>JABXJD010000013.1:1845000-2160000 GCA_013375575.1 Percina caprodes
ATGAGATGGAGAGGAGGAGGAAAGGAACGCAAAGACAGAGGAGAGAAATGGATCATCCTACTGAGGCAGAGAAAGGTGAAGGCAGAGCCGGGAATGAGTATGCAAACTGGGCAACGGATGTAGCTCCAACACTTGCTGAATTACTCGATTCATTCTGGTTTAAAATATTGTCTGGACAGAGTGTATAGGGAACATATTATATATGTTATTATATTATATTATTTTATTTTTTGCAGTAACAAACCCAAGACTGAGCTGTTATTTGAAAAGATATGAAATTAAAATAAAGTTGGCACTTTTGCTCTTTAAATATGTTTTTGATAAATCTGTATCTGACATTTCACTGATAATAGTATTTTTGCAATTACTGCAATCCTTTTACTATGTCTCTCTTATGCTACAAATACATACATTTGTCCTTTGGATGAAGGTTGTAAATAGTCAGTGTTTTAAAAACAGATTATTATATCTTCAGCCGCTATTCAGTAAAAAACGGCTTTTACGATGAATCATATTATTTATCTTTAGTGCTGTCAAATGATTAAAATATTTAATTGTGATTAATAGCATTAATGTTATTGTTAACTCGCAATTAATCACAATTGAACACTAGTCTAAATGTCCCTTGATTTCTTTTTGTCCCTTTGTTTTTTCTCATTTTAATGCTCTTATCAACATGGAAAAGTGGATCGCTTGCTTTGAGCAAATTTTTTTATTGAAAAAATATTGGCATATAGCCAATCTGTAGTGTTCAATTTCACAACAACATTCTCTCTTGGAGCAGTCATTCACACTTGGAGCAAATAATCTCTGTCCATCAATAAAAGGTGAAAAAAATACTTTGACGAAGGGGGGAGAATTCGCATCAGCTGTGTGCTTGGCCATCAAGTGGTATTTCAGACTGGATGTGCTACGATGATAGCTCAGTTCACAATGTCAAAACACACAGATCACTTTGGTCTTGTCAATGGAACCATTTGGCTACTTTTAAAAAGTAAACTTTTCATTCACTAGTTGTTGCAACAGCATGTGAAAGAAACTAGAAAGTTTGCTAGACAAAAAAGAACGTTAACCTCGCGATAAAAGAATTGACGCCTTTAAAATGGGTTTGCGTTAACGCTGTTATTAACGCGTTTAACTGACAGCACTATTTATGTTATGATAATATATAACATAAATTCTTAGCCCATACTCTGCCTAAGTCTGACTTCAGCAATGATTTAAAAAAAGCAGGCATCAGTGTTCTAACCTGAGGATCTCAACACTGAAAAGGAAGGGAGAGTAAAGATCCCGCTCAGCCTACAAAAACAGGTGTGTCATGCCTTTTCAAAGCAAGGAAGTCATACTTTATATCATAAGCCAAGAAAAAAAATCCAAATCTGTCAATCAACTACACACAAACTAAACATCTTATAATGTGTTCTGTCTCTGCCTGCTGACTACTGATAATTCCCTTTGTCCTGTGTGTATCTGGTAACCTGAGATCTCCCTTGTACCGGGTTGCGTGAATATTGATGGGTGGACAAGGTCAAGAGCCAGCAGCCCTCCTACCTTCTCGTGCATGGCAATTAACATTGAATCAGTGGGAGGGCGGGGCCTGATTTCACCAGCCAGTCAAAGTACCAATCAACTCTGATTGGCTCTTTTTTCTTTGGTATGGATGCTGCTGGGGGGGGTCATTGTGGTTTGAAGGGTACCTACAGTGATGGTTGGTGGGGAAAGGGGTGTTTAAGCTTTTAGCACAACTCCCACTACTTAGCGTCTTTGTTTAGCAAAATGGTATTCCTGATTTAATTAACACTTCAATTAGATGTGATTGCATAAACACTCTGCTAATAACAGCAGAAACCCTGTTGTAAGCGGTGCAACATTTGAAGGAGTTTTTCTCATTATGGCAATGAGAGCAATCTTGTTACACAAATGATAATTAGGTGTCATTAGCACATACAAACTGGGTTAATTAGGGAGCAGGAGCACAAACACTTGAAATGGACTGATCAAAGTTCCAGTCTGTCAGCCTAAATCCAGCTGAGGGTAGGGCTGCAGAATAATGACTCATATCAGCTACAGAGCCGGACCCAAAACAAAATATGAATACACAGAGAACCATCCATTATGGAATGTATTATCATACTCTCAGGATCCCCCTTATCATACCAAGTTTTTTCCTCTTTATTCATGGAATATTCCTGTGGTAATCTGTAGCTGCTCAGAGCATCCCCCCACTGCTACAACAAGATGGTAGACTCACACCTGAACTTTGATACTCTTTAGAATAATTGCATATCAGCATACAGCATCACTGTGGTGCACACCAAACAAGCTCTTATGCATGGCAAAAACCCCAGTGTTTGCATAAGCCCATTTATTATGAGTGATAGCGCTGCCTTCACTGACATTTTGTAAACTGGATGCGCCTAATCTTGTTTGGGCTTGATACTTATTAAAATACCAGAATAGTCAGGCAGCCGATGTCCAAAAGCAGCGCTGACCAAATATAAATACATTTGTCTTGTGGCGGGCTGGCTGGATGGCTGGGTGCGTCTGTGTCCAACGTGCTGTCTGAGGTGAGAGGAGCCCTGCCTCAGTCACATGATTTATGATCTTAAAGTAGCAAGCAGGAAGACATGGCTGAATATGAAAAAGTTCACCATGGCTGGCCAAAGAGCAAGTCTTCCCTCCACAGCCGGCTCAAACAGCGGGGCCAGAGGAAATGCTGTTGATATCCCATGAAGACAATTATATGTGTGCTTCTATGCCATAAAGACAGGTAGAGGGGGCCTGTGATGGTTGTGTGGAGGTTAGTAGCTAAAGACAGGTGGGGGTAGCGTTGCCAAAATAATTGAATTCTACAATGGCTGGCAGATATCTGAATGTGACTTTGTGAAGCTCCAATCCTTTATCCCTTCCCAGTCCGAGTATTGACAGCTAAAAACAACAACCATTATCTGTTAATTACATTAACATTTTATCAGCGGTGGGTTGGTGGTGTGCATGTCCCGCAGCTGGAAGATAGCTGTCAGTCAGCAGCACGAGCAGTGAGGGCAGTAGAGAGGGGGCTGGAGAAGCAGGCTCCGGAGATGTAGCCCTGCAGGAAAAAGGGCTTTCTCCCAGTTGCCCTGCTGCCCCCATGCCCCTGCCCCCTCCAGGCTTAACAGGGAGGGGGCTGACAGGGGCTCGGCACCACCTCCTCAGTTGTCCTGTCCACAGAAGACAGGCCAAGATAACTGCTGACACCTGCCAAGCTATCCAACCCCAGGGCCAGAGATGCACCGACTCAAACTATCTACTCAGGACAATGGACTTGAGACACATGCAGACGTGTGATCAATGTCAGACTGCAGCTCTCAGTGAGAACTAAGGGTGGAGCTGTTGGCTCTACAGCCCTCTGTTACAACTGTAAATGTACTGGACTCCTTTTGGAGCTGCCTGTGTAAATGAGCGCTGTTTCTCTGGCTCTGTTGGCCCTGCATCTCTTTTCTCATTACAGCTCTCATATGTTTTATTTATGCCGTCTGTAGAGTGTCCAGATCTGCCTGGGCACTGGCATGGATGCCAGTGCCAAACAGAGGACAATAAGAGCGGGTGCCAGCTAGCGCTGCAGGACTTGGCAGTGCACTCAGTGCGATGGTCCCAGTCAGGGATCGGAGAGATGGTTTCTGCTCTGCCTGCAGGTCTTAGGGGTGATCCACAGACCTCAATCGCATTACCCCCCGGCTTGTGGGGCTCCCGCTGTGGGGACTTGGCCCTGCCCCTTCCCGCTCCTGGCTCTGTTTATTGATTGGAAGCTGACTTATAACTTAATATTTCACCTGCTTATTTCCTCCACTGAGGCTGCTTCCTGTCAGAGGGGCGACGGAGGGATCAATGGGAACCTTGTCTGAGCTGTGGAAGGTCCCGGCAGGGGTCGGCCACTGATTGACAGGAGCCCTGCATCCAGCTGGCAGCAGGACAGCTCACGGTCAATGAGAAAAGCCATGTCACTCTGGCCATATTGGGTCTCCTCACAATTAACAATGTTACCTTGTTTTTACATGGAAAGGTGCTGTAGTGTCCAGTCACTGAGGGGTTAAGCCTGGACCAGAAGCAGGGCTGAATTACACACAAACACCTATACCAAACCATACACAAAAAATGCTAAGAACCACTGCTGACAAAGAGAGAGTAAGAAAGAAAGAGATATCAAGTGTAGTAATCAAAATGAAAAATGGGTCTCAGGCTACTTTAAACAAGAGCTAATTTATCACCAGAAAGTACAGATAAGTAGCCAAGTTGTTGCCATTCAGTAAGTACCCGTTCTGCACCAAATTATTCCACCCCTGCCTGCGTGCAACCATAAATCATACACTTCCACACATCTTTTCCTATTAGCAGCCGTGTTAGGCATGGGCGCGTGCTCAGCTACCAAACACAGACTAATAGGCTACAACTTTTAATTTTGAGAATGCAACTCCCCTTCACCCCCATCCTCCAATCCCTCATTTTCTGGAACCCCCGACCCCCATCCACCTGACTCCTGCAGCTCCTCACAGAACAATATTCACATTATCACATGTAGGAGCATGACACAATCATGTTTATCACCCGGTGCCAGCCATTCAAGAGCCTGATTGTAAATGCTGTCCTCCCCCTTAGTCCTCGTTTTGTGTGGTGTGACTGGGGGGCTTCACGCTACAGACAGGAGCACAGCCCACCACTATAGATATAGCTGATCCTTTAGCTCTGGACACAGGGGGGGACACCTGCTAGCATTGCACTTCCTGGATGTAGACTAGACCCATCAATAGAAAGGACTGATACAACAAATAAAATAAGATGTGCGGAACACCGAAGGGCTGTGTTTTAGCATCACAGATTTGATGCAAAGAAAAATAAATTCCCTACCTCCAATGTGCATATTCAATTTACTTGTTTTTTGAAGATCAATAAAAGAGAAGAATTCACTGAATTTTCTACAGTTTACTGACTTTACCTCAGGAAAACTCCCATTGAAGTACACAGTCAGTGTCCTATTTGCTAAATAGCTTTCTTCCCAAAGTATTGCATTTAAATCAAAACCATAACACATTAGTTTTTTAATAACAACTCTGTCAAATATTTCAAGTATTTTATTTATTAGCATGATAGATGACGCAAGCTTCATTTTGAAAAGTAGAAGCGCTGGGACATGGAGGCAACAGGCGGGATGGCATGAGACTGGACGGCATGACATGGGACACTCCAGGCTGCAGCCATACAGTCTCGCATGTTCGTGTGGCCAAGTGACTAATGGGGACAACAATCTTTAAAAGTGGTCCTGTATTGAGCCCTGCAGCTGGCTGTAATGTAACCCTTCAAGGCAATTGAGCACAGTCAATGTACATGCACTAAAAGTGCTGTTTATGCCACTGACAGGCTCATATTGTTATTATAAGTGCCAACATTATAGAAAGGACCCTACAGAGTAATTAAAAAAAAAAGGTAAAGAACAACATTTTATTTCTTTGTAGGGTCCTGTCTTATAATGTTGTCAGACACATATTGTCACTTATTCTAACAATCTCAACAATCTCATTGGCATAAACAAGCACTTTTAATGGACTTGTTTAGTGGACATTAACAGTGCATAATTGTCCCGAAGGATTATATTGCAGATGGCTGCAGCACTCAATACTGGACCAATTAAAAAAAAGGTTGTCCCTATTGGTCACTTAGACACAAAAACTTGGGGAAATAGGGTCCAGGTTGAAAAAGGCAGATCTTTCCTTTTAATTAGTGAGCTTTAGAGGTGCTGGTAAGTGATTTTGTTTTTACCTTTGGACAGAGCTGGGCAAGATCTTTCGCCTTGTTTCCAATCTTTATGCTAAACTAACTGGCTCCTGGCTCAATCTACATATTTAAGGGACAAATATGACTCCCAAATATGAGTGGTATTGATCTTCTAATTTAACTCTCAGCCAGAAAGCGATTAAACATATTTTCCGAATTGTCAAACTATTTTGTAAAACAATCAAAAACAAGGAAAAATGCTTTTTTTCTAAATACAGACATGATTTTAAATGCTCCACACCCCCACTCCCAACCCTCTCCTCAACGGAATAACAACAACAGCAAAACAATGGCCAGTGCAATGAATTCATCACACAGACTTGTGTGTTAGACCGGGAAGTCCCAGGAAAGACAGCATCGCTAGCCCCAGTCAAATGCTAAGGGGACGTTATACGTGATGGATGGAGTCTTTGACTTCCAGTAGAAGTGGCATGATGGCCTGGCATCTCTCTGAAGTGCTCTGCTCGTATTGTGACCAAATCCTGTTATGTCCCTGTTTCATTGTGGTGACAGCATGAGGAATGCTTGGTTTTGTTCTCCCCACTGTTGCTATCCATCATGTGTGGAGAAAGAGAAAGAGAGCGCAGTGGCACTGCTTTCTACCTCCACCCCCACCCCCACGCACACACACACCTTTCCCTGCACACTCCTCCCTTTTTCTCTCTGTTGAGACATCCTGTCTCCCCCTTTATCTACACGTGTGTTGTTAAATCATCCCTCCTGTTTTTCACATACTCCACACTCCATTCCAAGGGAGCTCTTTTTATAGGGCACGTGAAAGGACAGAAGAGGAGGTATGTGCTGCAGCTCTATTCAGAAACACTTAGTTCGTAAATACAGCCTCCCCTTCACCAATCAATCCGCTACTTAAAGGCGGATGTAATTTGAGCTCAGTCAATGTGCTTGGTGTTGAAAGCATCCTGCCTGGTTTTCCTAACCTGAAAAAAAGCCCACTGATGTCCAAGCATCTAATTAAAGCTTGAGTCTCACTTGATCACATTCTGGAGCGGTCAATGGGTTTGTTTGTGTGTGAGTGTGTGTTTGTGTGTGTGTGTGTTAAAGCTAATATTTAATTAGAAAATAAACACAAAACGGAGGTCTCAGTATCAAATCATAATCAATGAAGCAGAGCAAGGACCTATATTGTAATAAGGGGGGAATCTCCCAGCTTATATTGCCACATAAAAGAATCATAATTAGTCAGACGTAATTAGCAGAACATTACACAATTACCAGGCTGCACAGCAATGCCTTTCATGCTTGTATGAAGAGAAAGCAAGGACAAGACAAATCAATGAGCTAAAATTTGAAGGATATAGTTAATGTTTTTACACATGCAAACCTTCCAGTTATTTTAGTGTAACACAATATAGTGCTTACATATACAATAGCATTGACATTTTCATTCAGTATAATATACAATCAGATTTAAAGGTTTGGTAATACCCAATCTGAGTACTGCTTTTACTGCCAATGAGGTTTAAAAAAACCTAAAAAATGCTAGTGAATGCTGAAAAGCTTAATTGATAAAGCCAAACTAGATTGCTGGCATAACTGCGTAAGAAGATGGTGAAGTAGTGAAAATAGTTGGAAAAGTGGGTATGGTTTTAATTAGTATGAATTTCAATGAAATGTTAGGGTGGCAGCTCAGTCCAGGGAATTGAGTTTGGAACCAGAGGGTTGCTGGTTCAAGTCAATTAATGGAGAAAAGTACTGGAGAGATGCCATTTCAGGCACTGACCTTTATCCATGAGACACTCCTTTATGAAAAGAAAAACACAAATGGCAAAGGTGGGATTTGAACGCACAACCTTCAGACTGAAGAGAAGTTTCTTTTGAAAATGAGCTCTCAAGGCTCTCAATATTTCAAATAAGCTTCAACTTCGTTCAACATTTCAAATAAGCTTCAACTTCACAGACTTGCTTCACTTCTGTGAAGAAGGTTTTAGGTTATTTTATGGATAGATAAATGCATTACATTGTATAAAAGGGTTTGAAAAGGGTTATCACTTATGTCTTGGAAAGTATCAAGTGGTTTTTCTTGGATTATTTGCACATTTAAGATGTTTTGATGGATTATATGCATGTTTAAGAATTTTTAAGGGACAAAAATAAAAAAGACAAGATTGATGAAGGTGAAGGTAAAGTTTCTTCTTTCTCTTTGGATCTTTTTGTGTTTATCAGCCCCAAGAGATGTGGGTTCAAACCCTGCGTCAAGTATGCCACACAAGAGTGTTCGTGAAGAATGAATGTGGTTTCATATGTGTCACTTTCAAAATTGCGAATTTTCAACAACAATTTCAACTTGAGAATTTCAAACATCAATTTCAGCTCATGAATTTCCCTATTTCTCTGAAAATGTTTTTGTTAAGTAACATTTCTTTTAGTCTTTAGGCTGTTCAGCTGAAATTATTAAATTATTCAAGTATTTAAAGAGTAAATCCCTTAACATACAAAAGAACATCACCGGTAACCACACTTTGTGCCATGTGACCTTCAACACAGAAAGAGAGATGATTAATATTAAAGAGACTGTTCTTCTCCAAGAAACACTCTCATGCTTTCCTGGCTATGCAGAACCGTCGCAACTCACAACTCTGCCGTCCTTTTGTTAAGCCCGACCACTGATTCTATCCACGATGTGACTGGCCCGACCAGAATTTGTTTTTCCCCAGCACAGAGAGTTGTTGGACTGACCCTGGCTGCAGATTACATTTGCTGCCTCTAGGATGCGTCACTGAATCAGCAATTACAACCTATTTTAACGTTTATAGTGGAGACTCCTTCTAGTTGCAGAGTAACTATGACAGGAGCAAAGCAGGAGGTAAGGTGACGATCTGGCTGCAATAGAGTGTTCAATTGTGTTAAAAAAAACAGTGTATTGTAAAAGTTACTTAATTCTGATTCCAATAATACTATTTAGGTGAGGCCCTACCACAAGGCTTTTGACCAGAGAGTTAGGGACAGTATGCGGAGCATCACGCAACAAATCAAACAGGTAGATATTGAGGGTGGTGAGTGTTACTTTAAAGGTCCAAGGTCAGTAGTGTGATAAGGAGAAAGACAGATGCTGTGGATAGTAATCTTAATTAGAAGGTTATTGAACTTATTCAGAATTATATTATAACATTTCATTTGGAAACAGCTCCATCTTCAACGGTTGCACATACCTTTATAGTGTGATAAAGTGAAAGATCGTACCTTGATCATAACAATAACAAGGCTTTCATTATTTGACCGCTTAACAATGCCTTAAAAGAGCTGTAAAGATATTCTGTTAATTGTCAACCCACAGAAGTGCAGATTCTGAGTATGATGAAAGTACACACAGACAGAATCAGGAATTGAGGACAAAGAGACAGGAATTGAAGAATCAGAGACAGTAATGCGGACAACGATACCATACATTTTATATATAGTCCCCAACAGGAGCCTTCTCCTGTGACGCTTTGAGCTGTACTGGGGGTTGCCTTTTTTCCAGATCAGAGCAATAGCCCCTCCAAATGACTATGCCCATTCCTGGTCCTAGTATAACATGTCGAAAAAAGTGATAAAAAAGTCATAGCATGGTATTTAAAAAATTGTTATAGCATGTTGAAAAAAAAAAAAAAGCCATAGCATATTATTGCAAATAATAAGATAAAGATAAATAATAAGATAAAAAGTCATTGTAGCCTATAGTGTGTCAAAAAGCCATAAAAACTCAAATTTTTAACATGTCAATAAAAATCATAGTATAGTGTGTCAAACAAAGTGATAAAAAGTCATTGCATAGTATGTTAAAAATAGTCATAGTATAGCCTGACATCGTCAGACTTTGTCATACTACGCTCTGGACGAAGACCAGTGAAGGCTGTTAGAAGCAGTTTTCCGGTGATGGCTGAGCGTTACTGCACAGCTTCCAGCTGATTTTGACGACGTAGATGTGACGTGAGCAACCTGTCTGAAAGTTGTAAGTCTTCTGGTAGCTGTACCAAGAAAAATCTCAATCATTCCCAATCTTGCAGAGACGGAGAGCGTAGGTATATGTAAAGAGATAACATAGGCACAGGCTAATTATTGCTAACTAAAATGCTAGTTAACATTAGTAATTAAACCTAAACAGCTAATGTAAGTCGAAACTGTCTGCGAGCTTACCCTGTACTATACTGTAATTCCTCTACTGAGCAACAGTAAGTCGCTTGGTTATGACACAATCGTTAGCCTATTTTTACAAAAACGTTTGCTATGGAGTCATAACGTGAGATACAAGGTAATGAAGCCTTTTATACATTTTTGTGTTTCTTTAGAAAAAACAATGGACAAATAGAGTCTTTAAATGCTTCAGATGCCACTCTAGAGTCATGGTGCCTATATTTTCTGACCCCGGTGGGAAATCTTTAGCAGGAAAAGTCCCCACCCACCCATGATTTCATAACGCCCTACCCGTCTCTCGTTAACTGACTCGTTTGTGTTGTTCGTTGTGTGTCTGAGTATGCGTGTTTATGAACACCCGCCCAACTCTACCTTTGATTGGCTTACCATGAAATTTTACTCAATCTAAACCAATCATCAGCATTTATGCCCACTAACCAAGGAAGAAATAAAGAATTTGCCTCTCGGCTTTGAGTTCAAGTTGCTCTGATGAAAAAAACACGCCGCATTTTTCGGCAGTAACGGAAACGGCGTTATTAAGATGGGAAGTGTAATCAATTAGATTGCTCGTTACTACAAACAATAACGCCATTAGTAACGCCGTTGTTTTATAACGCCGTTATTCCCATCACTGCATCAGAGGCTTCATTTTCTGAGGTGTCTCAAGAAATATGGTATGGCTCTTAACATTCTACAGAACTTCTACCATTGTACAATTGAGAGTATATTGACAGGCAACGTTGTGGTTTAGTAGGGCTACTTCACATGACCTTAATCTTCTGACAAACGTGGTCAAAACTACATCTAAAATCATTGGGGTTTGCAGAGGATCCTAATGCACACATCATGTTTAGGGATAGTTTTTACCCCCAGGTAATAAGGTTAATTAATGATGACGCAGCAGGAAGGAGGGCTGTGGTCTAAACCTAGTAACTATATCTACTGTGCTTGGATATTCTAGATGTTTTACAATGCTATTTATGTTATTTATAACTGTTATTATTGACTGGTGCTGAGAGAGTGCAAAAGGCTTATTGTAAACTTGAACTTAAAGAAGGTTGAAAAGAGTCATAGAATTGTGTGTTGAAATAATTATTTCAACAAAACAACAAAAAGTGATAAAAAAGACTTAGATTGTCTAAAAAAGTCATAGTTTTGTATGTCGAGAAAAGTGATAAAAAGTCATAGTACAGTTTGTCTAAAATAGTCATAGGATAGTATGTCAATAATAGTCATGTAAAGTATGTTGAAAAAAAAGATAAAAAAGACAGTATGCTGAATAAAGTAATAAAAAGTCATATTATAATATGTCAAAAGTCATATAAAGTGATAGTGTAGAATATCGAAAAAAGAAGGATGTGTGGCCGTGGAAGCAAGTTAAAGAGAAAGTTTAAAAACAATGTTCTCTCTCCTTTGCACTGTAGAAGCACTAAACTTTAACAGTGATAACACAAAAACTGTAAAAGATATAAAAAAAGCTGAATCATTTTTGTTACGACCTTTACGACCTTTAGGGATGGAGTCTTGGACCTGGGTGCTTTTATGCGGCCTCACTGATAACTGGATTGGAAACACCTGGAAGAGGATTAGTCACTCAGGGACGGCACACCTGAAACACAAAAGCAAAATAGCTCTCTTCCTAAAGGAGGCCAGAGCAGCATTAGAGAACGTAACAATTTTCTAATTGCTGAAGGTGTTGTGAATAGTTAAAAGTTTGAATGACGTCCGTAGCTGAAAGTAGGTGCGAGGAGTAGCATTTAGAAGTGGAAGAAGCCTGAAGAGGAATTAAATATTGCTCCACTGACATTGACAAAAGAAAAATGGAATACAAGCACACATGTCCCTAAAAAGCTGAACATTTGTGATATTTGAATGGTTTTTGTAGCTGACAGTATTTAGAAGTAGAAGGCCGCCAAAAAATTGTACGGAAAAATCACATAACAATACTGTAATAATGCTGATTCAGCAGCATTCAGACAATAACATGTAGGTGGATATTTATTGAGGAACATCCCACCTCAGGCTAAGTATAAAGACATGCTTTAATTATGTTGCTTAATAAGCATCCAGGACCTGGCTCTCTGCATGTAAGTGTGTGTCACAGTGTATGACACAACCTCAAGTGTTGATATCTTATCTCATAAAGAGGCTTATAAATGTACAGCTATCTCATGTCACCTAAAGAAGGCCACTGATTTATTCCTATTGATCAACTGCTGGGGGCCGCGACAGCCTTGTAACGGAGATCAACACTCCCTCACAGCCAAGGCAGTCTGGCTGCACAGAGACATATGCACACAAGTTGTCTGCTGGACTATACGGATTAAAATGGAAATTATGCATGATTTATCACACTTCACTTGAAAGTACCTCCATGAGAAGAAATACAACGTGTTTTGCATGAAGACAGACAGGTGGACATACAGAAAGGCATGAATATCGCAAGAGGAAAGTGTACAAGCATTCCATCCCCAACTTTGGCAAGCTTTTAAAAAACAAGTAAACTGACACCCAAGTTTACTAAGTGTCTGTGACATCA
Source organism: Percina caprodes (assembly GCA_013375575.1). NCBI lineage: Eukaryota > Metazoa > Chordata > Actinopteri > Perciformes > Percidae > Percina > Percina caprodes. The sequence continues at coordinate 1,857,482 of JABXJD010000013.1, forward strand.
CAGCTGACCAGTGCTAGGCAATGACCCTCAACCTGTCTCTGTATGGTGCCCCAGAGGTGTCATAAAACCCGGGCAGGGAGCTTTGCTTGCAATGACAGAGTGCCAGGCGCTCTCCCACCAGGACCTAATTTCCCCCTGTGAAAATGGATAGCACGTCCATAGCGTAGCTTAGTTTAAAATGCAAAATGTGGACATTATCTGGCATGGAGATTCAGCGGCATCCATCACGCTATGCTAATGCAGCCCAGTGGTTAAGATATTCTAATGTAAGCCACCCTGGAGATGTAGAGGAATTAACACAAACAGAGCAGGGCGGCGGGAACACAGAGGGGTCAGGAGATAGGACAGGGGAGCTACTCCTGAGACAGGCGCTGCCACACACACACACACACACACACACACACACACACACACACATATATATACACACAAACACACACACATTAAATACAGGCTCAAATAAAATGAAACACACAACATTGTTTCTGAGCATTTGTAGGCACACATGCTAACACACAGTTAAAAATAGATTTGTGTATTTCTTTTTACATAATGTTATAATAAACAAAACACCTCTTTCACTTTATATACAAAACTATCCTTTAGTATTGATACACATCATCATCTAACGAGGCATGCAGTAGGAGGTTGTTTTATTTTACCTTAACTGAAAACCAAATCAATTCAACGTTACAGGTACAGAGCAATGTGTGAAAGGAACTCTCTCCCAAACACTATCAAACAAAACACTCAGTATGGTTTTAAAAAATCACTTAAGACATATTACCTTGAAAGAAATTTAAATATCTAATACCAAATTACAGAGTCTGTTATAGGGCTTTGTTTTGTTATATCTTATTTCTTAAAATAAATCTATTTGGAGTAGTGTAATGTTTTTCTTTTGATTAATTGTGTTAACTGTAAGATTTAAATATTTGTATTTTCAAATGTTATAATGTCTGTGTGTGTATGGTGTGCAATGTGATGTTGTAAAGTGTATTGCCACAAGAACAGATTGTAGGACACCAAGGAAAAATAGCTTTTAGCTTATGCTGAAGCTAATGGGGATCCAAATAAAACAAACAAACAAACAAACATGACATACATAAGATTATCTATATGTCAGAATTACAGTAAACTACAATACAATGCAATCTTTGACAGATATAAACAGCCAAATTGATAGCAGGAATATTCAAAGAGAGCATTGACTAATAATAATAATGTATCCTTTATTAATCACGCAAGAGGAAATTACAGTGTTTACAGTGTTGTTGGTATTACACACACTCAGTACATATACATGCACTAATGGAGAGATGTCAGAGTGAGGACTGTGGTGGTATGGGGACTTGAATCCGTGACCGTCTGGTTTCCAACCCAACTCCCTACTGACTGAGCTACTGACTAAACTACAGCCATCTCCAAATACATGCTCCCATATTCGACTCATTAAGACTTTTTCTTTTTCTTGCTGGAGTAATGTTTCCATTCACATTACAGCTGCAGGAACAGGGAGCTTGTGTTCCGCATCCTGCAGGCTATTTGAAGGCCTGTGCAGAGTCCCAGCAGAGTTCGTCTTCTCAGCTTAGCTGTGCTTATGAAAGCCCTGTCCCAGTCCCCTGCTCTGCCTGCCAGAGCTGTAAGGGAAGGCATTATTATCATTATATTAATGTGACATTAATTGCTTTTACTTTTTCACTCCATTAAGTGTGCTCTATCTCTTTGGGAGCCTGGCCAGATGGTTTATCACTTCCCGTGCTGTTGGTAGCACCATTAATGGGCTAAGACACTGGGCTATAAAATAATTGCGCCGCAGTGTTGGAAATGTTCATTGCGCTAATTGAAAAGTAATTGTGGAGGTATAGTACAACTGTCATGCCATAAAAGCCTGTCATAGGAGAGGAGGAGGGCTTTCTAGTAAAAAAGGCTATTGTTTGCAGTCATACACTACAGCAAGTGGTCAAAGCAATGGTGGAACAGCCTTTATGCTAAATGTTAACAGGGGCAATGATCCATTGAAAACATTACTCTTTTATTTTCTACCACCTCACATATTAATGTAATAAATACATCACATCATTTTATACTGTGGTGATTTACATTATCTTAGTGGTTTGTTTTGTCTGTAAACCCTGTCTACATATTGTAAAATTAACACTGTGAGCAGGAGTAAATGAGTCAATTAAATGAGCAAAATGACAATGTAAGTCTTGTGATATGACATTAGAATGTAATGTCTTAACATTAACATTTGAAGAATAAACTGCAGTTATGGGAGAATGGTAGGAGAGTGGCGTAAGATTAAACAAGATATATTATAGCAGAGATCTCAAACTGAGAAACCTGTAAACTACTGGTTAAAAAAAAGAAAGCATGCAAAGCAGTGAGACTGAATCAATGACTTTGGACACCAAAGCCTCATCTCATGGGTTCTTGCCTCAGATAAAACATTTGGTGCATCCCTGATTTTCCACGATAACTACATATCTTGATGAGATATAAATCATAATTACAATTTCAATAATCACAGCACCATCAGTAATGATATGATTTACTTCTAATGAACTTTGGATATTACATTGCAGAACCAAGAGTATTACATCGTTAAAGTGTTAATGTAACATTATAAAATGCCATTAAGCTGGCAATTAATCAGCTTGAAAAATAAAAAAGGAAGTTTTACTGTTCCAAAAACCTATAGAAACAAAACCATGCAGATTTTTCTGTAAGGATCTTCTGAAGTTGTTGACAACAGCCAGAGCATATACTCAAAGTGCATAAAACTAATTCCATGCATTTAAAACCAAGCGTCATAAACATTTAAAGTAGTTTTCCTGAAACCTAAAGCTATGGGACATGTGTGGATGCAGCTTATAGTGAGGGTCCATAGTTTGTGCCTGTCACTTTATTGATGAAAGCTTGTTGTTTGAGGCAACGCTGTGGGTTAACGGAAGGGCCAGTAGGCGTTCGTTTAAGCCGTCATTACTAAAACAAAGCAGCCTCTCGCTGCTTATCAGCCCCTCATCGACTCCCCTTCTAGCCCCTGTCGTCCAGCATATTGACACCAATTGACTGGGACTTGAGGAAGAACAGGATGGTGAACTTGTCTAACACAGATCAGGGTCAGGGCAAGGGAGAGGGGATGGGGTGTTTGTTTCTGCGTGTGTGTGTGCGTGAGACCCCCGCTTTCTCCCATATGGATCCGATACTGCTGCGTGTGCTCCAAATCAATGACATGGAGTGAAAACGAGGCCTGAAATTGGAGTGATTGATTCTAGCAGTTATGATGCGACGTTCAATTGATGCCTTTTGATTTGCACGACTCTCCTTTCGATTCTTCTTACTTCCAAAATGGCTTCAACATCCAGCATAAGGTCTGTAAACTCTGTGTGTGTGTGTGTGTGTGTGTGTGTGTGTGTGTGCGTGCGTGTGTGTTTGTGTGTGTAATTTTGAGTAATAAATAAATTCTCTGTACTGTACTCCAGCATAAGGTTTGTAAAGTCTGTGTGCGTGAGTGTGTGTGTGTGTGTGAATGTGTGTGTGTGTGTGTGTGTGTGTGTGTGTGTGTGTTTGTGTGTGTGTGTCTCGCTTTGAGGAATAAATAAATTCTCTGTACTGTAGGTCAAACAACCAGCATGAACTGTGAGCCACCTCAACCCCTCACCCAACCTCCATCGTTCTTTCCTCCTTCCCAAGGTCAATATCCTGAACAATTAGTCCGAAGAGGAGGAGGAGGATTTGAAGCATGGTCGCACCCTCTCCAAATGCCCCCTCAAGGGCTCAGGGGGGCAGCAACGGTATGTCAGACTAAAGTGAAAAGTGTACCCATTCCCTCTTTATGTCTCCATTTTCTACCCTCATTAGGGCCATTCATGAGCACTTAGAGGGCCCCTGCACATCCACACATCACCCCGGTCAGGTCTGCCCTCTCTTCGATGCACCTTTCCCAATCAAATAACTATCATTAAAAGCACATGTGTCTGTGTGTCAGAGACACAGTCACCTAGCGAGTTGTGTATAGTGCAATCATACTAATGTAATATTGATTGGTTCCAGTCACCATGGCACCAGGACAATAGTCCAGTCCTGCTTGCCACTGGTCAGTCTCCCAGCAGCCTCTCCTCCCCCACTTGGCTGGCTGGATGATCCATACTGCAGCAGATTAAAGGGCATGTCTCTCTCTCTGTCTTTGCATAGAGCTCGGTAACCTATAGCGCACAGGACAGCAGCGTTAGAGGACAAAATCTAAATGTATTCATAAACTTCATCCTCAAAGTGGCAGGACCATACAGTCATAAATCTCCAGTTCATCCTCTGCTTCTCTCTTTCTGTCCGCCAACGCCCGCTGCCCTGTCAAGCCTCAGAGGAAGAGAAAACAAGAATGCGGCAGTCGTCAGGGAGGAGAAAGAGTGTGAAACTACAGTGAGGGGTGAAGCAAGTACAAATGTTAAGCTAAGAGAAACTAGTCCCCATGTGTAGCACTACAAAAAAGAAGAAAGAAACGAGACAGAATCATTACATTCAGCTCAGGATTTACTGTTTGTTCTCACAGCAGACTCACCCACTTTTCTAACATACATTAGGAAACTTTGTCTGTTCTGAATATTTTTGGTGAATTCTCACAGTGGGGAGTTGATGTCATTTTGAATTCCAAATATCTGATACTAGTTTTGTCTGGACAGCTGTGCCTTCCATCCACAGGACACACACACACACACACACACACACACACACACACACACTTTGCAGAAGCAACACTGCAGCACAAGTGTTTAATGACAAGAAATGCAGAAGCTGATTTTCTTCATGTCTCAGCTGCCTGAAAAGAAAAAGAACAGGACATTTTTGATTCAAGTGAGTGATTTGCATAGAAAAGTTCATAAGCATGGGACATAAGGATATGGTCATAAAATAAGGCAATAAAATGTTTAACTATGACAGAATATTAAAAGTGGCAGTAAATTGAAAGCAGGCTGCAGAATGACCCTTGTAGAGTGACTTCCTTGGTTGGGACTTCCAATCTCAGCGTATGAGAGGGGCACTCACTGTACACAGAGAATAAAACATCCCTGCCGACCCCTGACAGATATGGTTGTCTCTCACACTTTCATTCTGCTGGATAGTTAAGATTTAAGATAATGACACAACGACTTTCACGTTGATGCCGACATTGAATCTTTTTAAGAGGCCTCCTGCTGCCATGCCGGGACGGCCTGTCAGCCACTGGCAGTGAAAGAGTTGAATGTCTTGCGCATACTCGTTTCCCGATGTCAGGAAGAAATTGTTCGTAACATCGGCCCCTCACACTTGTCTCAACTCATTTATTTCAGCCAAGGTCTGCGGATATAAATAAAAGGAAATGTTACTGGAGCATTCAAACTCGGCGCCAGCCTTGAGACCAGTAATGTGACCACATATCATCAAAAGTGCTGAATCTCCCTTTGTCACCACACATGACATGCAATTCCTCCAAACATATTCACATTTTGTTGCCATTCATACAAATAAATAATCACAGGAATCCAGGACAGTCCTTTAAAACTGACCTCTACAGTAATACTGAGTGTCCATCAGATTTATCCTGTTGCTACTAAAAATAGATATTATTTACAACCCACAAGCATTATCTTTAACATGCTGGAAATTTTCTTCTCAGCTGGATTTAAGCTTTTTTTTATCATGAATGCAGTTCAACAGGTGGTCTATAGATGGAGCTCTTCTCATTAGAATATACATTACATTACATTACAAGGCTGTCCTCGGATAACTGTGAGCTGTCCTTCATTCTTCTATAGCAACAGAGCTGAGCTGCAGTAAGGGCTTTACCTTTACCTGCCCTCTGTGTAAGCAGAAAACAAGGCTGCTGGAAAACAAACATCCTGCCTTGTTGAGGAGAAATGTTGAAATATATCTAACTTTGTTTTCAAAATCTATAGTGACCATTTTAGTAGTTGTGTTTCTCTGCCTTACTTAACACACTGGACCCCTTGTGAGTGAGTGTCAAACCACAAACCACCGGGTCCCTGGAGCAGTATGACTTAATTGAGCTATCCTGGGAAATCTAATTACAATAATGCACAGAGGATTGTGTAATATTCCCTCTGCTTCTGCTCTAACACCTATCCCTCTCTCACACGCACACACACGCACGCACGCACGCACACACGCACGCACACAGAGATGAAATGAGTAGGGAGGGTGAGAGGAGCCATACAGACACATGTGTTAGAGGGTTAGGGATAGGCACCCGTAAAACATTTTCACAGGGGATGTTTTAATCACAATTCATGGGCCAGTAAACCTTTAAACAGCAGCCAGCCAGACTTGCTGGGCAGTGAGGACAAAACAATGACAGCGTTATATGAGTGCAGCATGGGGAGGAAGTAAAGTTGTTTGCTTCTTTGTTTTTTTCAAATGATAACATTTATATATAATTTTTTTTTTATAGTTCTTCAAAGTTTGTGATAAGGGTCTGCATAAACACTTAAGCTGAAGGTGGGCGGGTGCACTTACTCATTTAATATTATACTGTACAGCTGGGCAATGAGCAAATCCTGGCAATTCAAACACTCATATGCACTGTATCTCAGGGCTGCTGGGACAAGCAATGGAACACACACACACACACACACACACACACACACACACACACACACACACACACACACACACACCTTGGGTGTCCTTATTGGGATTTCTAAGATAATCCATCCCCTGACTGTACTTATTGACAGTATTAATTTCCACTAAAAAGTGTCCTGCCGATATATATTTACTGCACAACGACAATAGGAGGAGTTCTGCAGCTGTACACTGAAGGTATTGATGCTTGTCAGGCATCGACAGAGGCAACCTTTGCTTCTGGTGTGGACTGACAATGTGAGAGGCACTTTGGGTGGCTGCATTTTGCACAGGTGACACTACAAAAGAAGATGACTAGACACAATGTATTGTACATTTACGATGGTGTGAGATAAACGTTATCTAAGAGTTCTCTGTATATGGAGTAAAAACAGAGGCATATCAAGGGCTGGAAAGCAGATGTGATTTGTGTATAGTTTCTTATGGAGTCAATACGTGTGTAAGTGTGTTTGTGATTGAGTGCAAGGTCAAAAGGACACACAGGGGAGAGACAAGGGGGGGAGCGGTGGTGAACTAAGGGGGTGCTACTGTGCCCAAGGCCATACCCACACAGACGGACACCATATTGAAATTAGCAAATGGACTGCATAGTGTCGCTTGCTGCCCCATTTGCTTTCCCCTCTTCTCACGGTGATATACAGATGCACCCAGTGATGGGACATCACCGTTTCAAAGGTGTAGTGGGGTGGGGTATAACCACCCCCCCCATTCTAAAATTAAATGGGTCGACTCTTATTTATTTACAGCATGTTTTGCACTCATCCCATAACACTGTAAATTACCTGCATGGTCAAGGCTCCTTTCTCAGGCGAGGAGAGAGGAGAGAAAAGGACATAAAACATGTGATCTATATGATATTTAATTCAGGAATCACATATGATCTGTCAATTTCCATATATCATGCTTTATGAGTAATATTTTAAATACAAAATCACGTTTATGAATATAAATGTGTGAATTACGAGCGGTCATGTGTGTTATACGATGTACAATATGTCTATAGGCCCCAGACATAGTGTCTTGCCAATATTTATGAGATTTCTACAGTCTATCTCGTAAGAGGATAAGGGATGGGCGATTTCCTTGCTGGGGTCTTAGGTGGTTGATCACGGATCTATTTCTCATGTCACGAGCAGTTTTGTCATGCTGTTGACTGAACTCTTTTTTTTCTGAAATGCAAATGACATGAAAATAGAAACAAGGATGATCACAATAAAGAAGATGATGCAGTGCATTTCATGTCCTGAAATCCTTCATGTAATTTATTGATACAAACATGTTGGAGTTTAGTGTGTTTGATACAAGAAAGCCTGACACCTACTTGAACTTAATTGTACAGCAAAGCGGGCAGCGATAGAAATAGTGTGTGTGTGTGTGTGTGTGTGTGTGTGTGTGTGTGTGTGTGTGTGTGTGTGTGTGTGTGTGTGTGTGTATGCGCAGAAAGGATTCCATCAGAGGGAACTCTCTTGGGACCAGACCTGGTCTCTGACTGAAAAAGGCAGGGGCCTCCTCCATTATGGCAAACAAGTGCATTTGCTTTAAGGCCAGTGGAGATTTCTAACCTTTGCTTGACATGCCGAAAAGGTCAGGCCCATCCGTGGCTTCCCACAGGAGTTGAACCTGACCATTTCCCTTGGACTCCCAGGAAATCCTGAGATCCAGGATACCGACAAGATAGGACAGATTGGCAAATGACATGTGACAAAATGTGACTTTTTGCCTAAATCACAGCTCACTGCATTTGATTCATGGTTGGGGTATTTTGCCACATAATAAATGTAGGATTATTAAGAAAAACTAAAACCAGTATGTATATTTTGTAGAAAAATTGTAAAAAAATGAACCTATGAATAGAACCAATTCTAATATTTGTTTTCAGTTTTAATATTTCCAAACATGTCCAGAAAATTTGAACAATCACAGCTGTACACTCAGATTAAGCAAATGTCTTCATATAATTCAAATTGCAAGCCCGACCCTCAATATTAACAGGGTAATTGTGTTAAACGCCTGTGAAGTGAGCACATACAAAACCCTGTGTGAGTTTTTCTCTATTTGATGGACGTATCCATGCTTATCAGTGTTCCTTATCTCCCTTCATTATTTCCAAACCAGTGGTTAAATTGGAAAAGCCCATAAGAACGCGTGAATACATGGCAGAGGCAATAAAACAGTAGGGAAGAAGAGCCCCCCCACATCCCACAATAGTGTTTTCCTTGGGTGGAGGGAGATACATTCAGCAGATAGTTGGAAATATTTCTGCAGTGAGCAGCACAGATAAAGATACAGTTGGGCAAATAAATCTCAAATAAAGGAAGAAAACCCTTCACATGCAGTTATCTTGTGTGTGTGCAGTTTATTACCTGCCCGCTGCTTTCTCACAGCGCTTGTGTTCCTACAATGTTCAAGCATTAGGGAAAAACTAGCTATAAACAGTATTTTCTCTGCAGCTCTGGCTGGAGGGTCAGTGCGCTCTCATCCTAACAGGCATCCTGTGTGCACTGGCGGCACCCCGGTGGTGCGCCTCTCTGTATCCTTTGGGACTTGTTCTTAGGGGGTTTGCTTAATTTCTTATATCAGCAACAGTGAAGTTTTTCATGCAGTTCCTTCTGAAGGACCAGAACCACAGTTTTTGCCCAGAAACTTAGACCTGATTATTTCATTGCCATAGATTTTTGTCTGACACCTGCAGGAGATTGATATTAGATACGAAAATGAGTATTTAAACTGAACTTATGCCCAAAGTCTCGCCTTTCACTGTGTGATTGCATAATGGTCTGATAAAAAATGTAACCAGAGTAATTTGACAAACTGGGACAAAGGTCCACTGATGGCCACTAGGTTTTTCACGACGGCAGCTCAGCCATGCATTAAGTGGTGAGCAGAGCAGGCGTGTAACCTGATAAATGCACTTAAAACAGTGAAGATGGACAATGAGAGGGCGAAATCTCAGATGGCCCCAGCCTGTGTGCCTGCTAGGCACTTTGACAGCCTATTGATCAACCAAAGGGAGCTTGGGCAGGGTCAGAGGTGTGAGTATGCATGGCTCAGATACCGCTAGTGGGACAGGTACAGAACAGCAGTAAGCATGATCTATTAGGAAATAGATCTACTCTTGAGCCAGTTACATTGTCCTTTTGTTGAAGATCAGATGCGTTGTTGTCTGCTCACACTCGCAGTTTCCTCTGTGGAGATGGGTGAAATTTCTCCTCCAATATAATACACAACAACAAATAGCAATCCGTCTGTTGTTTGAAATTGATGTGACGTAACGTTTCTGTCTGGGACATTGATAGCCCACGGTTGTGAAAATGCCCAGCTCCTGTTATTGAATAGTAATAGGCTTGTCGGCCGGTGCCTCCAATTTCACAAATGGAGCAATAAATACACATAACAGAATCAGTGGAACAATAAGAATGCCCATAAAGGATGGTTGTGACTCAAAAACAAGGAAGAGAGCGTGTGGAGGGAAAGTGAGAGGAAGGAGGGGTCAAAAGAAAATTTGACAAAGGAAAGAGATGAAAAGTGTGTGTGTGTGTGAGAGAGAGAGAGAGAGAGAGAGAGAGAGAGAGAGAGAGAGAGAGAGAGAGAGATGGTGGCCCACTCTTCATTTCTGTGCCACAAGCTCTCCTGGGCATTTGCGTGCTCCGTTTTCAACCTAAGTGTAATTTGAGCCCTGGGTTGATACAAAATGTATGCAGCAGCTCTGTTCAAACCCAATCACTCACCCTGACGTGTAATCCTTTCCCTCCCCATCATCAATGTTGCTTTGGGAATAATGCAACACACTTAAGCAATACACAGCAGTCATACAGCTGCAAGCGGGGCCGCATCTTGATGAGATGTCTCGTAACTCTAATGAAAGGTGTTTTGACCTGTCAATGGAGGTAAATGATTGCCTTGCTACTGTATCTGTGGGAAACGTATTGATGGCAATATCCGGTCCAACCTGATGATTTGCATGAGAAACAAGGAGCACATTGCTTTTAAAAATACAGTACCTGGCAACTGTGCTCTACATTATATTTGTGTGGGACTCCAGATCTTTTTTTTAATCTTGTCTTGTGATGCCATTGTTTCCACGAAGAGGATTATTACAATTAATTGGTTAGCAAGACATTATTTCAAAAAGGGAAATTGGCTCTTATAATTATATAGAGAAGGGAATACTTTAACTCCCTGGAATATCAGCTTCCTGAAATAATGGAGCTGCAGCCCCTCACTCCCCCACCTCCATCAGCGTTAGCGTGTCTGTCTGCCTGTTTCCTGTGACGGATCCATTTTCAACAGCTACTGGCCCTACAGTGGCTGCGGTTGATGGCTGGATGGTTGGGTGGCCTGTGTGAATCTCTGACTCGCTTGCCTTGCTTACTGCCACCCATCTGTGTACTTTGTGTGTGTGTGTGTGTGTGTGTGGCAATAATAGAATGGATAAACACACTGAGCAGAGGGCAAGGTGAGAGTAAGGGTTGCTCTACTGGGTGAATGACTAAGTAGAAACACTATACTGATGGTAAACACAGTAAAGAGTGTGTTTTCTGGCTATGCTAACCGCAATGTCTGATGGTCGGCCCATCACTTTGGTTTAGATTGAAATTCTCAAAAACATTGGATGGATTGACATTTTGTACAGTGATTCATGTTTCCAGATGATGTATCTAAATGACTTTGGGGAGTCTCTGTCTTGTCCTTTAGCGCCACTATGAGGTTGACATTTTTTGTTTCATTGACATGTCTAAAAGTGATTTGATGGATTGCCAGGAAATGTGGTAGGCTAAATATCATCTCATGTTCCCCTCAGGATGAACTGTAATAGCTTGACAATTCCTTAACTTTGCCTCTAGCACCTTCATCATGTCAATATTTCAATTTGCCCAATACATTAGTTTAAGACCAAATACCAGCTAAACTAATCGCTTCCCACCAGCCTTAGCAATTGTGCTAATTAGCAATTGTTAGCAGGCCGACATGCTAAACTTAGATGGGGAACAAGGTAAACACTATACCTCCTCATTGTGTCATTGTGTTAGCAATTGTGATAGCAATCTTACCAAGCCGCTGACTTTTTTTAAAGCTTTTTTTAAGCTGTTACCTTAAACATTATTGGCTTGTATTGGCTGAATGCATTATATACAACTTTTCGTCTAAGTATTTTGCTTGACAACAGATTTTAAGTTCAAACAAAAGAATCACAGAGTTCAGGTAGTATTTAATTCATTGATCCTTTACCTTTTTGAAAATCAAAACGTAAAAGTTACACAGACATTGGTGATTCAACGATCAGAGATATCAATGTACACCGTTGCCAAATGATATAATTCACACCATAAATACTCATAGCACAGAAGCAGGAAATCAGATACCTGCCCCCGTCTGCAATTTGTCATCAAGGGACCAATTCTGACACATTGATGTTCATAAAAACACATACCTGCTTAGTAACCAAAATGGGGATCACACCCACTGACAGCCAAGTCGTGTAGGCAACGTGAAGCATGCTTTACCTTTACAAACAGATCTATGAAGAATAAGTGGGAAGAAAAGATCAGTAACTACAATTACAAAGAGCCTATTTTGGCAGACACTGATGGAGAAAAACAGTTTGATTAAAAAGTTGGATGCTCAGGTATGTCACAGACATGTGAGGATGATAAAGAGCAGAACGTGATGAATCAGTGAAATATTGACAATATAACAATGAGGTAGTAGTCAGCAGGGCGCTGCATACTTTATTTTCGATGGTATTTCGGCAACCTTCTGTACTGATGCAGATATATTTACACACTTAGGAAGAGCTTGTAATGTAAGACATGTTATCTTTTACTTAACACAGTGCCATTGCAAGGTAAAAAGAAAAAGGGAGCTGAGAGGACTCCCATTATTATGATTCTTATGACTGATCATCTTGGGCCACTACAAAATTCTAGTTGTAAAGATTTTCTGCAAAAGTTTTCATTTATACTGCACTTTATTGAAACAAGCACAAAATTATTTTATCAGTGGAGCAAATCAAATATAATTATTCTGCTATACAGGATACATGTGATTAGAGGGATTTAGAATATGTCACAAATCTAAGTAAAAGCATGCTTTTAGCATGGTTCCAGTCAGAATTGGTCCCTGTTGCATTGCACAACAGTAAAATAACTCAAGTTATATTGTCACCCTTTACAGTGGAGCTTGCTTACTGGACAGCAGCTAGTTTAAGTTGGGGTTGATTGGGTGCTGGAGTGGGTAGTCTTCCTCCCTTACGTGGCCAATCAGGCTGCTGTATAAAAGGCATGCCGGTCGCTGGATCAGTGCTAACCACTGATATTGCAAAGCATGGCAACAACTCTACCCTACTGCAATGTCAGGGATTACTTTGATCACAGTATCATATTATTGTGACAGCACCACAATTTATCACATCACGTAAAATCCTTCAGTAGTGTAAGCATTCCAACAGATTCTCTCTCACATGGAGAATAGTGGCGTGAATCTGCTGGACTAGACTACAGTAGAACACAGGGAGAAGGGAGCACGAGGTCTCTCTCCCCCACCAAAGATCACACCTTGTACTGACACACTGTTGGGTTGCTGTTACACTTAGGAGCATGCTAACACTTTGTTTCTTGCAAAGCTATGTATGCACACGTGCAAGCTTGGGCATCCGGAGGTCTCCAAACAGATGCCTGCCTGCTTCTTGGCTGGTGAGAAGGGTGTTACTCCGCACTAGCCACTGTGTCAACATGAGGTCAAGAAGAAGTGTTCCTTGCGTAGACTGTACTCCTGGAGGGAGGCTGGGCAGACAACAACCTCCTGCTAGGTTAAAAATAAACCCAGTGTGAAGTGCCACCATTCCGCTCTGCACCTGCCATTTACCTCTGTTTGGTTGAAACTCTATAAATGCAGGCACAGCTATTAAAAGACGAGGAGGTGTCTTAAATGGTGAGAGCAGATGCTGGGCACCTTGCTCCCTGTGTGTGGGATGACTCTGCCATGGGCTTAAAGGGGCCCAAAATAGAGTGGTTGACATATGGGCCTCTGATTGTTTGAACAAGGAATCTCTTGGACTTCTGCCACTCTGCATAAATCCTTTGATACTGCTACACCAAACACGCTGATCATCTTTCACCTAACCCGAATCAGGTCATCTATTTGCATGCCAAGTGGCAATTTCCATGGGCTTAAACAATGACCAAATTTGGGGTTCAATGGGTTACATGAACAGTACCGACACAAACCACTACAAGGAGAGGAGGAACACTAGTGTGTAGTGGTGTGTCCCACTGGTGGGAACTGAGATACACAGCTATGGTCAAGGCATGGTCTTCTAGCAACAGCAGCATTGAAAAGCACATGAAAGATAGAAGGTTAAGCCTGGCCTCCCCACAGCTCCCTTTATTGCTGAGTTACTACAGAATAAGATGACTTGACTAATTGTACCTGCCTATGCTAGTTTGGTTAAACACGGGACCAGAAAGTCTTCCAGTCTGAGACAGATCCACAAAGATCACACGGCTTACTGCTTTGGAGAGGTATATCCAAGGACATTTAAACTGATAAGAGTTCACATTTAGGTAATCATTTTAATTCTTTTTTTTAACAGGAAGAGAACAAGAGAAAATGGCCACCAAGTTTACCCGACTTTAAACTGTACACTCACTCTTCCATTAATAAATATACACGTGTCCTGGTCAAGTCCAGGAAAAACTAACTGTGAGACAAGTGAGTCTATGGTTGTTGACACCTCTGCTGTCTTCAGAACACATTTAAGGAACCATTAGTTCTCTAAAAAAAGTAACTTCTTGTCATTAAGAACTGGCAACTACTTATTCTGAAGATACTGAGGGGCAGAGGGGTCCTTCTTCATTTACAGCATGACCACTGACAATTAACAAAAATCAAAAAAATTATTACTGTACATAGTATGTCTTATATATTTTAAATTAATCTGCATCATTTTTATATTTATACTAATAACCAAGTTTTGCATTTGTTCTTTTTTATTTAGCGTCCCAGGGTTTCAGGAGGAGGAGTGAGAGAGTTCAGTCCCTCTCCTGCCTAGCACAGTCAGTGGGGGTCTCCTTCTCCTGAGTACCCTCAGCCTTGGTTCAAGTCACTTTCTGTAACGCTAATGCAGCCCTCCGCCATTGCCTCAGATCAGACCTTGGCCTCCAGCATCTCCAAGAAGAGTTTGTGCATAGGCACCTTTCCTTGCACCTTGATGCTGTAAAAGTGCTGCACCGCCTTGGTGGCCGTCTGCCGCAGCAGAGGCAGGGTCATGAGCAGCTTGCCTGCCCGCCTTGGGTCCTCCTGGTGCTGGCTGCTCTCGTAGTCCTGCAGGGCCTCGTGGAGAGCGTCCTGAAGCTTCTGGACCGCCTCCATGTCCTCTATGTGCATGGAGTCTGATGGGACGAGAGCAGAGTAAGGAGCATGAAGACTAATGGATGTTCAAATTTGACAAGAGGAAAAATAGTAACTTGTAAGAAATATAGTTTGCACTTTGAGACATTGGTAATATAACAGGAGTGAGGGAAATGGATTTTTCCAAAACTAAATTAAATCTCATGATTGATCTTTACTGCTCTGTCTGAAGTAGTAAGGTAGGGAACACATTATCATTATAACTCACACCAGGACAAGATAAAGAATAGATCATAAAAAAACTAAACAAAAATACTGCTTTATTTCATTTATTTAGTCTTTGGTGGACTGGGCGGGCTATTCATATGGCCCTTGACCGGAGAGACTGAAAATCAATGTTGTCCTCCAGTAACAATGGCATGAATAGCACCCAATCTTTTCTGAGCGAGTACACATATTAAACACCTCACTGTTCCAAAGGACTGATTGTTTACAGACAAAAAAAAACAATGGAAAAAGGGGCTCCATTAGAGAATTGGATGCCATAAACAAGCCTGAGATGAATACAACACTTCTTTTCAATTAATTTTATTCTTTCTCTCTCAAAGAAGTTTCTGACCATCAGAGTGGAGGAAAAACAAACACTAATGTGGTTTTTTTACAACTCATATAGCAGTTAAAAACAAACATTTTCCTGTAAATGTTCTGTGTTATTTGACTTTCTTTCTATATTGTACTGAACAAAGAATGTGACACACTCAGCTACAGTGATCCCAGATCGCGTTCCCACCTCCTGACCAGTTTTAGAGCAGTCTACAGTTTCAGTCTGGCTTTTCTCTGGTGTTCTTTGCTCCTATACTGCCACCGTCTTTTTTTTTTTTATACAGATCTTTCTGTACATCATGTTACAGCACTCCCCTCTCATTCTCGCCCTTTTCTGTCTCCGTTTCTATTTCCCAGCCTCTCTCAGGGACAGTTTGGGATCGTTGTATCTCTCACTGGTTAACCGGTGTCTGGCACTCAGGTGGCGGCATGTCATTGGCTGCCTGACTCGTCTCACCTTGGCGGTGCATATTTTACCACACGGGACAATAAAAGGCAAAACAGATTTCAGACTTCGCCCCAAATTCATTGACTGGAACAACTGTATTCCCAAGACCTTGAGACATTTCTCACCCTGACGGTTTTCAAATCCACAGTGGTAAAATGAAGTAGGTCGTTTTGTAAAGTGAATGTGGGAGGGAGGGAGGTGAGAGAGGGAGGATGGAAGAACAAAAGGCAAAAAAAAAAATCTCAGATGAGGATGTGGTGTGACATAATTATCTCTTGTTCTTTTTGCAGAGGCTAGATTCACAACATAACAAGCTGCAAAAGTAATATTTTCTTTGATTTTCCACGCTCACAAACATGTTTTAGCAACAAACCTTAGTTGAACCTACTATAATTGAATATTTTGCAGCGAGGAAAAAGAGAGAGGAGAAAGATAAAGACATCTCAAGAGATGGGCAGGAAAAGAGTGCAGGAGACAGAAAACATGCAGCGTGTAGTCTTTGGAGGAGGGGTAGACTAAAAAAACAACTTTGAAGAAACAATTTCCTCGCAATCCATCAGTGAGCCCACGTCGATCCGATTGATAAACTGCTAATTACAAAATCAATCGCTATGAATTTTCACAGCTGTCAGACAGAGGGGCTCCCGGGAGAGCGATCTCCCAGAGACCTTGTTCTAACATTCTGGACACCACCCTCTTCTTCTCTCCTCAACCCCCATCTCTCCTCTTTCCCACACCCCTCCTCCCTACCAAAGCTCTGTTGTCTGAAAGCAAATGCCCACCATCAGCATTTTCATTTTCCAGTCCTGGACAAAACAAGGGAAAGCGGCCCAGTGACCCAGGCGTGCATTGATCAGAGCGGGACAGGTCCCGCCTCCTCAAAAGGAGCCTGTCAATAGTGGCATGCCGTCTTCGCATTGGAACAAACGAGGCCCATCGCTCCCTGATACTCATTCTATTCGACTTAACACATTTTATTGACAGCCCCTGTGCTCCTAATGAAATGCTAAATTTATCTCCCGTGGCTGCTGTGCCCTGCAGCTACTGTTATGGAGATGGAGAAAGAGCGAGGAGAGGGAGTGTTGGAGAAATACCACAACATGGAAGGTGTTCAATTAAAAAAAGCTCACTCCTCCATCCCTCTTTCCCATACACTAACCTTATCTTCTCTCCATCTCTCCATCTCACGCTACAAACTAAAGGTTACACAGAAAAACTCCTGAAAAACTAAGAAATGTCATTTCTGAAACTGTGTCAGACAATACCTTACTGTTTCTGGATATTATACACTAGGGTAGTCTACTGTGCATTACTCAGAGGACCAGTCAGGAAAAAGCGTAATATTCTGAGTAATAAACTTGTATAAATATTTATATAAAAATGATTTCATGTCTCGATTTAAAATAATAACTACAACTTCAGTGTATTCTTCATATGTTGTGTGCATTTGAATTAGTTATTTCAGTAAAATGAAATTAATTTTTGGTTTGCATTTATTGTGCAAGAAAACTACTGTTATTTCGTCTGAATATTTAACTGAATGCAATGATGCTTTTACAACATTAATTCGAAAAACTGAGTTAGAATAATAAGATGTTTTTAAAACAAAAATAAATGACATCATGGAATGAAACAGAAGGGGTTAATATTGACAGGTTTGTATTTCTGAAAGTAACTATAATTATAAATATTATAAATATATAAAATAGATTATTTACATATATGGTTAATAAGATGACTGCTAAGTTAGATTAACAGTGATTTCTGCTGCTTTCATTATTAACACAATTGGTATGTTATTATAAATTACTATTAGGGCTGCACGATTATGGCCAAAATGATAATCTCGATTATTTTGATCAATATTGAGATCACGATTAATTATCACGATTATTTGTTGATTTTAACCAAAACAAATTTTATTGTCACATAGGCTATTTATAATGGCTTTCTCATCCATATTATGCTACATTCCTCTTATGTTGAAGTTGTATGTTGTATAGACATACAGCTGCAAATTAGCTATCTGAAATAAATAGCGTATATATATATATATATATATATATATATATATATTTTTTTAAATGTAAGCTCCTTTTCTTGTTTTCAACAATAACTGATTAAAGGAGCTAGGGAGAGAGGGAGTGTGATAGACTTATATGCTACTCACAGAGTGACGGCTGACAGATTATGAACGGGTCCAGCACGGGTTGAATGGCGGGTCAGCAGTTACACACGTCATGTGTATGTCTGTATCGTCAATGCGCTGCATTTTTATGAACTATGATATTCTGGCCATGGGTCACATCTCTTGCCCAGGTCCAGCAGGCTCCGTCTCACACGCTATTACTCTACGAACTGAAGTTAGTTGCATTCAATAACTTGTTCTGTGTTTTTCGCCGTGGCCACTGCGATAGCAGAGTTACCAGCGGAAACACTGGCACAAATACAGGTTTGCCTCTCATGCTTAACAATATACAGCTGTGTTCATAACAATGAAAACTGTGAACAAATGTCAGAAGTGTGGACTGGCGGCCGCTGTGTCTCTCTATGTTGCTATGGAGCCGTGTGAGTGAATGGGGGCGGGGCTGCGCGGAGAGTAAGAGGAGAGAGCTAAACACAGGCACGGCTTTACAGAAGAAATGGGACAAAATGTTGTGTTTACTGGTAAACTGGTAAACCTTGTGACCGACTTATGACCGAATGCTATCTGTTGTAGAATTTTCCTCACGTTACTCTGTCCTCTGTGACTGTCTCCATCTAGAAACTAAGCTGCGCGGTGCAGGGAACAACTCTGACTGGCACATGATCAGACAGTGGTTTACAGAGCGGTAGATTGGCTTTGCAAAAAAAAAAAAACAGAGCGTTCTGTGGAATAACGCATTTAAAATATCGCTCGATCACGCAAATTTGATTGTGGAATGCCAAAATCGTGATTGTGATTAAAATTCAATTAAGTGTGAAGCCCTAATAACTATGATGTTAAAAATACTTTTCGTGATAATGAAATCAAATTAAATAAATAATTTTACTTTTTTCAAATTATTATTATTTTCATTAAATTGCCATCTGAATGGTATCTATGATGCGTCAGTGTGCTGAAGACGGCCCACCTGAGTTGGCGAGAGCGATGGCCTTGAGGGTGACAAACTCCTCCTTCTCCACTTTGAGCTTCTTGTATTTGCGGACCAGCTGCAGGATGGAGACGTAGAGGTCAAGTAGGCCTGTCAGCCGCGAGTGCTCTTCGTCCATGATGTAGTCCTCAGCGTACACCAGCTCGTCCTCGTATGGCAGCGAGCGGAACACGATGCTGAGGATGAGGATCTCCATCCAGGCACTCTGCAGTAAACTCATCTGGTCTCCCAGAGAGAGAGAGGAAAAGCCTGGGGGGACAGAGGGGGACACTGTTTGAGGACAGGAGGGCTGCAGGACAGAGGGGAAATAAAAATGGAGCAGTCTTTGTGTTTATGCATTTCTGTTTAAACATGCATAGGTGTGCCTCTTCAACCAGACGTCTTCTTTCATAAGAGTTCTAAAAAGTAAAAGAAAGTATTTCAAAGTAAAACAACAGACGGCACTTTGACTTGATGAGTACACCAAACACAACTTGTCAAGCCCAGGTAGCTTGGAGTACATGTCAAGGCACATGTTGGAGAGTGGTGTTTAATTTTAAATGCACAGTGGAAGTTCCTCTTTGAAGCTGGTGTCAGAGCACTTGAGTGGGCTTTACTGTAAGTGAGGACAGTAAATCGGTGCAAAGGTCTGGGATACACAAAGCCATATGGTTACCCCGTGTATCCTGTCACACCTCTATTGGTGTGCAGGGGGATTAGCACTGAGACACATTCTCATTGGAGGGGTTGAGGACATGACATGTACTGTCGTGGGAGGAAGTGATGAGAGGACATACTTACACGCACAGCAACACGCACAGATACACAAACATGTGTCAACCAGCAAAACAAAACTGACACACATGTGCACATGGGGATCATGACACCTATACGTATGCACATAAATCCATACACATAAAAGCGCGCACGCACACGCACGCACACGCACGCACACACACACACACACACACACACACGGGTCACATGGTTCAAGCCCAGCCTGAAGACCTGCTTAAACCCAGGGCCTCCTTCTCAAATAGCAGCTGGATGAGCTGAAATTGGCTCGGGCGCATCAAACCACCGTAATTTCCCCTTCAAAACCACTACATATGCTACATTGTTAAATAAAACAAACCGTGACATCCCCAAAAGATGAGCTGTGAGAAACTCAAACAAATTAAAAAGGGTAAAGGCAAAAAGAGAAAGGAAGAGAGTGATGAACAGATAGCCATCTCTTCCTTTTTTCCTCCGTACTACCCTTCAGCTGTCAATAATTTGCAGGAACATCCCCACTCTTTCCCCTCCATCTCCCACCACCCCTCCTCCTGCACAGCATGCCTGCAGGCGGCCCATTCTGACAGCACATTAGGCTCTTCAGATACGCCCCTGATTAATATGATTGCTTTTACAAGTTTGCTGTTGCCACGCTACCTGCCACTGCGTGATTAAGCAGCGATAGATTACAGTATTGACCACTCACCGCACCTATTCTTAAATATAAATGATCTCACTGGGGAGCTTGATGTTTATCTCCTTTTGCCAGGACACCATGAAAACACACACACACACACACGCACACTTGCAGGTTGAGAAGAACAAGAAACACATGATGAGGAAGCGTGAGAGAAAGTGAAAAAGAAACATGATGGAGAGATGATGGAGTCAGGCAGAGAGAAAAGAAGAGCCAGGGAGAGTAGTACCTGAGTGTTCAATTTCCCTTATCGTGGTGATGACCACTGCAAGGGAAGAGCTGGAGGATACATTAATTAACAGATTGTGATCAGAATGTGAGGGCCTTCACATTTTGAAGGGGAATCAATAGTCAGTAGAATAGAGTGCTAACAAAAAGGTGCTGGTGCCCGGCTGGACTGGTCAGAGGTCTGACAAGCCCAAATAAGACCCAACAAAGCAAACTGCCGAAAGCACTCAAAACACTTGGCCATTATCAGTTGAGGCAATAAGCCATATTTTGTAAAGGCCTGTGCCATTACACACATCCAGACTGCATCTTAAAATCTTTTGTTATGTTATTTCCTTGTCTGCATACGTGGCTATTAAGTTGTACAGACTGTGGACTGGCTGGAGGGGAAATTGTCATGCAAGCGTGGACGTGGTCTTGATTGCCGCATCAGGTTGGCATCACAATCCCAGGCGAGGCTTTTCTAGCCTTTTAATGCCAAGGAGGGATGAAGCGGAACTAAAGCGCTGCTTCCAATGTGACAGCTTGTGTAAAGGCCTTGTTCAGGGTTTGTTGGAGAGGCTTTAGAGTTGTTCTGACACAGCAGACACCTCTCAACCATATGCACACATGCAGACCAGCAGCCTACAATTACCTTTGACGCTAAAAGTCCTTGAATTTAATCCAGTGTTGTGCGATGGAAGGTGGTGTTTTTCCCATGCTCCATCCCCTCTCTTCAGGGCCTAAATTATCGCTCCAAATGGGATCTCGTGTCGTTGCCTCGCCTTTTTCCACTCAATTTAATCGAGTAATGAAGTGACTTCCCGACTCTGCAGGTCACACGTGCTCTGGCCGCCGCACTCTGAAGGTGGCCCGGTTAAGTGCCGTCGGAGTGGGTGATTTCCTCTAATGAAATATCAATATTTACATCTTCATTTCCAGCCCACTGCCTTGGCGGGGTTTGACCAAACATGACACAATATTGACCAAATCAGAGAAGCCTGTCTGCGCGTTTGAAGGGCCTTTTCCACTCCACTGCTGAGTGCACTGGCAGATTTCTGTCTGGAAGTCTGTTGTGGCAGGTATACAGAGATAATAACAATGCAGCGCTTTTCTTTGTTCACTTAGACTTAAGCACCCTGCTCATCTAGCAACCATATGCCTCAGAGGGATTTTCACTTGCATGGGCATGACTGAAATTTAGTATAATCAACAAAAAGAAAACATGTAACTTTAGGTGACAGAAAAACAACACTACAGAGCAGCCCAACTGACCACTAACTGCATCATTACATTATCAATCATAGCTCAAAGGGAGAAAGCAAGATCACTAAAGACCAACAAAAGAAGCCAAAACCATCACCTCTCCCTTTATCTCCCCAAAAGCACTTGGCTGTGGGCAAGAGGGGGCAGCCCAAACCCACAGACGGCTGCTTCAAACCCCTCGCAGAGATTAATCAGAGCACCGTTTCATCTGCCAGAGCACAGGACGGTCCAAAATGAAATGCTGTAGATTTCTGTTGAGCTGGAGTTCATATTCTATTAATTTATTATTGTTTCCCTCTCCCCGAGGGCCATTAGCACAGGTAATAAAAAGAGATGTAATTACGAGGCACGGTGGCCCCCTCCAGCTGCAGCCCCCTCGTAACTCACCCTCAATCAGACAACAGAGCAGACAGAGGGAGGGAGAGAAAAGGAAAAAAATTGCAAGAGAGAGAAATAGAGGATAAAAGACCAGAGAGGGAGATAAGGAAGAGAGAAAGAGAGCAGCAGCAGGCAGTGAAAAGGGGAGCATGAGGAGAAAAGGAAAAGTGAGACAGAAAGAGGAAAGAGAGTAATTCTGGCTGGACAGCAGCTGATCTATCATGGCTAGCTATCAGAAGGACAAGCAGGCCCTGAAGACTTCTGCCCAGCGGCACTCTCACCTCAGCCAAGTCAAGAGCTCTCCGGGCTCCAGTAAAACTGCCCTTAACAGGACCCCAGAGGTTACGCACGCCTTTCTTTTCAAACTGAGCAGAATGATCATGCTGCCATAAGCTTATTCTATATCAAAGTTTTTATTTTAGATGGCAGTTTGAAAAAAAAGGGGACAAGGGGAAAATGTATGCACCTCTGATTTGTATAGATTCCTCTGACGTGGCACACTATGTATAACCAATACAGAAATGAAAGGCAATTTTGAGCAGCTTATCTGTGTGTGTGTGTGTGTGTGTATATATATATATATATATATATATATATATATATATATATATGTGTGTGTGTGTGTGTGTGTGTGTATGCGTGCATGGATCTGTGTGTGTGTGCAGCTGCCGACCATGATTCTTCTTGAATTTACATGACATCGTCAGGATGACCCAATCAATAGCAGCTTGGTAATAAATTGCTGCGCTTGACATAAATAATTTGACCTGCAGTCCAGCCACATGTACAACACAAACAGCTCAGTTTGCTGCGAGCTTTCCCTGGGCACTGTTTTGATGACACAAAGGTTGTTTTTATATTGGACAAAATAATGTCAATACAAACTAAATTGATTGGGTAAAAAAGAAGTTCTTTCAGCTCTGGCACTGACTTTCAGGAGAGTCTGCGATCTGCCTTCTTTCAACGTAATAACCAGCCCATTATTCCATTGTAATGGTTGATTTGACCAGTAGCCTGTAAACGTTATGAGGTTGAAGAACGTTAAATACAGTAATCCCCTTGTTTCAATCTGCACCCTATGACCTCCTGACCTTAACAGAAAAGTCGTTACCCTCCCTAGGGTCCCACTACCCAATACTGATGTTACATATCTCTGTTAAGCCCCATAGGCCGGGGCGAATCAGGCTTTAATCATTGCCATAATTACACATAATTTATCTCCACTGCCATCAACCAACATTGCTTAATGAGGGATGGCGCTCTGCTGACGATCACTTCACATCAGCATATAAGAATTCCTACAAAGCATTTTATATAAAATATGACACAAAATTTGACAACGATGCTATAGTTTAAAATTTGATATAGATTCAACTTGATGACAACATGAACAGTGCTCACACATAATTGTGATGCTGGATGTACCTGCTCATGTGTCACAGTTGCTAAACAAAGCCCTCCCCCACCCTGCCTGGCAGATGTCCCTTTCCTGGCCCTGCATTCTCCTGTCTGCCTGTCTGCCTCCAAAACGCCCCCTTCTCAATCTCCCTGCAGCTTTTCCGCCTTCCTCTCGCACTCATGCCGGGGTTCAGGCCTCAGCATCCACCTGATTGCTCAATCTATCTTTATCTCCTGTGTTGAAGCCTACGTCAGAGGGTAAATTGAATATACTAAGAGCTGTCTGTTGGTGTCTATATTTAATAAAGTGCACTGATGAGGTGCTGATTTATTGCCGGGCAGTATTCACACTCTATTACAAGGAGATTACGCAGCTTGAGTGGGATCAGGCTGGCAACACAGTAAGTAGATTTCACAATTTAATGGCAAAGAGAAAACAGGAGCCCGGAGGGGGCTGAAGGAGGGTGGGCTGATGGGTGGGTGGGTGATTATGGTGGAGGGTTGAGCTGACACAAACACGACAACATACAAGAGGCGCGATCTCTTTATAACATTGCTGC
The DNA here is from genome assembly GCA_013375575.1 of Percina caprodes. NCBI lineage: Eukaryota > Metazoa > Chordata > Actinopteri > Perciformes > Percidae > Percina > Percina caprodes. The sequence continues at coordinate 1,881,920 of JABXJD010000013.1, forward strand.
CTCCATGCTAACAACTAACCCACCAGGCGGTTGTCTGTCAAATGCGGAGCTGATGAGCTGCAATCCAATAAAGCACAGATGATGACTATTCCCAAAACACCAGTAATGAATAGAACACCAACAAGACAATTTCATTAGATTAATCTGGTCTGAATCTAATAGTAAAAAATGCAATAACACACAATGACGACATATTCAAACAGGCTTTTTGAATATTTTACATTCTACGGGTGACATGCCAGAGCAGAAATATATTTTATTGTGTAGGAGCAAAACAGCAGTACAGAGTCAATGTTTGTTTGGCCCTTTAGCCTTCTGAGAATTTCCAGCGGAAAACACTCCTGGGACGATGGGGAGCAGGCAAGAGTACCTCTTGTATAAGCAGCATGCGTGGCAGTTTTAACATATGAACACAAGACATTCCCAACACAGGTTGGAAGCAATGTGGGGTGGTATGAGGCCGCAAGAAGAAGGCAGCAAAGTCAAGGTGGTAAACAGGTTCTAGGGTATTAAAGCTCTCAGTATATGTCCCTAAACATCTAGGACAGAGTGAAATGCTTCTTCACAGGATGGAAGGTGGCCAGGGGGGTGGACAGAGAACTGCTATGTGTGTCAAAGGTTGTTAGCACCTTACGAGCAACAAGCCATCTGTCAGCATCCCCCTAACACTGCTCCTAATGACCCTACCCTCCTCAGGCAAGAGCTGTGTAAGACTCTGCTCCATGGTGCTATTTGGAGCAGTGACACTAGTGTCCAAAAGCTCCGCAGTGATTATCAATTAATCAAAGGCAGATTCAGAAGGAGGGCAAGACTGCAGTCTGGCAATGGCAAACTTGTGAATAGGCTCTTGATATGTGACACCAGCCTTCAATATCTACCTCATTAAACTAAGATAACAAATTAAACTTATCTGATTGATTGTGTTCTTGATTTCTGAAATTGTGGAACAAAAATCTGTAAAACCTGAAAAGCACATCATGTGTGCAAACTGACCTCAATAGAGCCAAGATGACAAAGTTGACATTGGACCCTGTAAGGCAAATATACCATCTACACTAATGATAGAGCTTTGATATCCTCCAATCGCCCTCCAAGTAAAACTCAGTAGGGCCACTCTACTCCACATTATGCCACTTTTGAAACACATTTTCAAATGTTAGCTGAGAATAGGGGAAATTAAAAATCAATTGGGAAAAGGTAAGTGCCAATTTTCAGGACATTTAAATTGTTACATTTGGACTTTAGTTATTGGCCCATCTGTCAATGGCCTAATCAATGTGGTCTACTTCATAATTAACTGTTAATCTTTTTAATTCCATTGCCTAAGGCTGCAAAAATCTATCAGAATGCAATCAGCAGTGTTTTCCCCTGTTCCTTTCTTGTCCCGGAGCGGATGGAGGGAGAAATATGGTAGAAGTGAGCATGGTACGTTGCCCTGGGGTACCGTTGCTGCATGGAGTGTTGGTGCATGGAATCTCGCTCAACCAGTGAACCATTTCTGATCAGGTTCAGCCATGTACAACTCAATTATGCAGCCATTTCATGGCCAGAGGACACTTACTGTCCTAATACAGACAGCACCAAAAGGACAGACAGAGTGAAAAACTGAAGTGGAAGACCTTATTTTGTCAAATGTTCTTTTTAATTTAAAATTATATGCATGAATCTATGATATACGTAAAAACAGATGATAAACAAACATAAAATATAAAACAAAAGCACAAGTTTGACTGTGTGTATTTAGACAGAAGCAGATCAGAATAATCTACTTAAAGTCTACCATCTTGCAGGTGCTGCACATTGTTTAAAGTATCTGTCCAGTTCGAGGTTCTCGCTCATAGTTGGAACAGTCAGTCACTCGTTTACTGCGTCAGGTTTTTGGTCATTATTAACGCAGTTGGAATGACAAGTCCTCTGCAACAATATGTGCAGTAAATCCCATTAACATTATGAATCTCTCCACTGTGTAATATGTGTTAGTATAATCTGATTAACAGAGCTTCAACAGTATGACACACACAAAATCCGAAATAGAATGTACACATATTAACATGATGATGCACCTCTGGATACAAGTTAAAGACCTTAACACTGACGGTATATTAAATGGTGTGTGTGGCTGTATAAATAACACCTGCTTCAGGCTAATCAGTGGCCTCAGATTACCTAATATTACCTAAATAATTTCTCTCACAGCAAATAAAAAACATGACAGACTCATCTCTATCTGTAGGTATGCATGTCTTAGTAAGTGCTGCCTCCACGCTTGCACAGTTTACTCAGCAGCCAGCACAGGAATGTAGTTGTTTTTGTGCATTTCTGCGGCACTGGTGTAATTTTTGGGTCACAACGATGAGAGTGTGTTATCGAGTCAGTTGTGATCCGGTCCTGACTAAGCTCCTTGTTAAACTCTCAGTGTGCTGACCATGCAGGGCCTGTAGGGAGTGATCCAAACAGTTTAGACACGTAAGGGGCCGGGGCTGAGGCCACGGGCTGGGAACATATCCATCTCTAATCTCCTTACTATCAGATCTGTACCTGATTAATACCCCTCCTTCTCTACCCGAGGTCTGCTGGAGTCCACTTCACTTTATTTAAAATAAACCTTCTTAATCTATGAATTGGGGTTGAAATTTATCCTAACTGTTGTGATTCAAAAGCATGCACACTTGGATGTACATGTGTGTGTGCATAAGAGAGATGCAGACTGTGTGGGGGATGTGTGTGTGTGTGTGTGTGTGTGTGTGTGTGTGTGTGTGTGTGTGCGTATCAGTGCTGTACTGATGTCGCACATTTCCTGCATGCTGACAGCTCTGTGCCTCCCAAGTTATGCTGATGAGAAGAAGAGGTTATGGAGGTGCCACTGAGGGACACATTCATTTAGTTTGTTACCCCTTCATGCCTACAGCACAGTAATGTTATAGAGTTATGGAGGTCAAACTCAAGATCAAGGAGAATCTGCCTCGGTTGCAAAAAAAAGAGCTGCTAAACAATGTGTTCTCTGTCAAAATCAGAGGAAAACTCTTGAAGGAAGCAAAATCTGTGCTGACGTGAGGGGCTGTATCCTTAATTCAACAGCCTCTTATAACCTAACACCTCGTCTATCAGAATGTCTAAGGGGCAAGGAAGAAACATGATTATGCCCATCAATAATTCAATGTATGTGTGCTTGCGCTTGAGTGCATTTGTGTGTACGTGTGTGTGTGTGTCTGTGTGTGATATGATGTCTTGTTTGGTTGGGCAGGTCCCTAACTTTGTTCTAAATCTCCCTGGTGATTACAACATATGTTGGCACTGGCATTGTGTCCCCCTCTCCATTCAATGCAGGGGTTTTAGATGCACTCTATTGATTTGTTTCTTGCACTATGTCCATTTTGCATCCCCTCCATTCTCCACACACCCTAAGGCTGTATGAGCTGCTGTCATTAATTAGCTTCATGTGTGAGTGCATGTTTTTTTATAGTGTGTGTGGAAAGGAGACAAAGAGAAATAAAACTGGGGGCAATAGGACAGAGCAGAAAGGTTAAAAAAGAAAGAAAAGGAAGCAAAAATAATTTGTTTTATACCTGGAATGTGCTTGGCCCAGCCGATGATGACCACCAGCTCGCGGTCAGCCAGGTCGCACAGCGTAGTCAGAGCCTTGATGTCGCTCTCCGGCATGGTGGGGTCAGGCATGGCATAGATCTTCTCTGGCTCCGCCACCAACAGGTGAGACACTATCTTTGTGACTGAGGATAGAGGAGGAAGAAGGGGGGGATGTCAAAGCAAAGCTGAGGTCAAAGGTCATATCACTGCAAATCTCAATGAGGCACAAAGATGTACCGTGCTGATAAACATTGGGCATCGGTGGAATTGTAAATGGTAGAATGGTGGTGTCACTTTCTTTCTCTGTCTCATTATGCAAACTAATGGATGGAGCTTGAATTTGTATGAGTGAAATGAAGGCACTGAAAGCTCTTATCCCTACAGAATGCACACAAGTGAAAATGTGAGACAGTAGTGTCCTCGAGCACTGTCAATGTTTAACACCTGCTCATAGACTTATCATAATTCAGCTCTGACCACAACAATAGCTGGCCCATTTTTCGGATCAATGATCTTTCAACTGCCCAAACATGACAAAGACAGGAAGAACATGAGGCTGGCCTAGAATTTTGCCTCAGCTTCACCTGCATGCTGGCCTTGCAGAAAAGGGGCGGCAGAGGAGACAATGGGCTAGTGACGGAGCAGTACTTACGAGGCTTTTTAGTGGGAGGGGGAAGCGTCAAGCCCAGGTACGGGTTGTTTTCTGTATCCAACCTCCGCTTGTACTTCTGTCTGCCCCCTCGCACGCGGTCCAGACGAACCCCTGGGTTAGAAACGACAAAAAAGGACATGAGATTAAGAGTGTATTTTTTTCCACATTAGAGGGATATCAAAATACATGGAAATTAAATAGGTTGAGCTAATAAATATATCAGATAAAGGGTGATACAGTAGTTAAGCCGCAATTAAATCTTTCATCTATTACACTCATGTAGCATGATGATCAGAGGTGACACCCTAACATTTTCTAGATAATGTGTAAAAGCGATAGAGTAAAAGGACTGCATAGTGGCATAAGTGTGTGTATCTGAGCAAGTGAGCTTTCACTCCATTGTGTGTGTGTGTGTGTGTGTGTGTGTGTGTGTGTGTGTGTGTGTGTGTGTGTGTGTGGGTGAGAGAATGTGTGTGAGAGCATGTGTGTGTGAGAATGTGTCAGAGGCACGGCTGCCTTCCCATATGTGGTCCATGCCTGGCTGGTCTACTGTGACACAGCTGAGCCCAGAGCAGGTCTAAACATATGAATATTTAACGCAGGGTCAATGATCTCACAGACTGGCCCTCTAATTATTTAGCTTTTGGGGTGAGGCAGACTGCATACTAATTAGCTTCCAGCTACATGCCTCTTTGCTTGTATGGGTGTGTGAGCTCAGGTGTGCGCTCTTCAGTATCCAGAAAAAGAAACTTAACCAGCCTACAAGCAAAGACATAATCCCACACACACTGTACAAAACATCCGCTGTCATTCATGCGGATAGATAACTAGGTATTGCTTTCCAATAAAAGACCCTTATTTCACCCCTCTTCCACTGGAGTAGCACTGAGGCCTTATCACCCCTAGCCACACCTTGGGGGCCAGGTTCCACACTGATACTGTAAATGTCAAGACGGCCTCATCATAACATAAGTTATTTATTATCTCATTATTTGATAAGAATGTTTCCATTTGGATGTCTTTTCTATTCTATTAATTTTCAACATAGTTAAAATATTTCATCTAGGCTGTTTTATTTATTTGATACCACCGGGCAGGTATTTGGTTATTTAATGCAAGTGTATGCAAACACTTATATCCTGCATCCCCATATTTGGACCAGCGTGTCACTGCTACCGTACAGCCTAAATATTCCTGATATCTTAATCTTGTCAAGAGGGAGAATCCCTTCAATTCATGTTGTATGCATAATGTAACCCCCCAAACAAATTTAATACTAAAGGGTGGATGAGAAAAGGCTCAATGAAATGCTTGCGGTGGAGGAGGAGTTAATTTGTCAGCCGCCTGCGTCCTTTGAGTGTTCAACGCCCGTGGCCAGAGCACTTCCTTGATGATTTCATCACTTTATAACAAGGAGGACGGTGTCAAAGCTGGGCATTGTGTGGCCACTGCAAATGAGCCTAATACAATTTGCCCATCAGCAAGTGCTCTTGGAGGGGATGAGTTTGGATGTGTCCCATGCACAGTGATTTGAACGAGGGGATGGCGGAAGGAAAATCAGATGATGTAAGATAGAAGGTGGCCTTCATTTAACAAAGAGGAATTTAACGGTGGATTTATGTAAAATATCTTCTTGATTTTCACCAATTATCTTACGTGGCCATAGCTACCTCTCTCTCACACTCAAGGCATGAGGGGGTCCAGTAAACTGTATTATCATGTAACTGTAGAATAGAGATTTATTGTACTTATATAAATTATTTGATTCCCTAGAAATACAAATCTGATTAGAATTGTCTTTCAATTTTCTGACACTGACAACCCACTAACCTAATTACCCCTAATTCCCAACAGAGCCTCATCCTTCCCAGCAAGCACCGGGGAATCAACTGATGGCAACTACCTGTGCCACACACACACACACACACACACACACACACACACACACACACACACACACACACACACACACACACACACACACACACACACACACACACACACACACACACACACACACACACACACACACACACACACACACACACACAAATTTGGTCCCGTTCCTAATGTAGGGATGGTAAATTCCTTTCTTTGTCAAATGTGATGTCACCATTTTCTACAGTTTCTTCCAGCTCTCGCGAGTTGGCAGTTCTGGTCTCCATGATCCTCTCTGCTGGTTGAGTCATGTGCCTGTGTCAGCCAGTGTAAAGCCAGTGATGAAGGTAGATGGGTGCCTCTTTTAATTAGAAAAGTCCTGGCCATAATTAACAGATGCTGACAGGAAAAAATTGACACTAACCTGTCTCATTTTACTGTCCAACAGGGCCATATACAGACAGAGAGGAAGAGAGAGTGATTAAGAGCAGCTAGACGGATTCATTCACTTATGCTGTTGTGCATCATGGTTGGCACTTTATAGGGGCCTTTGTGAGGTTCATATCCTTTCAACGATTCCCAAAGCTTCTGACTCTGTTGTGCTCTCTCCTAAGTAAACAGCAGGAGTGTTACAAATGTGTGAAGAGAGTTGAGCACTACCTCATCCAAAGTCATCTCACTGATTTATGGCCCACAACACAGTGCAGTGAGGGTAGCAGCGGGTGAGCTCGGGTATCATCTCTTCAAAGCAGGGTGCAGGGGGAGAGGGCTTTTGGCCAAAGCGGCTGGCATTTGTGCACGGATTAGCACAGACCTCGGGGTGGGGGCTAAGGCCAGCTGACCTAGAGCTCTTCTTTCTCTCCAAAAACAATAATAATCCCTTCCCGAGTACACTCCTACAAAAGGGCCTGTCTTCACTCACTTTGTGTGGACGGCCGTGGTAGGAGCCCTTATTTTGAGTCCCTCACCTGTTCTGGCTGTCTCTCCCTGGGGAAAGTGTCAGTAAGTCTGGGATGGTTGGCAATGCCAAGGGGGCTTAGGCGGACCCTATTTTAGCTGGGAAAATCAGAAGGCCACATGGTAAGGCATGGTGAACCTTGCCTTTCAAGGAAGCCGCCCTACTGTCGTCAGCACTATTTCAAAGGGCCCCTGTTGCCAGCTTTGCATGCTTGTAAGTGTGTTGCAGCATTTTTAATCACAAGTGGCGATGAGCGAGGGTAGCGGAAAAATTGTCACGCATTGCCATCCTCCCCTTCTGCTGAACCCAGGGGCTGCATATTGACACCCTTGTCACATAGTCCATTTACAGGTTAGCTACAATATCCCCAGTGAGCCGACGTCCCTGCTTGTACTGCTAATTGAAAAGACTAAATGCTACTTAAACTACACTTTAGACTGCTCTAAATTACAGTATTGAAAGAAAAAAAAAAACATTATTAGTAAGCTTTGCCTCAGTAAAAGCTTCTTTATTACTTACTTTAGTATTGTCATTATTGAATCTTGGATGCAGACTGTTTTTGTCTTACTGGTATAGACGGCCTGCAGCACAGATGGACATTTATGTCTAGTGTTTCAGGCACTATACATTTTGAGTGTAGTGTGGTTTGTGTGTATATTGGGAATGTAGCGTACGTGGCTATGATGGGGCTATTGTGGGATGTGGTTGTCCTTTGAATGCCAGTCTGCTGAACAATGAGAGGTGTATTGTATATCAGCACAAACATACTTTGCTCCTTTGTTCAGGTAATGTTCATGACAGTCACACTGTCCTCTCACAATAAGACACCTTCTACCTTTACAAACAGTGCTGTTACACAGTGATGACAATGGAACAAAAAGCCATTGTCTTTGTTCGGTGCTGCAGATAAAAATATACAGTATATATGTCATTTTATAGACATTTTTCAGTACTGGTGTGTGTATGTGTGTGTGTGTGTGTGTTCATGCTTGTTGAGGGATCTGTGTATTAGTGAGTGATGGAGAAAGGAACTCACTGCCTCTAAATGATGTCAATGTAATCTCTCAACAGTATCTTGTCTTCGCTCTTGCTCTAAGCTCTGATCTGTTTCCATTGATCAGAGGAAAAACCTGTTGCCCCTGACATTTGATTCTTTTATCGATCACTTCCTCCTTTATACAGTAAAGGGAACGTACAGCGACTCAATACAGGGTTTAGGCAGGTCTCCTGTAATCAGATTGCAGATCTTCAAATACCCCCCACACACACACACACACACACACACACAATAGAAACTACTATTGTATGAATTTTACTACTGAGAAAATAAAAAAAAATAAAGAGATATATCGAACCTTACTTTCCTCAGAAGACGTTTAATATCGTTATTCTTTCAGAGACAGTGATGGATTTAAACTTATGTTTCATTGGGGGGCAGCACTGTACTTTGTTGGAGCTGTAAAGTTATAATTAGGTGATTTTCCATTGAGACACAATGTGACCTTTCTGCAGTAATGAAAGTAAGTGACAACCTCGGTCACATGAGTGGTGGCCATCTCCAAACTCTGGGCCTGAGCATAGCGTTGAGCCGATGGCTTCATAGAGCTTACAGTGGACAGAGACCATGTGTCTCTCTTTCCATTTCTTCTTGGTGAGACTTTAAAGTGCCAAGCCTCAAGGCAGAGCTTACACAAAAAATGCACTTCAAACCTCTCTATGTTAATCATACGTTATTTTAATAATAATAATACATTTTGATTATGACAGAAATCGGCTATTTTAGAGGGATCTACAGTATGACAACATCTACAAAAGACTTCAATCAGCCTGTGATAATAGTTGCCGTGTGGTGATGACAGCCGCAGGAGGGTCATTCTTATTCTGGGAATGTGCTGAATACACAGAAGTGTGCAGCATTAGAACCTTGGGCTTAGCCAAAGTATGCATATTTGAGTTTTACATTCTTTTTACTCTGACCTGACACTGGTCATTCATTTATAGCCACGGCAACATATTTTTGTAGTCTCTCTCTCTTCTCTAAGATGATATATTGGCATAAATATTTCACCAGATAGTAATGCGATTACTCTGTCTTTCTGGCACTGAGGCTTTATCTGGCTGCATGCAGTCCAAGGGATTCTGTTACTGTGTAGAGATCCATATGGGCTATGACTCTGGCCTTAGCTGGCGACCGGATATATATGCATCTATAAATCATGGAATAATGGTGGGATATATACGTATACTGCACACTGAGTTTGACAGAGAACTTAAAAGTGGAAGTTTATACAAAATTGAATTTATCAAAGCTTCTATCTGTCTATCTATCTATCTTACTGTATAAACATGAGGGACAATCATACTTGGCACAACATAAGCGCTACCTGACCCACGCTCATCACCACTTGAGGAAAACACGTTTCCTTACAGAGTCCCTGAGATGCTCCCAGAGGAGGCTTGAAAAAATATAACACCGCCACTTCACCCCCAAGCCACATATCTTTCATTATTCATTTGTCTGGTCCTTTTGGAGCAACCAATAAGTGAGAATGAGACAGAGGGAGAAAAAGAGAGGCAGGTGAGATTGCATCCACTAATGCAATGGGGTAAAGGAGAAGGATAGGTGCCTCCTGTGGAAGAGCAACCGAGCCGTGGGGTCTCAGGGGGCTCAGTTGGGGTGATGGGGAGGGGGAAACCCAGCCAGAAAAATCCATCGGAAGCATGTTTAATTGTCACTGAATTCCCTGCTGGCGTGACTTTAAAAAACCATCCACAGGAAGAGAGTTGAGATGTTCGGGAAACATTTAGTGGATCAATATGCCGGGGAGAGCTGAGACTGTGACCAGTGTGTGCTCAGGGACCCGACTTGAGCCTTTCCAGGCAGAATACTGTTATATTTATATTACTCAGATGGCAGGATCAACCTATTCAGCATATTTCTATCCCCAGCTCACCTGCACATTATTTACTGCTGTGTAGGTAGGGGGAGGACAGGGGGGCTGGGAACTGTTGTCTAGGCCAGCCTGTTGTATGCATTTCACACTCTGGGCTGGTGGATGAAAAATACTGTGGGACTTATTGCTGAAGCAGTCTGGGACTTAACGTAACAACTATCATGAGAACTGGTGTGTGTGATGTAATGTTCCACTAGCTGCTCCCTTATCAGATCAATGGAGGTTTCTTTATTTGCATAACTGTTATATGTATGTTGTAAACCAAAATATGTACAGTATATGTATCTGTGGGTGTAAGAATAACAAAAATGCTCTTACTCTTCTTACCTTCTTTGAGCATCCCCACTTTGAGGCATTTCATGAAGCGACAAGCCTGACATGATTTGCGTCTCCGTTTTGTGATCTCACACTCATTTGTGGCAGGACAGCTGTATTCTATGTTACCTGAGGAGAAGAAGAAGACAAGGTTATCACTACCAAAACCAGAGTGGATTAAGGCACAATTAATTTTAATTTAAAACTAAATGTTTGTGGAAATATTCACATATAGGGTAGAATATGAGGTGGAAGCATTTCACCATGCACAAAAAAAGAGAACCTAATGATACATTTATATTAAACCCTCTTTTGCCAACCAGGCATGCAGGAGACTCAGGTTTTCTCCAGTGAGTACAGAACTTTCCAGCACTGAGGACAATGGCAGCAGGAGAAGTTGGTGTAAGACGTAAAAGGTAGGGGTGGGGGTGGGGGTAAAGCTACAATAGTCCTTCAGAACCCATCAGTAGACGCCACCCAAGCCCAACACTAAATTGGCCTCATTAATTCTGTGCGTGTCCCCTCCGGGCCCCGGGCGCAGGCCATGTCCCCCTGCGCTCAGAGGGGCCTGCCAACACCTCAATAGCAGGCTAGAGAGCCAGGCATGCTGCCCCTGACCACTTTACATAATACTCCAGCAGACCCAAACCTGTTGTTACCACTGTTGCCATTGTTGACTATTTACATAGTGTACAGGCAAGAGGCCTTATGCATTATTCATCTGCAGCGTCTGATTCCAGGATGGAGCAATGAAAAAGAGTTTCATTGCTACACAATAAAAGAGCCGGTTCTGCTCTACTCTAGCATTAGCGATAGAAAGGGCAGGATATGTGAGGCAATGCCTCCGCTTCTCTCTGATTCCCTACATTTTACTGTATTCATGGGGTTTCAATAAAAGGTTTCAATATAATGGTTGCTTCAGCCTAGGCATTTGAATTATCTTCATTTTGAAAGGGCTTTCAGCTTTGAAGCTTTTGACATTGGGATTTTTCTAAACTTTGATTTTAACCTAGGGTTTATGTCTTTGCTAGTATAGTGAAATAAATAGTTGAGTAATGTAAAAATCCAATTTAATCATTATGATTACCTCAATATTATTTCCTCATCCACTAAAAAACATGTAAACAAGCAAACAATGTCAGCAAATATGCTTTCTGTTGAAACTACTATACATACACATACTGTACAAAAACCCCTTAAACAGATAAAGCATTTTTACATTTTGTAGTGTGTTAACTGACAAACAGAAATCCACACACATACACACATCAGAATTGCATCCCAACATCCTGTAGCTCCTCCACATACAGCTCTGACCCTCACTCCATATTTTCTGTACAGAAAAATAGAAAGCTGTGTAATATTCCACTAGCGTTCCTCCACTAGCCCTCCAACATCCTTTGACAACTTATGCAATTATGTTAACATTATTGGACAGATCAAGTGGAGGGTCCCAAGATGTTATAAATAATTAGAAATTCCTCCTTATATCTGGGTTAGAAATCATTACGCTAATTCTCCTCTTCTCTTTGGGATTGGGGTAAATAAAGGTGTGCGGGAAGGCGGCTGATGAGCTCTGATTGTCTTTCCTCTGTCTGTTTTCTCGGTTGTCATAGCAGAACAAGACCATATTAATCCTATCCATTTTCCATATGCTGGGAGGAGGCAATCAGTGCCACCCTGTGCTGGAATCAATTCTTGGAAGTCTTTTTGGTTTGTGTTCCCATTATACACTAACCAATCAGCAATTTGCTGGGACATAAAATACTAAATACATAAAAGAAAAATGGATTTTGATTGCAAATTTGAAAAATCTTTACTTATCACTTTATTGTATGCATGCTATGTTGCAGGTTTGCTGGCACGTCCCAACTTGGCACAATTGACCCTGTGTGTCCCCTGAGGACGCTTTGTTTATGGGGGTATTTTTCTTTCCTCCTCCCCTCCCTTCCCTGTCTCAGGGTTGACAGGGACACATGCACAAACCACACCTGATGGCTAACTAGGAGAGTTAGCCTTTTGATAGCACACACTCCTGAAACAAAAACATACGCTCACACACTGCTGCGTCCACCTGTCCTGTCAAGTCCTCTGTGTGTCTGATGTTGTCAGAGGGGGCTTCTCATAGCTCAATGCAGAGAGAGGGGTGGATTAACTAATTTTTCATCTCTACATTTGGTTTAAATTTAGGAGAGGTTTCAGTTTCAGTATCAGTATGCGAACAGTAAGTCCCACTTCAAAACATGCCTAACATCTTTTAACTGAGCTACATGACAATATGCCCAGACCTCTCTTGGCTTATTGTTTTTACTTACATACATTTAAAGTGATAAACGAAACATACATAATAAATGTTAATATTAAAGGCACAATCCATAGAAAAGGAACATGCTACAACTATACCACATTGAAGGAATTATAATGACTGATGCTGTTAAATGTCTGACTTTATCAGTAACATTTGTAACCACAGTGGTAAATTCAATTTTGTTAAGTCATCATTATGTCAAACACTGTATTTACACTATATGCAACATATACATGTAATTTATGTGCTTAATTAGGATCTTGAATGTAATTGTTAAATAAAAACACAATAGATATTTCTATGTATTTAACTTTTTACTTTGAACAGAAGAGGCATTAACACTGTATTATGTAGCATTTTTTTTCATCTATTGTGTCTTTCTTGCCATTGTGTTGACATTGTTTGTAGCAGTCTTTAGTTGTTTCAGTTACCAAATTCCACCCATGAAATATAAACTGAATAAACTATTTCTACCGGAATATAACTAAACTGACGGATGTAAAATAAGATGAAATATACTGGATTTAACTGACTTTATGAATCTGAACAAGATAAGTGGGTAAAAGAAAACATATGAATGGATTTAACTGACTGTGACTTTTCCATCTAATGTAGCAGTACAGTCTTCTGAACAGTAGTTAAACAAAGTGTCACACATATGTACTGATTTAATTGAGAATTTGTTGTTACAGTGGACTAAAACATTGACTTAAAAGCGGCGCAGCTATTGAATTTTTTACAATAACCTTGTCATTCAGAAATGATGTCTGGAAATCCTATCTTGTAGAGCAATGTTATGGCTAGTTTCACTTTCAGAAATGAAGCATACTGGCAAGAACCCCTTTAACCCAAAGGCCATGCTCGGGTTTATCTGTCTTTAGAGAGGTTATGGTATGGTTACCAATAACATTACAGAGTGAAGGTAGAAGAAAAAGATTTCCCTCCTTCTTTTCTTGATAAGTATCTGTCTCAATCTATTTTATGGCTTTTCAGGACCCATGCCAGGGCACAGAGGGGAAAGTCAGGTCTTGTAAGTAAATTACAGTAAAATGGCAGGTATTTCTCATCAAAATCTAAACTGACTTTTACAGGCTTACTGTCAAGGTCTATTACTTCATATAAAAGGGGGCCACCGAGTTCAGTTGGTTTTCAAGCAATTTTACACTTGGGTTCAAAATGGGAAGAAAACACAGTTCAACAAGAGATTTATGTTTTTGATTGGTGGGGAACATGAGGTACAGGAATGGCGGGATGATTAGGGAGCAATGAGAACAGGTGTATTTCTGGGATGGATGGAGATGCAGGTTGACATTAATTTGGGCCTGGCCTTGACTAATGTAACTATCTCCACATAAGAGTTCAAGGGGCTTTTCACTGGATAAATAGGTGACAGAAGACGGATTTTCCATCCGCTTTTTTTGAAAAGGTAAGGGCATCAGCTGAAGAAGTGGAGGGTGAAGCTGGAAGTGGAACAAAAATAGTAAGTTACTGAGTGATAAATGCTCAGTAACTTACTATCTACAATAAGTCAGAAGATTTTAAATACAACTAAATTGAGAGATTATATATGATCTTTAAAAAACAACTACAAATTTCCTATCAAGAATTAGCTGCTGTATTACGAGATAATATACACAGTTACACAGGCTTAGCACAAGGGAATGGAAGGGAAGGGAACTGTCATTTAAATGGTGAACATCAACTTAGCATGTTGTTTGCCCTAAGTGCTATAGAACAATGTGATAAAGGGCTGGAAAAGACAGTTCCTTTGTTTTCCTCTCATTAGAGAGGGCCGTCTCACACTCTACCCTTGACTGCCTCGTTATTCCTTTAATTAATCAGTTCTCATCAACGGCACCCTCTCATTCTTTCAAGGGCTCTACATCCCGCTATTTACTGCCTCCATTTTCCTCCAGCAATTCTGCATGCGTTTCTTTTATCATTTCAAATGGCTTTCACCTCCCCCAAAAAGTCCCTGTGTCTTCCTGCCTTCTCTGCCTGGGACCCCTGTCTGATTATTATGCCATTAAGCCTCTCCTCCTTTCCTCTGAAAGAGCAGCAGGGTCCCTCTCCAATCTAAAGAAGTCCTGGGTTTTTTCCCCCTCCTTTCCCTGAAATTACCCAGCGACGCGTGCCTGAGTTTCTAATTGGCATGCCCGTCCCTGGAGACGGCCTCCTCCCTTCTTCCTAATGAAAAGCCTCGGCCTTAATTACACTTTCCAAACGCTGATTGTTATTGACAAAACTCCTGTGGCTCGGACAAACGACGGCAGATTAGCTCCATTACAGGCAGCCCTCCAAGTACAGAAAGAGAGGGATTTCAAATCGACAATGCAAAGTGGGGGGGGCGCTTTCAATTTTTTTCCATGTACCTTCCTCTTAATTGTTTGGGCCATTGCTCCACTTAAGATGTCTCTTTCTTCAACAATGTCTTTTTTGTGTTCCATTATGTTGCCATCAATGTACTTTTAGTGAGGGGACAAAGATCCAGTTGTGTTACGTGAAAAAAAATGTTCATCTTTTGTCAATAGACAGGATTGCTGATGGCAGCATGGGTAAACAGGAGAATTTGGCCTAATGCTTTTGTTTGCCTGCAAAAGGTACATAGACTGTCTAAAGCTGATAGGGCTGTAAGGTCCAAAATCAACACCTAACAAACAGACAGACAGCCTGATCTTTATACAGTATAATGATTTTATTTTCATCAACAATGATTTGTTGATGAATATTTACTGAAAGTAATGGATAAAACATGTACGTTTAATGTAATTTAAATATGAAAGATTTCCACTCTTAATCATTTCATTTCATTTTAACACACCCCAATTCCTTGGCTCATTTTACTCATTATATCTAGTTTTTCCACTGTTTTTATTGCACTACTAAGCCGTCGGAGCTTAGACCTGGGCAGCTGTGCCTGTTGTGCAGATTCCTTTTTTTTTTCCAGGCTCAACAATATCTCCATCTTCCTGATTAATCTGGAGCAGAGCACACAGTTTCACAGTGGGGGGCCTTTCATTGCCTGTCTAATGAGAAGCTGTGATACATCATGCCCTGCAGATAGCCAGTCGCACCCTAGTCCCCACGCATGCATGTGCACACACACACAGAGACAGAGAGACAGAGAGAGAGAGAGAGAATAATAAAACACATTCTCTGAGCCCTCCAAGGCATCTGGGCAAACAGCCTCTACACTACACCAAATCTGACCACTGAGTGATGATGTCATGTCCACCATACACCACCAACCATGACAGATGATGTAATCATACCTACACTTCTGTCCCATGTAAACATTATTCTTTTTTTAAAGCCAGTACAATATTTTTTTAAATGCAGTTATTTGATAATCAGTAAATAAGCTTACATGTTTTGTAATGTTATCCTATATTAGTTAGGTATTGTACAGTCTAATGAAATCAAAAACAAAGATGTTTTATGGAAGTGGCTGGTCTCAGGAGGTAGATAAAACATCTTTCACACTCCAGTGATTATTTTTTACATAGTGAATAGCCTGGACAGAGTATGTTTCAATGTTGTTTCAAGGCCAAAAGTGTCTTGTATGGAGGGTGTTTTCCTGTCTGGTGATGCAGTGACATGGGATGTAATAACTTGTTTTAAGTGTTTGTTAGGGGGGAGGTGACAGGAGAAAAATACCTTGTATTGTCCTTTTAAAAAAGGCTTTGCAGGCCTCACAGGAGGCCACCCCATAGTGATACCCTGAGGCTATATCTCCACAGACCAGGCACAGCCTCTTGGGGAGGGAGTTCAACATGTATTCGCACTTTATGGACGAGTCCTCCATGATGGTGCTGGAGCAATCGTCATAACGCTTGCGGCAGGTGCCGGCCCCGAGCCCGCTTGGGGTGAACATAGGTGGAGAGTCCAGACCGTTGGAGTGGCTGTTCATGGTGCTGACATAGCCACCACTGGCATCTGAGTTGCCACTGGGGCTGTGGTGGCTGACCGTGTCGATGACCGAGGAAGGACTGGATGGCTCCGTCTTGATGTAGGACCCACAACTGGAGGGTAGGTGCCGGTCATCAGCGGCCATTCTATTCAGCAGCCTAAAGGGCGGGTTGAGAGGGCGAGGGTTGATGGAAAAGGGAGGAGGAAGAGAAAAATGATTAGCGAAGGTGTTAGGAGAGTAGAAATGAATTTCATCAAAAAAACATTTTCTAATGCTTTACAATATAAAAACATGTTTCTGAATTTAAACGTGCAATTTCTAAAACAGGAGGCAGAAAAGGGGGGAGATGACACGTTAGGCAGGTTTCATGTGGTCAAACAATCATAATCTATTAGCCAAATCACATTTAAATGTATCTACCTTCTACTATTCTATTAAAATTTTAATTCAATTTTATTTATAGTATCAAATCATAACAAGAGCTATCTCAAGGCACTTTACAGATAGAGTAGGTCTAGACCACACTATAATTTACAAAGACCTTACAATTCTAGTAATTCCCCTACTAGCGCACGTGTCAAATTTTTAAGTCTTTCCAAATGTTCTGTTCTCTTAACCAATATGTATAACTATTCTCTTCATTAGCCATACGTCATGGCAGCTGAAAAAGCACTTCAAAGTACAACTACAAACAACTACAACACACACAGATCTACACATGCACAAACAATACAAACACACAGACAGAAAGAAAGGAAAGTGAGAGACAGGCAGGGATAGAAAGATGCAAGGAGAGAGCACTCAACTAAACATTTCAAGTCTGGGGCATCTCCATAGTTTAGAGAGCAGAGTGGACCTTGGCTTGTCTCCTTGAGTCAGCAGTCAACCAAAAGGAAACATGATGGCAAGATATTGACTTTTTCACTGTCTGCCTAATAACTGTATTTTGGAGTACATGCAATGTGATGCTGTAAGATGTGCAGACTAAAGTGCAGCCTTTTGGATGTGGCCACAAAATGCACTCTGAAGCCTTCCTTGCCCATATAAATCTATTTCAGTCTCGCTCTATAACCTTTTAACTTGAAATTGCACTGGGAGAACAATGGATGGGAAAAACTTAGCCTGGACATATTCAACTCATATGTTCACTCACTAAAATGAAGGGGTTGACTGGTAGAGGAGATGGATAACTCAATGTATTGGGGATGCTGTGTAGACATAGTGACCTCTTAGGGTCAAGGCGAGGTCACACACTTACATACATACACACCCCTTTGCATTAGGTGCCACGGAAGGGGTGAAGGGTCACTTGCACTTGCCTGCATTAACAAAATTGAGCCTTGCATGGCTTATGCAAATTCAGACACAGGGTCCCCTAGTGAATGGCAGCTAGACAGCCCGAAGTTGTGCCTTAACACATTAGTTCCATTAGCATATTGCAAACTAATGGTAATGTTTACATATTTGACATGTCAGTTTACCATAAACACCCTGAGAGGAGGATGTTTCCTACTTGGCTCTATCTGCCTGATTGGACGATAGCTGTCTGTCTCAGAGTGCTTCAGAGTAACAGGAAACGAGAGGCCTCCACTATGTCCGCTATCGGTCGGCCGGACTGCCTCTTGCTCTCTGAGGCTGATTTAATTGTGAGGGTGGGTGACGGAGGGGTTCAGGCCCAGGGGTCAGTGGGTCAACCTTATTTTCTCACCCTGGTTTTCTGGGACCGTGGAGATGGGGGTCAGCGTGTCAAATTAAATCTCATTCCCAGGTTTCCCTCCCTGCTGTCATGTATATTCATCAGTGCTCCAGGTGCCTACCACTTCTGGAAATTCACAAAAAGGTTAACTGCTAAAATAAATAATAAAAAATGCCCCCTGTTAAAACCGTTGACCTTGCGGAATAACCCCTTTGCCTGAACACTCCTGGAATTCTTCTTGCAATATAAAACCTTCACTACATAAAACTGATACACATCTACCATCATGCTAGATAACAAGCTGTCCAAAGTAAGTTTTTCTTTCAGGTTCTCTTAGTTTAAACAATGCAAAAAATACATTTAATACTACTGATGGCATTGGGGGAGGTTCGTCATTTTTGCAGTTTTAAAAATGATCCACTTGTACTCTTAAATGTCCTTGCACACAGAAATTGAAAATGTGAATCCATTTTATGCCTTTCTAAAATAGAACTTGCCGCTTTGATAATGAATGCAGATTGCATACCCATAAATTAATGCACGGCTCTGTGTTCATCTGCTTTATGTTCTCTGTTTCAGATGGATATGTGCACCTGTGCGATAGGGCACCTGCACTTGGCTTATTAAAGGCTATATATTAAAACACATGAGCACAAGATGGCTCCATTTGGCTTTTATTTCACAAATTCAGCGTAAGCTTAACCCCGGTTCAAAGGCCATCTTCAGGGTGACACTTAGCATAATTGCATAAGTGTCTTAACTGTTTCCCCTCCAGCTCAATGTGGTCATTTATAATAAATGTGCTGGCTAGAATCACCTTAACTCATTCTGCTATGACACATTATTCCACTGCTATGCTTATGTTTTTAACAAGCCAGCATATATTGATTAATGGTACTGAGGGAATACTAACCAATTGAACCTGCCGTATTAATCAAATAGTCTAAAATATTTCTATAAATATTCGTAATCTCTAATGGGACAGGTCCAATTTAAATCTATAAATACCATTGTGTGGGAAAATGAATTATGAGCATTAAATAGTTTGACAGCAGCAATAGTTGTAATAAATAATTCAATATGTGGGGCAGGTGCTAATTAGATTGTGTGCTACACAGACAGAGCAGACAGGAAAGGGTCTGCTGAACTAACTGAGACTTGATGCTGTAAAATCTATACTTCTGTCTTACTTCCTTCCTCAAGGTAAGAGCATTTCAAATTCTGCTGCCTGGCTGGCCAAAGGAGCAGTGCTCGTCTAAGATACAGTATCCCTCCCTCTCTCTTTTTCTCTCTCTGTTCCTCCTCCTTTTGTTCCCTTTGTACTGATCAAAATTCATGCTGAGTAGTGGGTTATGGGCCTGCAAACGCACACTGCGCAGTTTGGTTTTAATCTGATTCCACCTGGCCCTCCTAACAGCATTTCAGATCCCTAATATCATTCCACTGGTGCTGCTGTGACCAGGATTAGCTGGCCTAATGATCTGGCAGCTCATCTCACATTCTCTGTTCCTCGACTTCCCAGAGAAGAACCGAGGAGCACTCATTCTCTCATGTCTCAACACTTCCCTTGCCTGCAAGCGAAACTCTGAACGTTTGATGACACTGTCGTAAGAACGCAGAACATTCAGGATCTAATTGAGCCAATTTGTAAGTATTCCTGCTGAGAGCTTTCTGCTCACTTCAGGAGGATACTGACATCCTCCACTGTTCTCTCGGTGACTACAGCTCTCTCCCTGTTTCATGTGTAAATCCCAAGCACACAGCGCAAACCTGTGTTAGAGGCTCAACTTAAACAGTTAGTATATTCCTGATGTCCTTTTTTACTCTCAAGGCCACCAGATGCCAAAAACACCATTTTATAACATTTGCTAACCTCATCCCGGAGTGTCACATCCTTGCTACCTGATCAAACTGGGTAAGTGGAGGGGAAGGGGTGGGTGGTGGAGGTGGGGGTTGACATCTGCAGGCAGGGTGATGGTGATATCAGATGCCCCGTTAGGGGCAGATCTGTCTGGAGGGCCCCAGGCGATATGGCTTGATAAGCCACTGGCCCCAGAGTCAGCGCTGGTAGGACAAACTCAATTAGCTCTTGACAGACCTCCTCTCAGCCCGGCTCAGCCTTCCCGCCACAGCAAGAACCCACTGGCAGTTGCCATGCTGACCTCTCCTCCAGGAGCCACACAACCAGGGATTCATGTTTGGGAGAGTGGACACCGCACTGAAATGTCTACACAACCCAACTAAAGTCACAGAAATGCATGCAGTAGTGTGTATGCCACCAAGGGTGCTCAATGCGTGTTCTCAAAATGGAGAAAGGACTGTGGCTCAGGGAGAGCATGGGGTGACTCTTGGGAGAAAGGAAAGGAATGGAGATTCCAAAACACACTTATGTATAAATGGAGTATGCCTCTCTGTCTAACTGTTTCCAGGTTAATGACCATCAGGGGAATAAGGGGCAAAAAAGACTCTTGGGGCAATGAGTGTCTGTACCAATTACATATGGGCTCATAGGTCTAAGTGTGTGTTTGTGTTTTAGACAGAATATGAAAGATGGAAATATGGCAGGGAGGGGGGTGAGGAGACGGGGCTGACGGCTGTGGTTTGGTTGGAGGCAAGCCGGGCACTCCATAGGGACCCATTCTAATCTATGTGGGAGAGGCCCCTAATTTTGGAGTTTCTCATTCATTAGTCCTGCTCTGGCAGAGAGAGGAGGGAGCGGAGGGGAGGGGGTGGACCTGAAGGGAGGGGAGGGGCCTCTTTATTAACGGATATGCCTGACACTCAGGAGAAGCTGACAGAGATTTATGATGTGCAGATCTATGGAGGCAAACAAAAGGGAAGTCGAGGAGACAGAAAAACAGGAAAAGAGGGAAAGAGAAAGTACGTGATACATGAGGGGAGGAGAGAGAGAGAGAGATAGAGAGAGCGGTGTTTATGGTACCAATGGAGAGCGAGCCCCGGATCAATAGTCCGTAGGCTGGGGGCTCGTGCAGGGTTACCACTGGGGGGAACCATGCTGCTCTGTGGCCTGGGCAATTAAGTTTTTCAGTCTCCAGCAGAGGATTATATTTAGCTGCTCCACAGCGATGTCACTGTAGTCTTTATAAAGCTATGAGCTCACTCCACTACGACAACATGAGCCCCGTGCTCCAGCGGCACCACAAGATAGCGCTGGCCAAGAAGCAGATCACATCTATTGATCCCCCGTCTTGCTCCTTCCTGTTCTAGAGATGCTGCTGGAAGGAATGAGAGGGCCTCTTGTGATACAGGCGCTGCTGTTTGTCTGACGTAAACTGTCTGGGTCGCACTGGGCAGATCTAGTTCTTATAAGGGGCTGAGTTCAGGATGTTGAGGGAAGCAAATGGCTAATGACAGAGCTACTGTCAGTGGGGGATGTGAGAGAGTTGACGGGTGTCTAAACTTTCACTGTGGAGAGCAAAGAGTTAACAGTCTTCTATGTAGACCCAGTGGGGAAGCTCCCTGCAGAATAGGACAGCTCATCGTACTGTATGTATGTAAAAAGAAGTTCAGTGATAAGTCTAGTCTGCCGCACAGTGCATACGGGATCAAATTTCTAATTCAGCCTTTTCATTAGGAAAGATTAGTTTCCATTACATCCATTATGTGCCATGGCCATGGTATAATTTAACAACATAAATTTACAATGGCTCTTGATAACTAGAAAAAGTAATTATAGTCCACTACTGGCAAAAATCATCCTTAAAAACAGTTTCTAATTATCAAGGTTTTTATATTAAAAGACTCATCCTAAGCTGGTGTGGGTAACGACATCACATGACCTGGTGTTGTGTGATACGTTACTGATACACTGACACAAATATCACACAATACTGAGACATAGCTGGATCCTCAAAACTATTCTCTTTCTGGCAATTCAGCTCTTTGTCCCTTTATGACTGTTTAACACCTTAACAATGGAACACTCTTTTCTCTTATTTTGGCTATAAAACCAATAAATAAATCCAAATAGATACACAATATGTTAGATTTCTACATTTTGAAAATGGTCTTGACATTTTAGTGGAACAGTGTGCTTTCCTTTTTAGTTAGAGGCTGTGATTTATCATAAATTAATGTTTGCGAGATATTGTTTTATCACATAATCTCCTGCATCATCATGCCATCATCAACATACCATGACAGTACATCATGAATTACCTCAGCCAGGCATAACTATTGGGATTTTCCTTGAATTTCTGTGTATAATAATGATTCTAGTCAGAGGAAGAGATTAAAAGATTCTATACAACTAAAACGTCTTTTAAATTTGGTAATATGCTCCCAAATAACTGGCCTGTCCAGACTAATACTTTAGGAATAAGTCATAAAAATTCAGTTACAAAAAGCCTTTTAAGTCTAGGTTTTGTTTAACTGCCATAAATTATGTGGAAAGCCAGCAGATAGCAACCACAGCACACCTCTCACGTACTCTCAGTTGGGTTCCTTATGTAAAATAAAGAGAGGGGATTATAAAATATGAATGATGGAAACTTGAGCAAAAGATCTAATCCAAGAGACTGGTTAATTTTAACAGAGAGGTGAAGGATATTCCTGATTGTGTTGCATGTGTTTTGCAGTGTGTGTGTGTGTGTGTGTGTGTGTGTGTGTGTGTGTGTGTGTGTGTGTGTGTGTGTGTGTCACAAACAGAAAGAAATATTATTATAAAAGGGTTAAGGCTATTTAACACAGTCCAGTGTAAATCACAGGTTTAGACACAGTGACTGTGCGTACAGGAGGACGGAGGCATAGAGCCATGCATGAAATTACTTCATTAATCTTCTTCTGATAGGCTGCCCTTGTTTAGGGGGGAACTCTACCTGCTTTAAACAAAGAGCCCATCCTCCCTCCATCATAAATTGTCCTCTTCATAAGAGGAAAGAACAAATACAATCAGATAAACATACATGCACACATTCATACAAATATACAATGCCAAATGAACAGGCCAAAATCAGCAGGTTTATAGGGTAATATAAACGCAATCAGATTTAAAAATGTTGGTTAACAGTGTGTAATCATGGCATCTAGGTAAGATTAAATAACATGCATAATACAACTCACATTTAAATTTTTGTTTGTAGCACACAATTCAAACAGTTCCAAAATGAATTATTGTTGCTCAAAACCCTATTGCTGTGACTGTCCGCCACAGCAGCAGACAAAGTCACAGCAATAGCCTTTAGCTTTTAACAGGCTCATCTCTACCAGCTGCCACACATTCCCCATAAATAGTGCTGGTAATAAAAAGACGGGTGGGACTAACTGATTTATACGGTAGTGTCCACCACCACACCATTCAGGAATAATTAAACTTTGGGGATATTTCCTGAATTAATGTGTCTCCTTCAGGGGGCAATCTAAACATACATTTTAGCGTTGACCACGTCTGGTTGTACTGGGAGGGAGGGACTCTCCAAGAGGCAGGTTCAAACACCAGCCACCCAGTGTAACCATTCGCAGGCTAGCAAGCAGGAACACACACAAACACACTCTTTTAAACTAACAAATCTGTCAGGTATCATTTGAAATGATTATATTACAAGAGTGAAGTTGTAAACAAGAGGTTTTATGAGACATGACACAAACAAAGTTAACCTGTAGTAAATATTGTTCTAATCTACTGTAGTCTGATAATCTGATTTAAACTGAGTTGGAAGCAACATCAGCTTAAACAAATAATAAAATAATGTAAAAAAAGAGGGTAGAAAGTAAGAATACGTGTTAGTGTTATATTAAATATGTGTCAATATGTTTAGTTTGAAGACCATCTAGTACGGATTTCTAGAAACAGGATTTAACAGCAATGTTTTCTAACATAATTTAATGTTTGAGTAACTATCAAACGAAAAGGGGTTTTGTTGACATGGGTCAAGAGAATCAAATACGTCAATAGAAATTCCTGTTCACCACAGAGAAACTAGGCCTATAGTGGCTGGCTTTTTGCTCACTGCCATGTTAATGGTTGGTTATTGGTCACATCTACTTCCCTTGGGCATATCAGGGGATGAGTGATAGTCTCTCTCTCTCTCTAAGACACACCTGTTTTTAAACAGTTGATGATGTCATGCTATATAATTTTCCTTCAAACTGCAGACTGTGTGTTTTAACATGAGCCTGAAACATTTATTCACAGTTTACCAAAGAGTGATGAGAAAAAAAACATGCTTGGTCTAAAAGCTGTAATGGGTGCAAGGCTGCAGAGGAGACTTTGTGAAGCTGTCAGTGGGAATCAGAGCTGCTACTGTGACGGACGGTTTCATATTGATTTCATAAATAAACAAAGCTAACCATCGATCCTAATGTTATTTTGCATTTCAATTACTGCTCTGAAACATAACCTTCAAACAACTGGCCATTCAATACCAATAGCCTTCACTGATAAACACCCATATAGTTACCAACCTTACATCACATTTCCTTACCAAGAGTGAAATAGTGGACTTTGAATTTTCCCTCCACTACATTTTGTACAGAGGGAATGTAAATATCTATCACACTTCTAACGGAGAAAACCATAAGAAACTTGGCAAACACAGAAAACTTGACTTAAGTGCTTTCAGTTACATGCTTTCTTGTAGAATACCACTCTACTGTTTTCAGTATTTCTTCAAGTGTGTTACTTTAAGACTTTTCTTGACTCGGTTATTTTTCTAAACTTCTGTGCTCTAGATGTGTGTGTGTGTGTGTGTGTGTGTGTGTGTGTAAATGAAGAGGAGCCCTTCAATGTTGGAGCAACAGGAAGAAGTGCTGACGCACCGTGTCAGTGATAGCACTCTGCTGCCACAAGGGCATGAGAGCCCACGTAGGCTAGCATTATCCTTCTAGACTAATGGACCTAGTTATTTTTAAACAGATTCTCACACTGCGGTGGAGGTGTCCAAGGTTACCATGGATGAGAAATCAGGAGGGACGCGTGCGGTGATGGTGGGTGGCTTCTGTGCGGGTGGATGTTGTGAAATAAGCAAAGCGGTATGGTAGCTAATCACTGAGAGGTGTAAAGGCCAAACATCCGATGGCGCCTCAAAAGACAGCATCTTACAATATAAATTTCCAAAATTTACCAATTATATCGATAATACAATTTTATACTTTCTGCAGACTTTCTGTAATGTGCAATGTTGGTTGGTTGGTTTGAAAAGAAAAAGTTTACTTGCAATATGACCATTTTACACAGATCATTTTTTACAATATTAAATATGATAGTGGATGGATGGATGGATGTCATATTTCATAACTGAAGAAGACTGGGTATTGCATACTTTTCTTCCTCTTATTTTCCTAATTATTTACCTAAGGAATAGAGCACTCAAGGTGGTGTCAAAAAAATAGGTGCATTGATGTGGCAGCTCTTTAAAAGTCAGTTCATATGAACCCAAGCACATCTGAAGCTACAGAACAGTGAACATCCAAAGAGTGTCAATATACTCTGCATTCCCATTTGGCCTGGAGAGGGACAACATGCTCCACCCTCCCCCTTGCTCAGCTGAGTGACATATTTACAGTGAAAGTAATGATACTAGATACCAGAAATGAGAGGGCTCCAGCGTGGCCAGTGGACTCAGGAATCTCTCTAATGAATTGGACAACAAAGCCCTGTTGGTACAAGGAAGAAGTATTTAGAATTCGGTGACAAACTGAATTTTAAAACATTAGGTTTTCTTTAAAATGCACATATCCCGACACCCCCTAAAAGCTCTGGGAGATGAGGAGGGTGGGAGTGGGACAGGTGGGTTGGCTGGTCAGCGGGGTTAGGCGCTGCAGCTACAGAGGCCACCAGCTCCTGGCTCATAGCAGGGTGGCCATTCTCGGCCAGGAGCCTCTTCTGGTAATGTATTCTGAAACCAAATTACCGTAAGCTGATCCCATCTGGATAGTGTCTGTGCACGACTGCTTTGGTTACCCACTACTGCCTCTAGCCTGCGATAGCATCTCCATGAAGACAGCAAAAATCTGATTAACCCAATAACAATGAAACACTTGGTCAAAGAGCAAAGAGCTTTTAACTTAAGATACACTAATGCAATTCCCTCGCCTTGTTTTCTGAAACCTAATAAGAATCAAGCAGACGGACTGCTACAGATGGGTGTTTGCAGGCTCTAATGCAGCAAGCTGGGAATGAAGTCAAATACATTGAAGTCTAATTCATCATTGTGTGCTAACTTCTTCCTGCTTCTCTGAAAAATACATTAAAAAGCACTTATTTCATGAAGGGAAATTGGAAAGCTAGCTAGTTTAAAGCGGTGGCTCTGCCAGGGCTTAAGGAAAGCAAGGGTGTTGATGGAACATTTAGAAGCAGAAAGAAGTCACATCTCAATTCCCTGCCGCTCAGACCGTGTGTGTTTTCTAGCGAGCACATAGGAACTCAAACTGACAAACCTCAGCATTGGCTGACTTCTGAGTGGCGCAAACTGCCACTATAATACAAGATCAACAATACGCCTGTCAGACTCATACAGTAAATGGCGCGTCTCACTGCATGAGCCAAGAGACATTTAGACTCTAACAAGTCAAGCAAAAGTAAATAAGAGGTGGAGTGTAACAGGCTACAAACCGGTGACAATGTAAGAATCTAATTTAAAAAAAAATACATTTCATAGAAATTAAACTTTCAATAAAAACCTGTGTTGTCAGAATACTTGGTGAAAACTTGCATACGCTCAGTGTGCAAAGAGACAAGAGAAGCGTGTATTTCTATTCTGAAGGCAAAACTCTGTTTCAATCTAATTTCCAGGCAGTGGTGATGCCCTCAGGTCAATCTATAGAGAGTATACCACAGTGATTCCACAACAGTGCTGTGCTAATTACATGGAGCACATATGTCTCACTAATCCTCTCGGCCAAGCATCACGGCCACATCCAGCCCACAGTGAGGGGCTGCAAATGCCGCTGTACAATTAGCAGAGGAGAGCCACTGCTGAAGCAAAATTAACAGCACACTCAGACAAATGCTAACTGCGCCCACAAATATCTAACTGCTGGTAGGTAGACATGTAATCAGGAAGAGATAATTTACTATCAGCATTTATTATCATGTTATTGTGACAGATGTTTTTAGCTTAGTTGTTAGAAAAGAAATTATTACCTCCACATATGACCAAAAACAATTTCTAAACACATCTACATTAAGTCTCCAAATGTATTCATCAAACACCTGTTCAACTAAGCTTTGAAAGAGCAAAAGCTCCTTTCACCATTATTTTAAATGCTAGATGTATCCATATTAATCAATATTATGAATATGGGACACAGAAATTCAACTGTTGGAATGTTTTTGTGTGAAATGATATTAAATATTAATCAGTTTTTCTTTTAGTATACAAACATTCCATATCAGGGTACACCCTCACTAAATATCTAATAATATGTCAATATGTAACTGTAATGTTTGGGGGGGAAAACAAATTAACAAAAATAAACAATTGCAATGCAAACTTAAACAATTTTTTGTGTGTACAAATTTAGGAACCTATTTTATATTTGATGAATGACTATACTGTAACATTTGAGAGTAAAAGCAAAATCAAAAATACACTTCTGAATTTTATCAGATTGCCTAAAAGGAGACAAAGTTAAATAAAGTCACCTGGAACCCAAAATATTTTAAACAAATGATTTCCCACATAATGAAAAATGTTTTAGGTTTAATAATGTTTCTCGTCATTGCAATGAAAATTATTAAAAATGTTTTGGAAAGTGCATTTGAACGGAAAATCATTTGAAAAAAAAAATAAAAAATCGCAATGTCAGAGTTTAGAATAGTTATATATTAATATTATAAATACATATATAGTGGGGTGGTGTAAAGATCTGCTTAAAAACTAAATACTTACTGTAGTAGTTTTGCCTTTCAATTTAGGGAATACTTACAAGAAATACTACAGTGATAAATATAAATACACTTGAACATATAATACCACACATGTTACAGATATACCCACTGTTACTGCTATTTGAGTTATTTTGTATTAAGTGAGAGAAGTGAACTTTTATAATCCATTTTAGAGGGAAAACAAAGGTTATATATATATATATATATATATATATATATATATATATATATATATATATATATATATAAACCTTTGTTTATAGATATTTTGTTTTCTAGAATGACTTTTTGAATTTGCAGCAATCAAAGCCCACAGTAAAGAATATCTGAACAAATGGGTCAAGTAAAGCAATACACACTCACAACATCTGTTGAGTATTTTCACTGCATAAACTCCTCGAAGATCTAATGCATAAAAACTCCTCAATTATGGTATTGATAAAACATGTTCAGTACATGAAATCAGATGATAAAAATGCACAAGTTTAACTGGAATGTTCTGTTAATTTTACAAGAAACAGAATAAAATTGAAATTGTCTAAATTCAGTTTAATCAAATTGAAGAATCAGGCAAATGTAATTGAAATGTCTTTAAACATCTATTTGGTTTTTCACAAATCACAACTTTTGCATATATACTACTTTAACAATGTCTATTAAAATTTATAAAAGTATCTATATATGGAAACAAATCTTTACATGAAGCCAGTGTTTGAGTTTGTATTTTTCAAACATTAACAGGGATATGTTAAAGAAAATAAATACAAAATGAAAAAAAAATTATTTTCCCCCAACTTAAGATTCATTTTCAATTAAATGTAAGCTATTGACAGATATAAAAAGTTAAAGTGTGGTAAGAGCAGGAAGCTCAGACTGTCCCAGCAGCCTGCCTCGTATGCCGCTGGCTGGGACAGTCCTGCCAGCTCACTGAGGGTCCAGGGTCCTTTCACTCGGCTTTCTCTGGCTACAAATATTACACTGTGTAATTTATCCTCTCCAATTCCACGGATTCACGTTAATCTCATCTCTTTAAAATATTATTCTCCCTGGGCGGCCCGATCTAGGAACAAAGCCATCAGCAAACGATCTCCTAACCCAACTGGACAGGTACCCCAAATTCTTTAGAAAAAAATACACACTTTGGAGAGGGGCAAGCTAAATCAATCAGACATGCTCTGAATGGTATTCATAAAAAGACTTGCATACATGATGTTCTCACAAAATAAATCTAGACACTCATGCACACACATATGCAGTTGCACCTGCCCTGTTGCTCTATACTGTCAAGCTCTACATGATTTAAGAGCCCTTAAAAAATGAACAAGAGACAGTGCACGTTTAAGAGTGTGAGTAGGTGTGAGAGGGTACATGAGAAGCCAGGAAAAGTACATCACAGCTAAAAACAAGAAAAAAGTTCAGTGCCTAGCAGGGTTCAGGAAACTAAACTAGAGCAGGCACTGTTTAAAGAGTGGATGAGGATAAAAAAAAAAAAAATGAGAGGAAGAAACTGAAGAAATAAAACTGTATCACAACAGAGGGGTTAAAAGGTAAGGTGAAAAGAATTAAAGAAAGAAACAAGGTGCACCTACTGGTTATGATAGCTGAGAGGGTCTGGAAGACAAAGTTCTGAAATGTCCATCAGTCCAGTTTTAGCATTCCAGGAATGAGAGGAAGAGGAAAGAGAAAACAATTGAGACCCGCTTCTTCCCCAAATGATGGCACAGCACCCTCAGAGATACAGCGCTGTTGAAAGCCCCCTCCAGCACCGCTCCCCCCAGCCTGCACAGGTATGTTAGACTTGCGTGTGTGCGTGAGCATGTGTGTTGTGTATGTGCGTGTTTATGTATAGATGTATAGGAGAGAAAGTGTGTCTGAGTGTATGTAAGTGAAAGTGTGTGTATGTCAGTTGAGAGAGAGAGAGAGAGAGTGAAGGGGGGAGGGCCAGATAGACAGAAAGGTAAAGGGGGGTGAGACAGAGAGAAGCGCAGGCAGCAGCGGGATGAGCGTTAAGATGGAGAGAGCATGAGAGCGCGAGCAAGCAGAATGACTCTTTCCATGGTCGGGATAGGGCTCTTTAAGACTCAAGGGCTTGATGAATATGGAACAGCTGCTGTTGGCTGGCTCCGAGGGGCAGGACTTAAAGCGACAGAGGGGCCGGCGGAGCACCAGGGAGGAGGGATCCAAACGCTCACTCGCACACTCCGCTATGCACAGATACACACACACACGGCTCACACACACACACACAGCTCACACACACACACACACACGGCTCACATACACACACACATGGCTCTCACACACACACACACACACACACACACACACACACACACAAACAAAAACGCATCTCAGAGAACAGTCAACAAGCAAAGTTTCCGTCTCAATTAAATAAAAACAGTTGTGAAATTCTGGCTTGTCAAAACTCTCATTGAAACATAAATGGAGATAAAAAAAATAAATAAAATAGAAGTAGGAGATTGTCTGTATCAGGGCATGCACCTACTATAGCATTTGTGGATTATACTGTTAATATATATTTCTGACATTTATTTAATTTAATAGTAAAGTATCTTTACATTTTATTAACCTTTTGTAATTTGTATTTGATGACTTTGCAAATAAAAGAATTTTGTCTCAGTTTTGTTTGTACTGTACGCTTACATTAATATGCGGATAACGTATATCTTTACCAAGCAGCTGACATCTCAGAACTTGACTATGACAGTATAAAAACTTACTGTAATTTGCTCTGTGCAAGATATATAAATGTAGCATGCACTGTTAAATAACACGTAATAAAGTCAAATATGACACCAGCCTAAGCCACCCTATAGAAGCTCCAGCAAGCAAGTGCATTTGCAACACTTCACTTTCAAAAAGCAATAGCTTTCAAACCACTAAGGACAGTAAATGTATTTATTGAGCTGTCGCTAGCTCCATTTGCCAGTGTTACATGTGAGGTACCATTGTGAACCTTTCACCGCATGTAAGAGATGATCTCAACCCATAACTCATATCCTGGAAGCCCATCAGCTTCTAAAGCACCGGAAAATGCAGCCCTGTCTTCTCTAACCCCAGCTTTAGAACCGCCTGTGTTTCACTGTTGATCAAGCTCAGTAAGAATGCCGAGAATGCAGATACCATTTCACAGCCAGTGAGGGTCTCCATGTTACTGTATCCCCACATTATAAGAACAGAGCTTACCACGGCATCTTATTGGAGAAATGGGCAGTCCGACACTTGGCTGAGTCAAGCAGAAAGAAACAGCAGCTTGCCCACTTCTCAAAAACTCACAAGGTGGCTGACAACAGTCTTCAGTTACTTCAGTAAAAACAAGAGTGAGTGAGGAGGAGTCGAGATCTACCAATCTAAGGTGTGTTAGGTCGCTCAGCCGCTCTCTGGTTTTCTCTGCTGAACAGGAACAGTGTAACCCTTGGAGAAGAATCCAGTTCCATTCATCGGCTCACGTTTCTATAATCAATGCAAAAAACATCACGCAATCCCTATTGATCATCACAGGCCTATTGATGTGCAGCAAGAGTGCCTCCACAGTGGCACAGATCACACAGCATCTGCTCTCTTTTTGTGACAAAAACAAATGACTTAATAAATGAAAATCCAATTAAGATTGATGCCAAATTGCACACCTGTCAGTTTAATTCCTTAAAGAGGAATAAAATCACTATCAAACACAGCTCTTATACCTCAATAAGACACTGCACAAAATACAGGACAAAGAAAAAAAAATCAAACACCTCACAAGGCACAAACAAGACACAAAGTATACTGTATATTGTGCTTCCTTGTACATCAGCATTCTAATAATTCAGCTAACTAATTCATTTAATCATGGGGTCGCTCTCCAATTTCTCACTTGGGATGTTTAAAAAATATTTTAAAACATTTCAGCAACAATAGCTTAGTTGAAGAAACCACAACTGACCAAATACCCTTCATTTTGAGTCGAATCACTGCACAAATCACAATATAAATCTAGTAGCACCATAGTTGATCCAGCATGATTTAAGTCGAGAGACTTAGTTACTACTCAACAGAGAATCACAAAAGGTGGTCCTTTCTCATGACAGACTGCAATATTATCCTGTTATCTCGGCTGTGTACTGTCTTTCAAATTGATAAACGCCTTCACTTGATAAATCACATTTCTGCATATTTTCCCTTGGCCTCCCAAGGCTTTCGACTGACACCACACACATTTTTGTCACGCAGTGTGAGCTATGAAAGCCCTGCTGCTGCTGCTGCTGCTGCTATCTTGCTTCTTATCAGCTGTTATGAAAAAAATCACAGCATATGACAGTTTGACAGGAACGGATCTGATACAAATAAAGAATAGAGCTGCACTAGGCAAACACTCAATCACACGTGGTGGGACAAAGTTAGTGGAGTATGACAACCAGGAGCAGGACTAAGTTGATTGTCTGATCTCACATGTTAATAATTTTGTTTTAACAATTGAGTTTTTTATGGTGTATGTTTGTTTACATGTATGTATGGATGGTGCAATAAGAAAACAGTAAATTAACTTCAAAGAAGAAAAGTTACTTTACAGAAGGTCACATTAGCAAACTTAAGTAACTTTAAGCAGTTTGGTCTGGTTGATTAGTGTCATAAAAAAATACTGACTTAATTTGGGGGGGGGGATTTACAGAGCAGAACTTAAACATAACATAACTAATGTTTTCCAGTTAGCACAGCGCTGAAATTTAACTTTCTAATTGGCATGTCAATTTTAAACAAAATGTCATGAAAGTCTGGTGATGAAAACAAATTGGCCTGGGAGACAACCTTTAACAACCTGCAGTAGCATCCTTACACTACACTTTTGTAAAGCACTAGCAAATAAATATGATTTGTGATTTCTGATTGTTTTGCGTTTAACAATTTTACGTCCGTTTCCCTGCAGAAAAACAGACAGCTAGGCCTTGTAAATCCGCCATATTTAACCTTTTCATGCATACAGTAATGGTCAAATCGATAACGTAATTCAGTCACCATTCCCAGAGGAAAGGGTAGAGTGTAGCAGGGATGCGCGCACTCGACATGCCTCAATTAGCTAAACCGCGTGCTCACTGATGTAACTTACAGTAGCTACAGGTGCGTCGAAGCTAAATTGAAAATAGCAATGTTTAAAAAAAGAAAACACACACAAAAACTGGGAGAAACAAAAAAAAAAAAATGTGCCTCGAATGTGTACAGGAAGATAAACTTAAGTTGATGAATGTATAGTGTACCTTGCTCGGACAAGTCATGTCCCAACCCCGGCTGAGCACAGCGAACAGTTGTAGTGGTGTCTCCAGGTTGTTGTTGTTGTAGGAGTAGCGCTGGTGTGGCTCTGTGGGTCTGAGCGCGCCGTTTAACTGTCACACTGTAGCCACACTATCAACTCCTCCTCCGGCACGCGCCCTGTGACTAAACCAAACACCTCCATGGGCAGCAGGATTCGGGTGAGCGGGGTCAAATGTGATTCAAGGAACTGCAATAACTGTTCCGCCTGTTTGTCTCGTGACTTCAACTTCGAGTTTTTGTTTAATGACGTAGGCCTATGTGAAAAAAATATGAATGGATCATATTTTGATCATATTTATTATTTGACCGTTATTATATTATATTCCACTGCTATGAGAATTTCTATAGGCACACCAACCAGTAAGAAAACTGTGCACCCAGCTAACAATGCATGCATGATTTGTACATTTTATTGAAATTAAACATAGGCTACGACTAATTCCCAGTACCGCTCTGCATGACACCTGGTGGTCCTGGGGCCCTATTTTGGGATCCAATGAGTGCTGTGGAAAAACACCACATAGGCCATATCAGAAGCATCAACATGTAAAAACTATTTAAAAATATTTTTTCTCAGCAGTACACCTAACCCTACAACTTCTGGAGCCTGTTTTAAATTAAGAAATATAATTGTTTTATTTTTAATTGCCTATATAATTTCTGTTCTATCCTGTCTCATGAATGGTTTTACTCCACACATTTTACATTCTCCATCATTGACTGCCTGCCTCAGCTGTGGACCAGAGCATAAAGCCAGCTGACAGCAGTAACCAACTCTATCATCTCCACTAGAGGGAGGGCTATCTCACAACAGGGCCACCGTGGAGCTGCAGAAGAGGTACCTTTATTTATTTTCACAGGGTGATAGTGTAATTCATATACTGAATGAATGACAGTCAGGACAGTGCCAACTACCAGGCGCACAATGGAGACTTGACTGCATTTACTTCTGAGCACAAAATCCTATCCATTGCAAACGTGTAATTATTGTCCTTAATAGATTAATTCATGCTGCAAGATAGAAATGGGTTCCAGGCTATTGATGTAATCATTTCACTAAGGAAATTAAGTGACATTAAAAGAATGATATTGTCACCATGAAAGTATCATTGATTCTTTTCGAATGCAATTAACTGTATTTGAAAACGGGACCTGCACATTGAGCTGCGCAAGGAGCACTGAGGATCACTTCATTTGTGAGAGATATAAAGACCAAATTATCCCATCAAAGAGAAAATCCATAAATGTAATGGCACAGCGCTTCAGCACTAAGGAATGACAACAGTGGTCCTGTTCAGTTCCCTCTGTTAGGTGTATTAACTACCAGTGAGCGGCTCTCAACAACCCATAGAAAGATTATCCAGACTGTGAAAGAGAATATCGTTAAATTTATGAATTTACACGTGATTTTTTAAATTTTATTGGCTAACAAAAACAATCCTCTCTTAGAAGTAGGAGCCATGAGGATGGCTGTAATATAGATCTATACAGTATGGCTGTAATATGTAAAGTCATTGAGATATTGAAGGATTTTATGGAGAATCTTTATTTCAGTTTCTACACTTAAGGTTCTTGCTTAAAGTAGTTCAAAGTAGTGCTTAAACGATTAGTTGATCAGTTGATTACTTGAACGGAAGAAAATGAATCAGTAGCTCTTTAAAAACTGATTCATCATTATTAAAACATTTAAACATAACCTTGCGCCCGCCTCCCAAATGAAAAGATTTGCTGCCTTTATTTACTTCATAGCCTTCTAAACATGATATATGGTGGTTTAGGACTTCTGGTCGGGCAAAACAAGCACTTTAAAAACATCTCTTTGGATTTCAGGAAATTGTGACTGACATTTCTAACTATTTTCTGAGATTTTATAGACTAACAAATGTGTTAATTAACCAGGAAGTGGCAGATGAATCGAGTAACAGTCACTGTTAGTTCTACTTCTTGCACTGGTTTCTTGACTCTGCCAATGCAATTTTGTCCACAAAAACATATTCATATACTTGAGTATTGAGTAAATCATGATTATCCCCATCAAATATAATTTCATCCGACTTTCTTACGTTTTTTATTTGAAGGATACCACCAAATAAATTAGGATAATGGCCAACATCAATGTGGCCTATAAGACCACATCTCTCCTGCCTGCTATTGTACTTTGATTGCTAAACTGTAATGCATTGTGGCATTTTTAAATAAAAAAGAATGAAAGCTCAGACTGATTCACATTTTTGTTTGTTTCTTTTAGCTATAGAATTAATGTCACGCTTAAATGGGGCTATACATTTTTGTAATACTGATTTTGCATTAGTTGTTTTGTTGACTTTCTATTTCTGTGGTGAGTTTTGATGAATTCCAACAAAAAGCATGTTTGTGCGGCGGTTACTGGTCCACACAGCTCCCTAACCCAATTACAGTGTTGGTAATCCAGTGAAAAGAAATTCAGTGAAGAGGCAGAGGCAGAGAGGCAGGCAGAGAGAGAAAAACATGAAACATATCAGACCCAACTACTGATATGACGTCCAAACATCAAATGAATCAGGCATCAATCTCTAGCCCTGGTCAAAAATGATGCATAATTCAACCCCAAACATTATTCTTTGTGCAATTCAAACCAAATCAGAGGGTCCAAAGCCTCTCTCCCTCCACCTGCTGTCAGCCACCCTCCATCCCAACCTTGCCTAAATTTCATTTAGGAGACATCTTTCTCCCTTTCCCCCTCTCTCTCATGCTCTCTACATTGCTGTCTCTTCTCTCTCTTTGAATTCAGTGCGCCGTAGCCCTTAGATTTACTTGCTTAACAAATATGGACAGGGGGCCTAAGTGGTTTTTGAAATCTTCGAATGGACTTTGGAGTGCCTGTTCTGTGCTGGGTGACAACAGTCTCTCTCTCTCTCTCTCTCTCTCTCTCTCTCTCTCTCTCTCTCTCTCTCTCTCTCTCTCTCTCTCTCTCTCTCTCTCTCTCTCCCTCCCTCTAACCCATATGTGTGTGTGACTGTGTCTGGTTGTCTGTCTGTTTATGTTTATGTCTGCATATGTCTGTGTGTGTGCACCCTTGTCTATGCCTCTCCCAGACTCCCTGGCTGGAAGATGGCAGCGCTGGGTGGAGCGGTAGTCTGGAAATGAGATAAGGATGTCTGATTCATAGAATCTGACAGGAAATCTATACTCTGCAATGTTTATAATCCAGCCATTACTACATAGCCAAATGAAAGAACAATAATCCAATCATTTACTCCATATTTACCTGAGGCAGATTCTCGGCTTTAAAGGCAAAGTGCATTGCAGGGTAACGGAGGCTATAAAACGGCTGATATGGGTGAGGGTGATGCGGGGGGTTTTAGGGGCAGTTTCTAGCTCAGAGAGAGGAGGACATCGAAGAGGGCGAGGATGGACTGTCCTCAGGTGAGAAGTGTGTCTACAGGAGACGGGATGATTCACCTGTGGGTTAAGGGTCACTCATTAATTTATGAGTAACTATCAAAAAAGGGAGTAACAAGAGTTTATTATACATGAGGTTAAAGGTTACCAAGTTGAGCTTCACTGAGAGTATAAAAAAAATCCTCAGCACACATGTACTGTATTAGCAAAAGGATTCTACTATTACAAAGCTGATGCAATTTAAAGGAGAGGTGTAATTTTGGCTCCCTTACACTGATCCTGTGTCATCTATAACAGAGAAGTCCATAGAAGTAACGTCCCTCCATAAGCATAGAAGAATTCTCTGGTACGGTTTACTTATCATAGAGTCTTTCATGGACAGTATGAGCTGCTCTTCATTGTGTACGAGGGGGGAGGTTTATCTTATTTGGAAAAGTGAAGGGGGCCTGCCCTTATCTGTCAATAAACAGTAATTAGATTTTGTGGCCGATAGCGTCGATTGGTTTCTAATCTAGCTGTCGCCCTAGACGTGTGTAATTAAAATCCTGATTGATAAAGGGGCACAATCCCGCCCACGCCACCACTTTACCAGACTCTACCCCCGACCCTTTCAAAACACAAACAAGGGAGAGATATGAAAGAAGGCCTGGGGAAAAAACTGCACTACTTATTGATCAGCTATATCTGCCTTCCTATCAATGCCCTTTTCCCACAATGGAGGGGCTAGTACAAAGGTTTCCGATACGTAAAACTTCATAGCTAATCTTCCTCCGGCCTGTTTTATTCTCCTTAAAAAATCAAAAATCAAATCAACAAACAATTTCACCAGAAAAACACAAATTTGGCTACCTAGCTATGACAAAAAAACAAACAAAAAAACCAATTTGCATGTATTTGATTGTCTATCATAAGAAATTAAAACATGCTTACCACTAATGAGGGAAAGCTTACTGCATTCAAGGAAAAACACCCCTTAGGCAATACAGAGATGAAAAGGGAATGTATTTTATCTATTTAAACAATGGGCCTGTGAACACAAGAATAAGGTCCAGTCATACACACAAGCACACGCACACGCACACACACACACACACACACACACACACACACACACACACACACACACACACACACACACACACACAGGTGAATGTCAAATGTGCATCACACATTAGACAAATAAGGTACCTTCATGTCAGAGGACTCCCACAGAGAGTAGCCAGGCTGAAAGCTGTTCAAAAACACTGCCTCCAGACTTCACTGTCATCAGGGTCCATGCAGACAGACGAGCCAAGAAGAAAGGCTATACGTGCTGTCTAAATTCTGGAGAAAAAAAGTGCAATAAAGAAAGTGAAATAGTGGGAGAGGAGAGCGGGACAGAGAAAATGCATCAGGCAAAGAGGCAAATAGCTAAGTGAATATTTAACCATGATTTACACCTCAGAACAGCACCATGACAGCGTGAGAGGCAGATTATCTGTTTTATAGCGTCCGATTTTGCCTGGTTGTATGCAGGATTTTTTTTTTTTTAAATCTGTGTAAACTGGGAGAGACTGCAGGCCTGTGACCTTTCCTGTCTGACACTGGTCACCTGCTTTCACATGTGAGGGTTGACCCACAGTAGTGAGAGATGGCTGCATACTCTGCTTCACCTCACACACACACACACACACACACACACACACACACACACACACACACACACACACACACATCACATCACATCACATCTCATGCAGTATACTGTAGAGTGGTAAACCACCTCTCACTTAACAAGAACAGAACATAATAAATCACAAATTAGAAGTGTGTATTTTGAGGGGGTGGACTTTTAAAAAACATTTTTTTTTAAAGCACTGATCCAGAGCTTAATTTGATTCTTAATAGAAGGCAAAATTTCTAAAGGAAAACTTTCATTGCTCACTAAATGACTTTCTTACGCTGTGAGAGGGATTAAGATTGATAAATGCAGGCAGTGCAGTGCCAACCCATGCATGGTCTACCTCATTTAACCGATTTCTGTTATTTCCTCACTAAACAGTGATTAATAAATAGTTACCTTAACAAATGGCTCATAAGCTGAAATGATCTTGCTAAGAAAGCTTTTGAACTTCTTAACCAAAAATCAGGTGCATTGCTTGTCTTATAAACATCTTATTTTTTAGAATAATGACCATACCTTGACTGTATTAGTCATTTCACTGCAGGTTGGATTTCTGATTTGTTTAACATTTCAATTTATTTCTGTTTTCCAAACTACTAATATAATTGTTTTTACTTTAGTCCTCCTAACACAATGAAGACAAAACACTAAAGCATTTCAAAATAAAATTCTATTTTTTGGCATACTAGATACACTGTGAGCTGTGGTGCTTATGGAGAGCTCGTATGATTACGTGTTCAGGTCTTGACCTTTGTCACATTAGTGCCCATGATTCCCTTTCCATCCAAGTTATACATTATAATAACACAGGGAGTGAACAATAACAGCAACACTTGTACAATAAAATGTTCTTAAACGCAGGAGCCCTGCAATGAATATTATTTTAGTGAAGCTTAAAATTGTTCAGTTTTGTTAAAAGTGTCAGTGATGTGTTGATGCAGCTCTTTTGTGTTTCATTGCAAAAAAAAATCACCTTTTGTATAGGTAGTAGACACCTTAAACGCAAGCCAACACAACAACATTATCATCTTGTTGCACTAGCTTTATTTTTAAATTACCATAATGTTTAATCCATACCTCTCTGACACAGTCTCAGAAGTGATGGGATACTTTATTAGTTGTATTAACTGAAAGGTTAGTGTAATGTATCTTATGGGTCTCCCCATTATACTATCTCTAAGAAAGTATACATTTAAAAAAAAATAAAAAAAAATAATAATAATTTAAATTATTTTTACCCTTGACAAACTTAAGAAGAAAGCTCCTGGATATAAAAAACCTTGTCTTGCAGGAATAAATGTGATTGGAGATCAGATTCTCCTTTAGATTCTTCTTAAAGATGTCTTCTCTCCTGATAATAAGGCCAGATCCCCCTGTGGTGCCACAACAGTGGAGTGACCTTGTCACCAGGGTGCCATGTGTCACAGTGGAGGGACCCAGAGGGAGACGACGGGGTGAACAGATCATCTCCCTGCATGCCTGGTACCTGTGCCCTACCCTTCCTGCTCCCACCACAGGCCCAGCACAAGAGAGGCCCGTGCAGGGAGAGGAGCAGCTCCAGGCTCTGGAGAACATGACTCCAATTAAGCTGTGGAAGCCTGGCTCACGCTCCACTGCCTCAGCCCAGTTGTCCTGCGCAGGAAGACACACAGTAAACCCAGAGAAATGAACTCTGTCAGCATAGTCAAGATAGTCACTGAGAGAGTTTGATTCTGTTTTACAAACAATTTGCACTAGATAAGGACTAACTGGGACCTATTGAGAAACCGCAGAATAGATTAACGCAAAAAAATCATGATTGTTGCAGTTTTGATAAAATGTTGTTAAACAACATAAAATTAAAACCAATAACCGCAAGGAAAGAGCAACAAGAATGACAGCTTGTTTCCTGTTTTGAGAGCCCCAGAGAAAAAATGCGGAGAGTTAAGCACATAGTAATGGATGAGAGCGATTGAGAGGCCTCGTTTTCCCCTGTGATTAAAAATGTATGTTGCCACACGCAGCCTTTGGTGTGGAACTCTCCTGGAAAAGCTGTTTAATATTCAGGCCCATGTCTGGCTAATGTCTTAAAGTGATAAATAGGAGGGGGTTGCTGCTGTTTGATTGTTCTTCACAGGCAGTCTGGGAGCAGCAGCACAGGGGGATTTAAGGTGGAGGAATCCTCTCAAAGCTCCTCATTCATTCCCTCTCAGACGCCCCATCATTAATTGGGCCTGTCGACATGACTCCTCTGTACCCAGGGCCACTGGCAGCTACCATGGTGGATGAGCTTTTTAAGACAGTTCAAAAGAGTCCTTGCCTCATGAAAGGCATTCAAATTACATGAAATTGCATTCATGTCAAGCCTTGTAGGCATATTCATACAGTACACTGGCATAATGTCTTGTTTCGTGCCCTGCATATCTGTGTGACCATATAATCGTCCTCTTGGGAGCAAATCACACCATAAAGAGTATGCTTTAGAAACTATTAATACTAATGTTTCTTTTTTAAATGACTATATACAATAAATACAGCACTGTATGATGTTGTGGAAATTCAGTTCACTGTAATATAAATAAAGCAGTCCTTTCTAATTAAAATGAGCCATTTCTCCAGATTACCCATACATTCATTTACATAACAAAGCAATTTTGTTTCTTGCAAAACAGGTTGTAATATTCCTAAAAAAACAAGATAACGTAAAAGTTTTCCAAGTTGGTTGAAACATTCAAATGTAGACCAGATGTAACTAGTTAATCTTTACCCATAGTGAAAAAAGAGACTTCAGATTAAGTATATACATGGCTTTTTCTCATAAGTTTTGTAACTGTAATGCAAAATAGAACATCTAATGTGTAGCTGGACTACAACATATGTAGCAGTTATCCCTTTGGCATAGTTTCCACTTTGACAGGACTGTATCTCCCTGTTCTGCGTGGAGTAAGTATTGCTATGCAGGACAAGGTGAGTCCAGCCTTCAAAACCTTGAGATTTCTACTGATGTGCAGTTGGAAGGTGATAGCAGAAGGTGGCCAGATTTGGTTCATGATGTCAACCATGTGATACTTTAGTATTTATAACCATTAGGGGCTGTATATATGTCATGAAGTGCAGCAAGCTCTTTTTCAGGGTGGCCATTGGCCTACTTCACTTCTATCCTTGTCCGACTGTTTCTACACGCTAGGACCGATAACCCCTACGTCAGGAGGAACACTATAACTCTTACTTTAAGGGAATCCTAGCTGTTGTAGGTGTTTTTTATAAGTTTTGAAAATGTTTGGGATTTCAAGGCAGCTAATTAGTGCACAGATTTGGTCCAAGAATTACTGTTGTCTAATGTAGAGATTTAGTTACCGAAGGAAGGCACTGATTCTCAGGCCAAACTGGCTCACTGGACCTGACCTTGTACAACAAAGCCATCAAACGTTTAGCAGAGAACGCAGCACTGGGATTAAATGCTGTTTTCACACACTTTCAATTCGGGCCACCGACTCCTGCTGTCTATCAGTCAAAATAGCTCTTGCGTTGTCATTCCATGCATTTTTTTCCTGCTACTGAAACTCTTTACTCACTCTTTACATATTTCACTATCTTTTTGTAATCACACTCATTCAGTATTATCCCATTATTTTTTTCCCTCCTCTCTCTGTCGTGGAGAAGTGGTTTCTGTTATGGCAGTGGGAAGGCTTCCCGCAGCGGGAGAGATCCTAATTAACAGCCATTTCATTTGTGTGGAGCGGACGGCTCCTGCTTTCTGAGCACTTGTTTTATGGTGGCGCTAGGGAGCCCTGTCCAGGGATTTGGAGGGGGATAATTGCCTTTGCCGCAGGCTGCAGTAATCTGGTCTGCTAATTCATTATTTTAATAAGTTAGCTTCTCCTCGGGGGTGTGCTAGCTGCGCTGCGCCTCAAACCTTGGTGGTGCACCTCGTTATTGTGGCGCTCTTTTACACTGCCGCCCGCACGGGGTTAATAACTGTTATTAGCCTCTCTCCTCAGCCAGCAATTTCTCGTTTAACTGGGGCGATTCAAACAAAACCTTTGCGAACGTCTAATAATCAACCTCTCTGGAACCAGGGGTAATCCCTATGAAGGGGTACATATAGAGGAGAGGGGTAATGGATGCAATTGCCTGAGTGCCTTTGCCTCCACTCCTTTCATTATGGCTCCTGATGTTGTTTTTGTTGTTGACGCAGCTGTTGTTTTTACTCAGTTCCTCCCAAATCATTTGAGGGAAGCAATATTTGACTTGAGCAAGGGAAATGGATCAGATTTATACATACAAATAAGATGATCATTAGGTTTGCGTAACTAATGGCTTCATTTAGGCCATAATCTTCCATCTCTCTAATAGGCAATGCAGTCTGTGGGATGTGTGCATGTCTCTGTGTAGAGGCAGGTTTGATGATTCCAGGGCAGTCAGACATATTGTGCATTGGCTGATTAAAAATCATGTCATTGCAACAGGAAGGGAATAAAGAGAGAGGGCTTCATGAATAGAAGTATTTAAAAAAATCCAATATTGGAGATGGTGACGGCTAGATGTTTGAAGGATTCCTCAGTTAAAATCCAATTATAAATACAGCACAACGTGGTTAAATTGTTTCAAATGCACATATTGGATACATTATTTCACTTTGTGACGAAAAGAGATATCCTAATTCACTTTTGAAAGAAAATACAACAAATACAAGGCAATCCTATTATGTGTCCTATTATCCTGCTTTGCATCCGCCAATAACAAAGTCTGTCACTGGGGCTAAGGAGGAGAAACATTCAGACTGTTTTTAACAGTGACGTTATACACAGAGAAACTCAAAATGTTCTGGCTGGTGGAGGCCAGTGGCACTTCAAAAACTGCATTTTTAGCAATTGGATGCATCTTCCTTTAGACATGTTTACCAAAGCAAATTACAAATGCATGTATGCCTTCACCACTAACTGTATGTAGAAACAATCCATCTTGAGTGTTTGGTATCCTCTGAACAAGCAGGAGAGTGCAGGCCACGTGCTCTGTGAGGCTTATGTTCCATCCTGTAGACTGGCTAGTTTAGCTGTCATCATGTGGTGACCTGCCAGCTACTGTGAAATGAGCTCCTGGATATTAAAGAGGCTATCTCTTCATCTTTACTTAACCATGGTGGAGTGACACATCACATGGCCCTGGGCCCTGTAAAGGAGAGGTGCAATAACATCTAGGGTGGAAAATGTTGAAATGAGCAAGGCCATATTCTGTGGTCAGTCATATGACTGAAAGACCATGTCCACTAATATGCTTTCTCATTAACCCAACAACAAGCTATTAAATGACCTGAAGTTATTGCACAATGTTTATCCAAGAATGTGACGGCATGCAAATGGCCCTGCATGATCATTTATCTTTTATCTAAAAAAGTTACACCTCTTAGCTCAGGCCCCTTCTGCACAAACTAGTGTGTGCAGAAGGGTTGTGCTCCATAAAGTACGCACATGATAGTAAATGACCTGGTTCACTATTAACTATTATCCACCTAATGTCCTTCCTAGCTTGCCACATGTGGAGCCTTGGCTGAGTGCTGGCCTCTGGGGCTGCCTGAGGCTCGTTCAGGGCCATGGCTTTTCAAAGCCCACACTGCCATCTGCTAGACCAGCGGCCCTGCTCCCCTTCCCAGGCTGATGTGGCTGCAGCTGGGACAGCAGAGGCCTGTGACTGTCTCACACCCAGGTGTTTACAACAATGTGATACATATGGATTTTAGAGATTGGTATAGATCTCTGATAAGATATGTGGAAGCTGACACACAACCAATAAATTCTCTGCTATGTGGACAGTATTGCTAAATGCTATTTGTGCACAGGGAGGAGTTTACTCTTTGTCCCTTCTTTGGATAAATCTCATTTGACTCTTCTGTGTGAGGCAGTATTGATCAATGATATTAGCTGACGTTTTTTGAAGAACTGCTGGAGTGGCATAGCTCAGCCTAGCAGTCCTACCCACCTTAAAGCGACTCAACTTAGCATGACTGGCTTTTAATGAGTGGCCCCTCCTCTCATCACACAATCCTGAGTACCTCCCTTCCGCATTCATCAATTCTCATTAGGGAAAATCATCATGTGGAATACCAACTTTTGGCCAATATTCATCACTGTCAGCCCTCATCCATAGCAGCACAATGACAGACGTAGGATCTGGGAGTGCCTAAGTAGCACTGACTTAGCTCTTTTATTCCCTAATCTCACCCTCTGTGCTTGTGGAGCCCAAGCAACTCTCTGCAGTGCACACTCCCTGACAGCAATTACTTTATGCAAAAAGAGTGGAGGAGTTCAGTGAGTGGCGTGAGTGAGAATA
Source organism: Percina caprodes (assembly GCA_013375575.1). NCBI lineage: Eukaryota > Metazoa > Chordata > Actinopteri > Perciformes > Percidae > Percina > Percina caprodes. The sequence continues at coordinate 1,926,689 of JABXJD010000013.1, forward strand.
AGCCTCCTCTGAACTCTTGCTGTTTGCAGGCTGCAGCATTTCAATAGGACCAGCTCACTTCCCATGGGCACTAAAGGCAGTGAGGAGAGAGGGGAGATGGCAGAGGACAGCTTTGTTGCACTCTGACAGGGTGACATCGCCCATCTAGCATCATTCATATACTGCTGATGTCAAATTATTAAATAATTACATTGATTCATTGTTATGTGGTCATACTGAATGGTGATCTCCCAAAAAACAATTTGCATTGTTTAGCAGTGTGAGCACATTTTGGAAATGGTATTTGCTTTTGTGCCGTAAATTAAATGAGAAGATACCACAGTCTCATGTCTGTACTGTAAATATAAAGCTAGCAACTGGCTAGCAAAGACTTAGGGAAATAGCTAACCTAGCACTATCCAAAGATAACAAATCTAGCTACCAACACGTTTATCTGCCAGACTATTTCTTGGATGTAAAAGCTGAGGTTGCCAGGTAACTAACGAAGACTAGAGAACATTACTGTGCCCGGCCAAAAATAGTACAGCACATAACCCCCACACAACCACTACTTTTTCTTTTTTTCACGTTTTTAACAGAAACAACAAAGAGATATAATGTGTTAATTGGTGAGCTTCAGAAGTGCAGTTATGGATTTTGGTAGCTTTGTAAACAGCAGGTTTTCTGTTTTCAGTCTTTATGTTCAACTAAGCTCTCGCTATTTGTTTACTGTACAGACATGAGAGTGGTATTGATCTTTGTCCCTTTAACTCTTAACAAGAAAACAAATAAGTGTATTTCCCTCAAATGGCAAACTAGTCCGTTAAGTCAAGCCTGCATCTTTCTTGGGTCCATCTTGGTTACCTACGTCACCGACAGATTGCCTTCGCCAGCAATGTGTTCCCCATCATGTAAAAATAGCTTGTGCGTGTCATTCTCATAACGGCAGCAGGATCAATACATTCATTCCCATTATAGCTGCTCTGCCCCTTTGCCCAGCTATGCCCAAGAATAGGACAGCTTGCAAAACCTAGTCGCCGTGTCAGCTTATCACAGCCCTATTGCTTCAGTCATTTGTGCTCCATCGTTGGACCACACCGGCTGACTGCCCAACGCAGCGAGAGATTTTACCCAGAGGTCAGTGGGCTGGCTAGCTTGTCTCAGTCCAAACTACCCTCCTGCCAGGTGGATCAGAGGGAGGCTAGCAGTTCGCTTCACCGCTGAGAAAATGAGATCACACTGCCACAATAGGGGGCTGCCTTTGGAAGACCTTCATTCCAGGCTACAAGATAATAGCGGAAAACCATTTGCATCAACAAAGGGGACATTATAATAAATCAGACACCGTGATAAATTCTCTTAATGCTTGGCACTAACAAGTCTTAACTGACTCTAAATTATACAGAGCTAAAGAAGGCCTTTTGTTTTGTTATGAAAATCTAAATTAGTGAACACTCTCAGATTCTCTCCAAAGACACACCATCTTTGAATGCAGGCACTTTTTCCAAATACTAAATCAAAAAAAGAAACTTAAAATATCACTTACAATAAAATACAGAAGGCCAGCAGTAAATACCAAATTAAATTCTCACTTTTTTGTTTGATTGCTAGGGTTAATTAATGCAGCAATACGCAGGCTCCATGTAACTTTGCAATTTTTCTCATAAAAAATGGCATCTGTATAGATAGCTATATAAAAAAAACTTGAATACACACATATACATGCACACACACACACACACACACACACACACACACACACACACACACACACATTGCATCATGGAACCGTGGAGGGCAACGTATGATGGCCTGAGGCGGTGTCTCAGTGGTCGAGCCATGAGTCACTTCCCTCAGGGCTGCCAGTGAAAACATAAACAGACAGCATTCCTCCTCTCCAGGAAAGCATTCAAGATAAAATGTTCACAATGATAAAACAGGTATTAATGTTTGTATTGTTTACAGTAATATAGTCGTTATCAAACTGTCGGGTGGATGTTGAAGCATTGCAGGGGGTTATCAGTACATACAATTTGTAGTAAAGTTAAATAGATGCAATTAATATAGGAAAAATAAATAAACAAAAACAGGTGACGTGACCATACAAACATCAAGAACAAAATGAATGAAGCTTGTCTGGCTTATTGGGTTCACTGTGAATTCAAGCCTTGCGTGCTTTGTGTCTTAAAAAGGTGATAATAAACATATGATACTGTGCCTAGCCAAGAAATGGTCTGACAATTGGTTTTGTATGGATTAAACTAACGAGATATATAGTGTTATTTAGTGAGCTTTGGAGGTGTTGATAGCCAGATTATTGACCTTTGGACATAGCCAGGCTAGCTGTAACACATAAGAATGCTTTTTCAAGCTCTCATATGCATCTCAGAGTGTGTACGGACACATAATGTAGATACACACCTGACCCAAGTCCTTCATCTCTCAGCAATATAGAGCACCTGCACTTTTCCTTAGTGTGATAGATGGAAGGCAGAATATCCCCCAGGGGCCAGTGATTAAACAGGAAGACGTGAGAGTCACTGAGCAGATCGGAAGCTGGCTGACCCCTCTTTCTTGGGCCGCTCACTGATCTGCTTCTACAAAAACTAGAGCAGAGGAGGGAAATAGTGCAAAGGAGCCATAGATTATCAATAAAGTCAATGCGGCATTGTGTTACACATGCCCTCTGACCTAAGCAGGGTTACTATGGCTCTGATATATTTATTGTGACGGAACCATTCGAGAAGACAGTCATAATTTATCTGTATTCGACAATTAGATGTGTGCATTTGTTTTCCATTCAATAATGTTCTGATTAGAGTGATTGAGAATTATTAAATAACTTACCACTAAACCATATCACATAATGATCATATGACATTCACCACATGGTGTAATCTATATTTTTATCTCCATACAGAGGGATTTATAAATTGCAAAATAAATAAATACATGTAGATTTTTGTTTTCAGGTACTTTTGTTTCATTTCTGTGATGTCTCATTTATATGAATTTGTCACATTAGTATGCAAATTATTCAAAACTGATCTCACAGTCACTTTATTAAAGCAGTAACTCTTCATATCTAATTAGAATTCAAGTCACAGTAAATGAAAAGCTTGTTTCAACATATACCATATCACCGCTGCTTCTATACAGTAATGCCACTGAGCTGAAATCTGTCTTAGACCTGCTACTTTAATTCATCTCCAGCATTCTATGTTTAATTTTTAGCCTTGGCTGCCCACAGGGACTTTAACCCTTTCTGCTGTCTCACTTTAATCGGATGCTTTTTTGTTAAATGTTTAACTTAAATTGGGAGCCTCATAAATATTCCAAATCACTCGTCTTGTGTTTGATGAGGAAATGAGCCTCGTCCCCGCCGTGATTCCCCAGGCGGGCAGGCGGGGAGGGGAAGAAAAAAAAAAGCCCTACAACTTAACTCTTGGAACTAGACCTGTGTGCAGCTCTGACAGCCTACATTAGCAAGCAGCAAATTGTTTTAACAATGTGAGGGCCGCCTTTGTGTCGAGATAATGATGATATCTCTTTTCTGTGGCGCTACATGCTACTAAGGTAATCATAAAGGTCTCTACTGTCATTGCTGCCTGAGAGCACCTTTTATGGTCTAAAGGGACAACAGCTTGTGCTGAATATGAATCTAACAGCTCTATTGTAGACTTTACATCATTCAGCATGATAATCCCAGGTGATGTTGTAGCATGTTCTAAGGCTAGTTTCATTTCTGTTGAAGTGAAGTAAATCTATATACTTGTTTAACACTAGTGACAGTAGTGCACAGACATAGTTAATATCGTAGCTCCCTAGCAAAGGTCAAGCAGGTCTGACCTTTGAGTTAGTCAGATAGGCAGAGGCCTGTTTTACAGTTTCTCTCTTTTTCTGTCTGTCTTTCCCTCCCGTGCCTCTATGGTCATAAATCTTCCACACAGGTGCTGAAGACTCCTGACCCTCTGCTCCACTTGCTCTATTAGCACCATGACAGCTCCACTGTAAGGTTCATATACCCAACTGTATTTCCATCCCTCTTCTCCCCACACCACTTCAACTGGGAACTAAAATGCACTGAGTCCCCTTCACTCCTCAGAAGTTCAATTACACTTGTTTCAAAGCAGCTTTATCATCCAGTCACAGTCTTGAGAGAGATTCAGATTTAAAAACTGTTTTTTTTTTCTCAACCATTGTTTTTTTTTTATAGTTTAACAGCAATGTAAATACAAGCAATTGAAATACAGATTATGGAAAAAGAAGCAAACAAATCAGACTTACTGCATTCCAACCTCCAGAGGAACAAGAGCACCCAGTGGTGCTGGTAATATTAGTTACTACTTAAGTAGTAGTAAGTATTCAGGTCTTTTACTTAAGTAAAAGTAGCAATGTCAAAATACTCCACAACAAGTAAAAGTCCTGCATTCAAAATTAATTTAGCCAAATGTACTGAAAGTACCAAAATAAAAGTATTTATACTGTAGCAGAATGGCCCCTGTCATTGTTGTGTTATTAATTCTCAAAAATGCCCAGAACCCTTTGGTACACGTAGCTATCTAAAGGCTCATCAGTTGTTTTACACAATGTAAACAACATTTTGAAATTTAAGATAATCTATGGCACCATGTTGTTTGAGTCAGCTTAATCTCTCTGACTGTAAACATCTCTTTCTCTGTCTCTCTAACTACCTCTCTGTAAGCAGTAGAAGTGAACGAGAGATGCCCTAACATACAGTCCTGATACACAGTATTAACTGTAAGTGTATTGATAATGTGACAAGACCATGACAAGATTTTGCAACTCGAGAACAACATACCAACTCTCTTCAGAGGCTTTTGTTTTCATGTGTGTCTCTGGAAACATCCCAGAGTTGTGAATCTGTGCAATGTTCTGAGGTCGTAACCCCTCCACTGTGACTGCCTCCTGCACAGTCTCAGTTTCACAACAGCTGGACTGGCTCTCTCTCTCTCTCTCACACACACACACACACACACACACACACACACACACACACACACACACACACACACACACACACACACACACACACACACACACACACACACACATCGCACACAGACATAACCCTAAAGCAACACATGTATGCAGTTGTTTAACATATGCAGCATCTCCATGCATCTTCTCACAGGCCGCCATACGCCCAGGCCCAAGGCAAAGAAAAATACAAATGTCAGTCAGGATGGGGAAAGGTTACAGGGAAGCCAAGAGCTCAATACTGTTAATTTGTTCCCCGGGGGTCCAAGGAGTCAACCAGCAGAGTGATCTGACTCTGTTAGCTCATGAGATATATCCAAAATACCAACTCCTCTGGCAGCCTGCAGCCATCTATGATAAAGAAATTTGACAAGGAGCATCTCTCCATGACATGGATAGTCAGACTGTGGAGGGTGAATTACCGACAGCTTTTTCCTTTGTGATTACTCAACAAATCCCTGTGTCTGGTTCAATATAAAAAATATTTAAGTATCCAAACTTTTCCTGTCATAGTCCCTTAGTGGAAGCAGAAAGGTACTCTTCCCCACACCCCCTCATAAACCTATTGAATTTAATTATCCATTAACAGTATTGTGAAAAAACAGGCTAAAGCCAAATGTTTTATTGAAAGACCATTATGAAGAACATTTGTTTGGCTGTTACAGGAATTACTTAGACTCTGTGGACACAAAACACATGGCTCTACTCTTGTACTGACAGGCCAATAGCGAAATATGATTAGCCATAGGTTGATTATATCTGACATGCTTACTGGATACTTGAGTTGTAGATATGGCCATGTACAGGTTTTGCTATCTAAGTTAATCTTGCCAATCTGAATCGTGATAAGGTTTTAGTGGCATGACTGTCTTTGTTTTTGTTTAGTTAAGTTCAGTTCAGATCTTTAATGTCCCACAAGAGGGAATTCTTTGTGCAGCAAGGCAAACATAAACTAGGAAAACCAAATCAGAATATAAAGAGTGGGTGATGCTGAAGCACAAAGCATCATGAGATTGAAGACTAAGAATAAAGATAAGAAAAATGGGCAAAACCTGTTGCACAAAATTGTTGGAAACCTGTATCTTTGACCTGAGTGGAGGGATGTCAAAGGAGTGGAGTTAGATTTCATTTGATGAATTTAGCTGTCTGCTGTAAATGTCGGGCAGAGAAGGCTATTGCTCCCTAAAGATTTTACAAGCTGCCATTCCTGTCGATTCCTGTTTCATACATTTAGATTTCCGTACCAACAAATCAGTAAAAAGGTAAAGATTGATATACAGTATATTTATAGCATAGCTTGTCTATAAAATGTACTACAATTATGAATGTTTTGATGTCCCACACACTGTTAAATACACATGTAAAATATTCAGACAATGCACTAACCAAACGTTTAAAGGACAAATTGTGTGAAACAGTCTATTGAAGACATCTACAGTCAATGCTGAGTGTTCTTTTGCGGGATGTAATGTGAATGTGGCGTGTGAGGTGTGTGGTATAGTCCTGGTGGTCCCATCCAGACGGTGTGTCTGACTTTCAACATGTCTCTCCTCCCATCTCACTGAGGTCACCTCGTTGGTATCGCAAGCGCAGCAGTCACATTGTGCTTCAATGCAGACAGATTGCTTATAATAACCGTTAGAGACCTTTCATTTTTCCCTGTCAGCAATTTGCAGGATAATTTTGGCACCCTTTAAGGATTCAACTCCCTTAATAAGAGGATAAAAATAAACAAGCTAGTTGTTGAAGCACTATATTGGGATAGCATAATCCTATTTACAAGTCTGAACGCACTCTGGCCAATAAAATCAAACCCCAGCAACACAGTTATATGTAGCAATTTTCACCATTTCTAAAAGAAGAAATGACTGAGTGCAAGGCTTTTAGACTGCCAGGATTTACTAAATGGATGAAACGTCACTTTCCAAATTTCATTACTAAAGACCTACAGTGAAAAATGCTCAGTCAATTCATGTACCATAACAAATTTTAGGTACATTTATTTTTGGTTCAGCTATTGGCCACTTTGGCAACAGATGACATTATATGTCTATTTTAATTTATGATATAGCTGTTTAAAAACAAGTTAAAAATTGTGCAAAAGTGAAGCATATTGATTCCTGCAGTGTAGTGCAGACATGCTGGAACGTTTACTGTAGGCCCTGTCCATCTGCTGTGTCATAATGGAAATATGGTTTTGGCTATGAACCATAGCTACTCAAAGACATTAAGCAGAGCTAAGAGATTAGGTAAATTAATCAAGTGATAAAAGTTTGATAAGAAAATGGTACAAAAAAGTGATAGAGAATACAAAGTATTGTAAGGGTGAGACCAAATTAATCAACAGAAGCTGAAGGACAGAGGTTGAAGGAGTAAACTAATGTCGGTTCTGCCTTGAGTAAGATGGACATTTAAAAACATAGCCAGAGATCAATACACACAAGGCTATCTCTGTTGATAAGATCTATCCATTACTGTCTTCAAAGTTCAACACATTTAATTCTGCTTTCTGATTAAAACAACTTTTTTGCTAAATCAAACATATCTGCATCATGTATTAGTATTATGAACAGAATAATATAACCTACAGTGTGTGTCAATAATTTGTGATAACCTATAAAATATTGAGGTAGAAATGGAGTTCATTCAGGGGCACCCACACACTGGCAAAAAAATAAAATAGAAATCCATGACATTAATTCCTTGGCCTCTATTTATCCTATTTCCTATACTCTCTTTATGTATCTAATATTTCTAATTTACCACCGTCCAGGAAAAGTGACACAAGAAGCCATAAATTCCCTTCTAATTCCAAATAATTCCGATTACATGGACGAGTAGTTTTCAATCAGAAAGATAATCTGGATGATAGATGGTGGGATAATTGGCTGTCTCTGCCACGTAAATATTGTGTCGTTCTATTAATCTTGCCGAATGAAGTGTCAAGCTGTCACTCATTCGTCAAACTGAATTAGGAAATATAACGAATAAATAAATGCATGCGGGTGGCAGTGGCTGTGTGTGTTTTTGTGTATGTGTGTGTGTGTGTGTGAGAGAGAAAGAAAGAAAAAGAAAGAGAGAGAGAAGAGATAAGATGAGATGACGGTAGGCAGTTGCAGTGCTCCTGAGTTAAAATAAGAGATGCAATGGGAGACCTACAGACATAAGTGTTGCGCTTTAGTTTGTTTAAAAGTAAGTGAAAGACAGAAAGAGAGAGAAAAAAAGAGTAAAACAGAAATGTGATGTATGTATCGACAGAGAACAGAGGAAGGACAGTACTCTCAGTTCTACCTCCCCTTTAGCAAGTATAAAATCATCTGGAGCATTACACGTCTTAAAATGTTACTGTGTTACAATACACTTAATCTTGCCAAAGGCATTTTTATCAGGATGGGTACCCTCAGAATTACATTGTCTTTTCCCAGGGTCCATATCTGTCATATGTCAAAGGCACCTGCAGTTGCTGAATATTTTACCCAACTATCAGGTGAATAGCTGATTGTTTTTAGCCTCAGAGGAAGAAAAGGCCATTTGTTCAAAAAAAAAAAAAACTCACAAAGATACTCACAATATATTCTGGTAATATGTAATAAATGTTTACTTGATAACTGAAAGCAGACTGTAACAGAAAGCCAATTGGGGATTTGCTACATTTTATAATTAATATGTAGGAGATCAGTCAAGAGGTGATAAATATCTTATCTACTCTTTAACCTGTAGGACAGGAAGATAAAAAAAAATCAAGCAGTGACATCCTCTTAATTTAATTTATAAAGATCATAATTAACGACCTGCATGCTGCGGGAGACCCCATTTCAGACTAGAGACAGAAAAGGCCTGAGCCATAAGAATAAAAATGAAGTTTTCATTGAATTCTGAATTAAATCTCAAATATCAGTAATTTCACAGGAAAGGTCAGCTCTAATGGAGTTCCTCCCTGCTTTTTAATATCTCATATTTCTCTTGAAGGAGTCTACCTGGTGTGATGTGAGCCGCTAATTGGGGCCAGTTAATTAATGAAACCATCAGGTGTTTGCAAAGGCAAACAAAAAGCCGTGCTCTTCTAAATCATCTATGCCCTTCGACATGGTTATTATCCGGCGGCAGGTGAACCCTAGCCTTGACGCATGACAGATTAGATCTTCTCAGAGGATGGGCCGTCCATTTATCTGCCTGATAAACTCAGAGCCTCTCTCCATTTTCAATCATCAGAAAGGAAATGAGATTAACACTGTAATGATGCCAGCAGCCCCCCGCACACACACACATGCACACACAAAACAATACTCATGAGCAAATGTCCATTTATCGTAGTTTTGATTATGAGCACAGGAAAAGGCATCTTCAGTGATGTATGATCACATTTTATTTATGATACATCAGAAAACAGGGAGCTCTTTTTATTGATGAGGATCCCATTTTCTCAGTTTCAATTCTGCCTGCTCTGCTGTGTCCCTGTTAAATCACACAGTGCGGTGTGGGTTCACACTGCTCCACAGAGGTCCGGTCCTGTCATTTCACAGCTCCCGTACCTCAGACCTAAATTTACAGGGCTTGTGTGCCCCGCTGTACTCCCCCTGTGGGTCAGCCCCTCCCCTGCTGTCCCTGACACGCATAGCAAGCATCCTGGCCCTCGTAAAGCTGACATCTTCACTAAACTATGCTAACAAGGCCGTAGTGATTTGTATATGCACAGCCCGGTGGCACGTGGCGTTGGGGGTTGGGGCAACGTAGTAGAAGGGGGGGATCCACTCGTGTGGCGAGGGTAGCTAATCAAAGCACCGCCACATGTAAAGGTTTAATTGCACACTACACAGACAAACATACATGTACAAAAACACATTTCTTAAGTTTCACATGGTTTAAGGTGACAGAGGAGGAAAACCCAGGGACCAGTGAGCAGGCCAGGGAACATTTCAGCTCTGTGGTTCCTCACAGGATTTATAGACTTCAGGCTGAATGGCTGGTGCAGGTGTAGAGCACAGACAACTGCTCTGCTCTACCGATGCAATATATTACTGAGGAACAAACATCAGCCAGGGTGTCAACCCGAACAACTCTTATTATTTAAGGCTGTTTCTTTTGAAGGTGATGAGCTTGAATGGCCAGGATGGTGCATTCAAGTTGGGGATTTAATGTTGTTATTTATGTGAACTGAGAGGTTGATAATTGTAATTCATTTGTTTTATTCACCTAATATTGATCAAGATTAACTAGAAAGAAAACAACTGATATATTCTGATATGTTGATGATACGTTTTATCAATAGATATACTGTACAAACCAAATTCACATTGTTTTTAAAGGTGATAAAAAATAAATGAATAAACACAGGTGCCCTCAATAGGTGATATGTAGTATTACAGTATGTCTCTGTAGTAGTAATATGTCTCTGTACAGTATGTCATGCCTCTGCTGGTGTCTATTAATACCTGTAGTTGTAGGCTGGGGGACAGGGACCTGTCCACTGCTCACTCGCTGGTGATTAAAGGCCCTGCTTCTTCTTTTACTGCGCGACAGGTGAGGCTTATTTGAGGGCATCGATGAGAGCAGCAGCCCAGTTGTGACCCAGCCACTGCTAATTCGAGAGACTCACAGTAAAAATTATATTACACTTCATTAAAACACACTTCTATTTTCTATCTCTAGGAATGACATTCAGGAGATGCTTGGTTAATAAGATCATTCTGTTGAAAGATCCTCAATTTTGATGTAGGCTGTGTAGTGCATTAGTGGCAAACCTCAGTTGAGCAAACCTGAGTTGAAGACCTATTGAAGGCTTTAAGTAAATGTCTCACCAGGCTGTACTCCTATTTTACTGGACATATTTTAGAACAGAACCAATCAGTTGCTTTTTAGCCATGCTAGAGGCTCTGGGGATGACTGGTGGGTTGTCAGCCACTTTGTCTCTCAATAACTACTTTGCAAATGTTAGCATTCTAACAGGCTAATCTAAGATGGTGAAACTGGTAAAAATTACCTTATTAACATCAGCATGTTAACATTGTCACTGTGCCTTTGTACAGAGCTACTAGTATGGTTTTCTTAAGAATTTAATTCTGACACTAATATGTGATTGAGGTCCGACAGTGCATGTTAGTGCTGTCAGTATAACATTGTAAAGTATGTTAATATCTTTTTTATAATCTACAAAAACAGTAGGGAGATCATTATCTAGTACATACTGTATACACTTAGTATGTAGTATGAAATAGTACACTGTCCCTCTGATTCAAATTGGCAACCATGTAGTCACAGCTTGTTCCTTTAACCATAACTACCACGGTCCTAACATTCTTGGAAGGAAAAGAATGGGAGGCTGCTATGAAAGATTTAGATTTAGTGAGTGACACCAAGATTAACTTTGTTTGCCCTACACACATACCTACAACTCACATATCATTCATAAATCATAACATAAACACAGTGGCATGTCAAGGTCAGTACACCACAAAATATGTTTGTCTTAATTGTGCTTTCATAAAGTACTTTGATCGTGTTTCTCAAAAATGGCACTTCTGCTGCACATATCTATCTAAAGGATCATCCGTTGCTTTACTCAAGATAGCATTTTCAAACTTAAGATAATCTAGGGCACAGTGTTTCAGTCAGCTCAATCTCTCTCTGACTGTAAACATCTCTTTCTCTGTCTCTCTTACTGTCTCTCTGCCCGGGGTCAGCAGGTAGTGAGTCAGTAGAAGTGAACGAGGGAGTGCCTGATCTCCTGCGAGCAATGCTGTCAGCGTGGCCCTGAGTGGGCTGTATGGAGCTTCTGTCAGAGGGTGTCAAATATCCACGGCCCACACTGTGGCCCTCTGTCCTGCTCGTGCCTCGATCTCAATGGGCCCTTTGATGGGCCACCCGAGGCCTTTCATTGTGCACCTTGTCACGGAGCAAGGGGCCAAGGGGGGTTTGCATCGCACAACACCTGGCAGGTATGCAAAACCACGTGCCCGAGACAAAACAAAAGCCACTCTGTCAAACGTTTATTGGAAATTAATTTCCTCTCCCCAATCTTTTTGCATTCATAAAACGCAGGACGGAAAAGAACGGGATGATGTGAGGTAGCACTAAAACGTGCAGTCACAGGAGATGCAAAAGCATACGGCCAATAGGTCATCAAGAAAATCACAAGACTCACTGGTCTCATGACTCATGTGAATTTTAGATTAAAATCTGACCCAATTTAGGTTCTGAGGATTTTTCAGATATTGAAAAATTATGTTTCATGAGGTTGAAAAGGCTGTGTGCCATGTGATGTGTTTTCAGCGCAGGAGGGATGATAGTGTAATAATGAAATGCCAAATAAAAAGAAAAGCATTAGCATTGAATTTAAGAGGTTATCATGTGAGAGCAAAGAAATCTACATTTGTTTCAAACAACGTAAAACTAAGAATGTACTCTGATTTGGACAGTTGCATCTGTCTCGTGTCTTATCTTACTTGGTCCTCTGCAGTTCCCATACACCTGCCCCTGCTTCCCTCTGCCTGCACTGCCCTTCTGCTCTTTTACCCCTGCCCTGTATAGAGCAAGCCCATCCCCGAGATCATCCTCTTCCTCTCTTATCTGCAGTTCAAAGCCCGTTGACTGAATTATCTCTGGACGGTAAGAGAGAAAGGAAACAACTGTCGGTAGTCCTCAGTCAGCCAGAGAGAAACTCTCCTCCGACAGCTGCTTGGTTAACTGGTCGTTACTGCCTAATCCCAGGGTGGAGGGATGGGAGCGGAGAGAGAAAGAGCAGTGTAAGGACACATCAGCGTCTGCACACGGAGCTCTCCACAGACAAACGGGGTCTGTGTTTCCTCTTGGAGAGAGCAGTGTCATGAGATAGTAGATGTTCGTAGAGAGCGGAAGCTTAGGTCTCAGGTTTGAGTGGCCACAGAGAGTGCTTGACTGAGGTGTTGAGAGGAAAGGTGTGGTGGCCAAGCCCACAGGAGGACGGAGGGTAGATTTAACTGCTGCGTGAAGGGGAAGAAAGAACAAGCGCTGCACTACAGGATGAGTGGAGCCTATTGAACCCAGAACACCTGTCGTTACTGATCAAAGGCCATGTCTTTGTGTCTGGGGGTACAGTGCTATATCAGCCATATTGTTTCCATAATCACAGTTATGACACTCTAAGCTCAATTAAGTAAATAGTTTACGGGAAATTATTTTCACCCTTGTGCTTTGTTGTGTCACCACTGAAGTATACAGTTAGAGCCTGTTATCAAATACAAGTTATTCACTAACAAATTTTCTCTTTATTTCTAGTGCATCCAGTCCACAAACAAAGGCATAGAACTCCAAAGCTACAGTATTAGTATTAAGTATTCATGTATTAAGGGGAGAAGTGACACCTTTTTTCTAACCAAGTCTCCTATCTCCAACAATGCGCTCGCTAACTGACACTAGGGGCTGAAAAATGGCAGCTGAGGTGAAGTGTCACTTAAACACAAACAGTGAGTTTCAATTAACATGTTCTTAGCATGAATCATCATTTTCAGCTCCATCGTTAAGTTCGAACTATGACCAACGTTTATCCTGAAGCATATTCATATGCATTATAAACCCTACACATTTACACTGACGACATCAACACGACAAGTCAGCATAAACGTTTTACCGCCATATGGCTTGACCCTTAACTACAGTATGGCCTGTTAGATACAGTTGATTTAAAGGAGCCCAAGTCTTCCACATAGATCTTCCCCCTGGCCCCCTCGTCTGTCTTGGCTCCCTGGCACACAAGGTCATCCCCTAGCCAGTCACGACACTCCAATTAAGTCGACTGATGGACGCAGCTAATTGGTAGGATTTATAACCTCCTTTTATTATGCTTTATGAGGAAGGCAAGTGGAGGGCATTACCATTTATAGGCCTCGGGCTCCATGCTGGATCACTGTCATCCACTACTGTCCAGCCTGACTACTGAATACCGCAGCAGCCTAAGTAGATAGAGCTAGGACATCTAAGTGTCCCAGTTTCAGCGTTTAGTGTTCCGGTTTCGGCTTTTGATTTAATTTGAGAGAAAAACAAAATGGCGTGCAAACTCAAAAGTGTTACATGCAGGAAAAAGAAGAAGACCCAACTGAAAACATAGGAAGATTGAAATAGAGAGTGAAAACAGAGGACAGAGTTAGGGTGAAGCATGGATTGAGGCTCCACGGGGCAGGAAGGCAGGAGAAGGCAGACAGGGCTCCCATAATGAGTGTGTGGTTATTGATTGTATTGTCAGGGAGGCTGACCAGGGTCCCGTGTGCTATGGGCCCCAGTCCATCTGTGGACAATGCAGTCAGTTACACCTCACTGCTCCGTCTAATAAAGAGCAGGCAGATTGATGTCACCAGTATGGTTGAACTCTACACTCACTCAGCACATACACATACACACACACACACACACACACACACACACACACACACACACACGTGTACAATGGGACAGTTGTGAAGCAGTGAATTTTTTTATTTTTTTCTGGCAGGGAAAGAATCATAGGAACTGTGGTTTACAGTTAATTGCATGCCTAAATATATAATACAGGCCTAACTGTACTAAAAATGTTGTCATTATTAATTAATGTGTCAATTATTTGACAACTGTCCAGTGTAACATAGATTAAATCTTATTGTTATTTTTGTAACAGGTTAGTTTATATAACATAATATAGTAAAACAGGCTTGAAAATTTGGAATGGAAGGTTTGTCATTTTTCTTAAATGATAAATGAATCAACATGCTACTTTTGGCATCTGCTATATCAGCGATACACATCACGAATGATTTCACGTGACAGTGGTTGGAATTCTAACAGACTGACAACTTATCAGGTCAGTATGACACATCTGGATTCATAATAAGGGCTCTGTGTTCTAGTTACCTCCTTTAGGAGGAAGTCAGCACCTCCGCCTGAACATGTGACTGCACTCGAGCCCTGTAGCCGGCAGCAGCACGAGCGATTACTCCTGCGCAGCCAGCCAAAACACAAAAATCAATAAACAATCTCAACGTTTCTGAGGGCCTTTCGTCTGACTTAATAAATGTCTCAATCCACTGTTATGACTTCATTTTGCTTTAACGTCTTAATGTGCATCTTTTGCGGATCAATTAGAGAATGTAATGCCCCTTCTCTCACAACGCCTGCCTTTCATCATCGCCGCCACGCACACATGCACACACACACGCGCACACCATGCCCAAGCACAAGGTGAACTGCTATTTTAATCCTTTCCTTAAGAAAGCAATTACTTAAATGGCTCATTAGAGGCCAGGCCATCCACTTGCTTCAGGTTATTCTATATCTCATGTTCTTGTGTTGTCTCAATTGGAGATATGATTTTTTGCATCTGTAGATAAAAGTCACTTGCTCAGATAGAAATGGCATGGGAGTAGTGTGGTGCCCGGATGCAGCCTAAATATATGTAGTCTAAGTGTGCAGGAGATGCACCATTTCCAGGCTGTCGGTGGCGATGACGAGCACAACATCTTTCTCTTCAGGCTGCTCCTGCTGTCACAGCCCCTAATCCTGGTGCTGCGGGGATGACAGGTGAGTGGTGCCAAAGCCCCTGGTCTGTGACTGGAAGCTCCAGGAGAATTCCACGTGCACCCCTCTCTTGTCTTCCATCGATTCTGCCACTTTCCATTATTGTCAATCAGAGCGGCATAGTCTCCATGGGAGGAGCTGTGCAGCAGGCGATTGCCAGGGCAGCAGGGTTTGGAGAGCAGCATGCTGCACGCCTGCCAGCCACTCCACCAGCACGGGGCCACCAGGGGCCCCTCTCAAGAGGCTGCCTGGGAAGGATGCCACAACTAAAACTGAAACCTTTTGCATTACGACACATAATGCACATGGCTGAGAAGCACAGAGGAGTGAAACCTCTGGTGCAGCTTTGTGTTGACAAAAAGAGCAGCTGAGGCCTCCGCTGCAAACATAGTTTCACAGGGCTGTTGGCAAAAAAGCAATGCTGCTCTCTCAGATGTGACCGCCTTGTTAGAAAAATGACATAGTAACAATGACAGGAATAATGGAACAGAAGTGAAGCACTGTTCTGCAGGTTAAGAAAGGTCTGGGAGGTGGCAGCTCCATAAGTGAGCTTCCAGTGTGGCCCCTATCCCCTGGTGGCTCTTGACCCTGAGTGGGCCGACGGCATTTTGTGCAGGCGTTCTGGTCAGGTATGGCAAGCATGCGGCGGTTATAAGCCCTGGAGATTGATGGGAGTGGTGCCCTCCCTCCCTGCGCTGTAAAAGATTATCCGCTCACCCGCTGGAAACAAAGCTGTGATGGAAATTCGTCTCGCATCATCAGCAACAAAATATCTACACGGTGAAGCGGGAGTCTCTCATTTTTCATGGGCTATATATTAAATAAAAAAAGGCATTAAAGAAAAAAGGAAGGGGTGGTCTGAGTGATAGCACTAGTTAGTATTTTTTTTTTTTAAATGGGCCACTTGAATCAGGGAGATTATACAGTTTTTATTGGCTGTCAGGATACACAACTTTCTGCGTACTTCACCCGCTGAAGCTCGTAACGCTCTGATTAGAATGCCAGCAGAAATGAAAAGGAATGGTGCTGGTGCAAAGACACAGGAGAAGCAGTAGGACAAGCACAGATGCCCTGGAATCTGCTTTCCCTCAAATACCAATGCATGCACACCAATAAAGCCTACAGAGTGAATGAACAGACTGCACACAAGCTTCAGACAGAATTTATACACCAAGTTTCACAGTCAGATCTGGTGTCAGAGACTGAGCCGTGCCTATTCTAAACCGGATACATGAGACACATCAAGCAGAGTGTTATCTCTCGCTAAGTGAATATTGCATTCAGCTGATATGTGATATTTGAATTTCCCATTAGGGGGGGGGGATGTGTGTCGGAGTAAAAAAGCTCAGTGATGCTTGCTCATTTCAGAGCAGGCAGTGAATGGAACCTTGCTTCACAGTTAGAATGTGTCATGGTGAGGATAAGGATGAAGTGATGGAAGGGGACACCTACGCGAGTGACGAGTAAGAAAACTGACTATTACTCACAGGGTCACCTAAACAGGAGCTTACAAGTCAGTTTGAAGACTAACTATCATTTACTAGAAACTTAACCTGATCACTGTGATCTTCTCCAGCAGATTGAAATCGGTCATTATATCGACTTGAGACACTCCAGTCTATTCACGTCTTTCAATTTGTTCAAACTTGGCTTTCAATTTCCCATTGTGAAAAGAGAGTAAGAGAGGCTAACATCCAACTCCCAAACATGACAGAACTGGCTCTTTCTGACAAGAGGAAACCATTGATTTTTCCTCTATTTCACCATCAATCTGGTGGAAAAGAGGTGGCTGTGGGTGCCCAGACAGCTGATGATGTGATTTGAAACCGTGGGCCACCGGTGAGAGGAGAGAATTGCTCCGTCTCTCAACACATGGCCAAGTGACTACCACCGTCCTCAGCATTCAGCCACAAGACTAACAATGACAGACCTACTGATGATCTCCATCAGCTGATGGAGTATTTAATGTCAGCCACGCTAACATTCAGTCTTGTGAGGTTTCATACATATATTAGACTCTAATATGAAATGTATTCTTGAGCAGCAAAAACACCTTGGATAGCAATGTTGGTCTGGTACTTTTTTTTTTAGTGCTAATTAGCAAATTTTAGCATGCCAACACGCTAAGATGGTGAACATGGCAAACAATTTACCAGCTGACAAATAGCATGGTAGCATTCTCATTGTGAGTATGTTAGCATGCTGATGTTAGCATTTAGCTCAAAGCACCACTGCCTGAGACTCACTGAGCTACGAGCATAGCTAGACTTAAAGGTCCGTAAAATTAAAAAAATTTAAATAGAAATTTCTCCCATCTAGCGTTGAGATCATATATCACAATCAACTCTCTTGCGCCACACAGTTCAAAGTGCGTGTTCCTGAAATATGGATTTTGAATATGCGTGGTCCTCCATGTTTCCTTCTTCAATCTTGCCGGGAAGCGACGATACCCATTAGCAGATTAGCAGCACCTGTGAGTTTATCTTGTGACAGCAAAATCCTGTGTGTCGTCTAACATATTTAGAGATGGGACATGAACATGGAGCCTCTACCCCAGTTCATGCAAATGGTAATATAAAATGTCAAGCCAATAGGAATACTTGGAATTGATGGTGGTGGTAAATATTCATGAAAAAGGACAAGTTTATGAACGGGCAACACCGATTTTGATAATGAACAACTAAAAACGTTTTACGCTGGACCTTTAAGTCTTGTTCCTTAAACAATTGATTAATAAATTATCACTCTATCTAATGATTCATTTTGTTAATTATTTATTGATGAATCACCTAGTGTTTCACTAATAATTTATTATCTACATCAGGGGAAAAGTAGGTCTAAAAAAACTGGTTTAAGATTAAAAAAAAAAAATACTTCAAGTCAATTTGGTGGTTGAGTGGTTACAATGCATACCATGTACTGGAACTCCGACAATCCCTGTCTCTCCCAGTGTTTCCTGTCTCTCTACTACTACTACTAATACTACCAAATAAGATAAATATGCACATATAAGTCAGTAATTGTGTACACTGTATTACCTTAATCTCATCTTCACATACAGATTTCACACAATTATTTATTGCACACAAATTTCCGTATTTGAAATAAACAGATACTGCAGTTTTTTTCTATGAATACTCATGACATGAAGTCATGGCATGTCATGATCTTAACAAAAATCCCATTTATATAATTCTGACAATACACAAATTACATAGAAGTACAACTACTTAAAACAGTTTCTTATCCATAATAGTCCATAATCGTGTTCATACGGAGTTTATTAAAAAGCAGAGTATTCACCTCATACTGACATTTATTTTGACATAACACATAGAAAACAGAGCTACTGCATAAACGCTGCACTGCAGGTTTGATTGAATGTTACCATTGTAATGTCTCTCTAACATGTAGTGACACCAAGCAGGCTTTCTAAGGGAGGAGTAATCCTCTTTAGATCATTTGCAAAGCAATTAGGCATGCCTCCACTACTATTAAATATAAAGATAACAGCCTATGAGATAAGATGCTATTTGTACTATGTATCAAATGTGGATAGCTGCCTAAGAACCCTTAAATCCTTGTACATTTAATTAAAAAAAATACAACCGTGAAAAAAAGACATATCTACTCTACTATCTACAGTATCATGAAATTGAATTCATGAATTGAATGTCCTTAGACCTAAATCTTCAATTAATGGACCTATATTTATGGATCACATCATAAACACTACACATTTTATACAGTGTGATCACTTTAAATGCATGGCTACATGGATAATATCAACTCTGACATTCTACTGAACAAGGCAAATATATAAATACATCTAGCTGCCAAAAACACACAAGATAATGTAAAATATATTGATCACTGCTAGTGCAGCATCGCCACGCTGACAATCACAGGAAACCCTGACCACACAAGGTTGGATTTCATTGTGAGAAGGGTGCCCCGATCAAACCGGATCACTTTTGAAACCCAAAGTGAGTTGAACTACTGTGACTCACAACGTGCATTTGTCAGCAGGAACCAGAGAGCCTCTTTTGCATGTGTTTCTATCACCACTACACAGCAAGAACTAACGCCACTGACAAGGAGCTAAAAAAAGAAAAAAGAAGCAAATTCCCCACTGACCTGTGACCAAAGAGCAAGGGGCTTCCCTGCATGCATACAGAAGAGGTTCAAACAGAGTTTATGACTGCATTATCTCTTCTCTTCCTCATCACCTCTTCACCCATCAGTGGACACTAGAAGCCACTACGCTACAGACCAGGCATCATTCATTCACTCGCCTCCTAGGTGCCTTTGTCAGGTAATGCTGGCGGAAAAAGGAAAACAGATCAATACATCTCCCATGGGCCTGACAGGTAATCTTTACCTGGGATGAAATATGAGTGGTACCAGCCTGCTGGATTCCTTAACTGTAACAGGGCAATTGACTGGCTGAACGGAAGCCATTCCCCCACTTCCTGGCCATTGGAAATACATTTTGGAGGCATACAGTCTGGCTGAGATGTCATTATGGTGACTACCTAATTACCAGAGGGGCAGGAGAGGTGGTTCCCCTCCTGCTACTAATGAAACTGTATCTGAACTGATGCGTCTTCCTTCCCTGTCAATGCCTTGGCACCAAAACACAGACTGACGGATAGGGCAATGGCACAAAGCTCTCCTTAAAACACTACACAGTCAATATTTGTCAACATGTCCAGGGGCATATGTCTTGAAGAAGACACCAATGTATTTATCAAAAGCTTCTTTTTTGTAATTATGAATGTATTCAGTCTGGACCATGTATTCCTAGCGTGGAATGCCAAGAATATATGGGGGGGGGGACTTTGATTCCTGTAGGAGTATGTCTTGTGTGAGGTATCCATTTGGATGAGTGTGCACACACAGCATTTATAAATGTCATCCCTGGCCAACATGATCACATAAAGCCTTCTCAGACGGATTATTGCAGACGTATAACTCACGTTAATTGGCAAATCTCATTCTACTAAATGCGATTCTTGTCTTAAATAAGGCTTTAGCGTGTCTGAAAAAACATGCAGAATGTAGCTGTGACAATGCAGTTTGTTTCACTAAAAAGGTATCTTGTAATCATTATAGAAAGTGCATACATGTGCCTTTTGGCGCTCATATTAGCTTTTTAAAAACATCAAACTTTTGCACGCAACCAAATTTACTCAGTTTCTTCTTCACGTCAGCATTTCACTTTAAACTAGAAAAATGCATTTCCTGCAGAAAATGCGTGGGAATGTTGAATAGCTGAATTGCTAAAGCTAACCTGGTTAAATAGCTCAAATCACTAAAAGTTGTAAGAATAGTTGAAAAAGTAGGAATGGTTGTAATTAATTTGAATAACACCACTAATGTAAAAAAAAAAAGATGTGGAAAAAAATAAAAATAAAACTTGTAATGCTAAAGCTAAACTGGGTAAATAGCTTAAATCAGTAAGAAGATGTTGAAGTAGTAAGAATAGTAGAAAAAGTAGGAATGGTATTAATTAATTTAAATAACACCACTAATGTAAAAAAAGGTGGAAAAATTTAAAAAAAAAAATTGAAATGCTAAAGCTAAACTGGATAAATAGCTTAAATCAGTAAGAAGATTTTGAAGTAGTGAGAATAGTTGAAAAAGTAGGAATGGTTTTAATTAAGTTAAATTACACCACTAATGTAAAAAAGGTGGAGAAAAAAAATATCAGCCATTTAAGTGCGCTCTGTGTTTTGCTCAGAAATGTGGACGATGTTTAACATGGCAGTGAATGGAGGAAGATTTTGGACTCTTGTCATTTGAAAGCTCGTTGAGCAAAAAGTCTAATTCATATCGCATAAATGAGCACATGGGTTGAAACAAGAATACCTATGTTTTGATGTATAAATTGTCCATGACAAGTTAGAATTGTTGGCGTGGGAGCAAGTTATAGAGAAAGAACAAAGACAATTTTTTTGAATGGGTCCACTCTAAAGACGTCACTCCACATCACTCCTCATTAAACATACACACTCATAAATGCAGAAAAATCTTAAAATGTACACTATACTTAAACAGTTTTTAGAAAACTGTAAAATGTATCAATCTGAAAAGCCAAGTTTTGATACCTGAATATTTTGTGAACATTTTAAAGTCTGTAGGTGAAAGTATGAAGGCGCTGAAAGGAGCAGAAGATTTGAAGGATTTGAAGCTTGCACTCATTGGCTTTAATGTTAAAATAAAATTTTAAATGCTTAATATTTGAAAAAGTATAAATAGCAGAAAAATAGTCCCATCCTCTACTGAAAGAGCTGAAGATTTGAAAAGTTCAATGGTTTAAATAGCTGAAAGTATGCAGATGTTACGGAGAGCCAAAAAACATACAGAATAATAAATAAAGAATGTAACAGCATTCCCACAAATACCTTTTCAAGACACTCTCTAGCAAAGATTATGTAAAGGTGTACTGTATGCGTTTGTGTTTTTAAAGACTGTTATCACCTATGTGGTTAAGGTCAAGTAGATTGTACTTCACTTAACTCCTATATAAAAACGCAATCTTCTGAAAATACTGCTCATTTACCAGCTTGGCGAGCAGTGTTTTGTTTGATCTTGCTGTATGCTGCCATTGATCTTTTAATGCATTTGATGCCAAGGGAGCCGGGGAAATGTATACCCCAAGGGTAGGTGAAAATACAGCGTACGACTCTCCTCTCCTGTCTCCAACAGCTCCTTCAACTCCTTTCTGCTGGCTCTCCGCACAGCAACTAATCCACCACTGCTGAAAAACAGCCTGTTCAAACAGATTTGCAGCTGGCCTTGAACTTAAATACTTTTGGAAACATTTGAATATGGAAGGTAAGCTGAAGAGAACAGAGGCTGCCCTCTGAGGACGGTGACTACACTCCCTCTGTGTTGTGGTAATGAGCACCTTTGTACAAACTGTAGCTTTTCAAATCCATGCTAATAGGAGGCCTGTACTTTGTGTGGCTCTCTACCGGTGGTCGCCTCTCTGAACCCTGTAGCATGTGGTGGCTAAACATTCTGATGCTCTTCTGTCTCGAAGCTGGCCACAGTAAGTGCTGCCTGCATGGCCATTGTTGTCTGCGGTAAAGTAAAGCAGATCCCCCACCCCCTCCACCCCGGCCACAAAGCTGCCTCACCATCCTCCCAGTGTTCCTGCTGGCAAATGCTGTGCTACTAAAGTGGACATAATTGTTGGATTGTGTGGTAGCAGGTGGCCCGGAGACTGTGTGTGGAAACCAGAGGAGCCTTCCAGCCTTAAGTCAAACGAGGAGCCTCTTGAAGCTGCTTTGAGGAGAAGGCGGAGGGCTTAACAAGGCTTGATTGCATTAACATTTGTCAAGCTTAATATACTACCTGGAAAGACTGGATCTAGCAGTAGAATGCTGATTTGAGGAGTAATGATGTGCTTTGTATT
The DNA here is from genome assembly GCA_013375575.1 of Percina caprodes. Lineage (NCBI taxonomy): Eukaryota > Metazoa > Chordata > Actinopteri > Perciformes > Percidae > Percina > Percina caprodes. The sequence continues at coordinate 1,949,613 of JABXJD010000013.1, forward strand.
TTTTCTTTGTCATAAAGTTTGTGCAAAAAGAGGAGTTTTGGCCTTTTCATTTTCTGGCACAGTAGCTTTTCCTTTGTCATTTAGGTGTGCTTGTCCAGCCCCGTTCAGGTTCCTCATGGTCCCCCTGAAGAAAAGATTAACTCTGTAAATCTGGTGCACTTGGTCCCACAGTCTCTAGGGTTGAGATATTTCTGTTTCCCCATGCCTCTGCTCTCTGGTGATCCTTATGAAATGGGTTGCTTGCTGTAGAGAGAAAGAAAAGAAAGCACAAATCATATTCTGGACATGTAACACAACACTGAGAACAAACAGTAAAAGATACTCACATAAATCACATTTTCCTTGACTGCTTCAATGGACAGCCTCTCAAATAAAAATTAAATTTAGTCCACGACTCATGGATTGCTCGCTGTTTTAGGTATATTGAAATAAAACTTTGAAGCAATCCTCTTCTAATAGGTTAAATATTAATGAGGTTTTGGTCAAGTGAGCCAAATCCAATTTGGCCCCATATGACTTGTGGACATGGTTATTAAAAGGCCAATCTGTGCTGCTCCTATGGCTTAACTTCTCCCCCTCCGGTTATGCGGTGTAAGAAGCTGTATGTTTTTAACTACATTCATTGCACGTTCACATCTCACTGACTACCTTCCTTTTTAAAGATCCTCTTCCTCTTGATTTCGCTCACCTTTAAAGCTTTTTGTCTCGGGGAGTGAAGGGAAATATCTGAAAGAGAGAAGGGGCCAATTTTTGCAAAAGACAGAGGAACTCTAAAACAATTGCAGTCCCTAACATGCTTAATAAATAAATCTTTCCTGATCTCTCCCCAAAAAAGTTAGCGGCGGTCACACAAGACATTTGTGAGGCAGTCCCAGAGCAGAGGACAAGGGAACTAGAAGTGACATTGTGGCTCTGGGCTGTCTCAAAGGATTAGGCATTACAGCATTCACTGGCATGTGCTTTTGCTCCTTCCCATTATATCTGCTTGTGCCTCTTTCCAGATGACTTCTTCCCCAAACTGATCCGGCGGGCAAGATAATTGATTAATATTTCTTGAGGGAATGATGACTAACCGTTGCTGAGTTTCAACCCAAACACTCAGGTTAAACATAGTCAAAGGCTTGGATCAAAATTCAGTGGTTTTCATATTTGACAGATACACAGAATTGGCTGGGAACATTTAGTTTATGAGTGTGTTAACATGCACAGGGCATACCAGATACTAGCCTTTATTCTAGGTCAAGGTCACGATAAATCTGTTTATACACACCTTTACATTACATTGATCAAGAGAGCAGATATTTACACTCATCGAGGCTCTACTAATTTAAGGGAGGTGACATTATTCCCGCTAATTGCTGTAACAGTATATAACTTTCTCATGTTAAGTCCATAGTATGGTGGAATAAGTACTCAAATTCTTTACTTATGTTAAAGTATCAATACAAAATGTAATTCTGGTAAAAGTATAGAAGCGGTTTCAACCAAATGTACTTCTACAGAAAGATGGCCCCTGTAGCTGATATATGTAGTATATAGTCTGTTATTAGATTGTTAATACTGATGCATCAATACAGGATACTTAGGTAGAATTTTATTATTTTTACCAACCTACAGTAGGAGTAGGGCCCCACCAGAGGGTTGTGAGATGATTGATGGCGTGCAGGGAAAAGATGTTCGGCTATGCAAATATTATTTTTTCAGACTTTTCTGTAATCCTTGCTTTTGATGTGAAACATTGGATCATTTTAGGACCTCAAAGAGTTATTTAAATAAAAGCATCAGAGAAGTTTAGAGGGGAAATGTGTCTTTGGGGAACTTTCATTAGCATCTGATCTGACACTGGTTTTATATAAGAAGTCACAAGCCAACACATCTGGAAAGACTGGTTTAAAATTAAACAATACATTGCATTTAATAAGATTAACATGTGTTGAATGTAATAGAAATAGACTAGTAGAAAATGGAAATATTCAAGTAATACAACAACTCATTAAATATACTAGTATCTTTGTACATTAGTGTGTACAATAGAAGATCGTTTGAAATGATTAATGTGAATAATCAACAGCTTGAATAAAAGATACTTTCATTTGGCCAAAACAGCTTCACTTACACTCAACTGGTTTTACATCAAGGTCGATAAAGCCATTACAACGCAAAGGTTTTATGTCAATGGGAGAATTACAATACATGCATTTATTGTGGGTGATAATGGGAGTTTGAATGGAACCATCTTACCATCTTAATAAGCTCTCATGTGATGCTCACTAAAAACAATCATTACAGGCCTTCCTGGAGCACTCCCCTTCCCCGTGTTTATTAATCAGCTAATTACACATTGACAGTAATGGGCCTGCTGATTCCCACACTTAAATGAACAGGGTCTGAATAGCTCTTTAATGATTAGCCTTTGTGTTTCTCTCTCCTGCTCACTCTCCTTCTCTCTCTCATGCGCACACACGTGCACGCATGCTCGGACACACACAAGCGGCATTCTTTTTACAATTGAAAAAACAGGACATTTAAATCAGACCTCCCGCTGAGAAGGTTTGCACACAAGCGAGTCAAGAAGCCCCTGAAAGACTAAGCTGATAAAAACAAATCTTTCTCCACAAACAGAAAACAATTAGAGGGGTAACAAAGGCAGCGGGTTCATGGTACACTATGTCAACTTGTGTGAGTTTCAGTGTTAAGCTCAGCCTCCAGCAACAGCAAAAAAACCACCATAAAAGTTTGGTGGAGCAGTGCAGGCAGGTGCAGGTTAAGACGGAGGAAATGGGGGTGTGGGAGGGGTGTGGGGGTGGGGTGTTTTGAAGGACGCAAGCAGGGTGCGGAGTGGAGCCGAAGAGGGCGAAATAGTGCGGTGGGCTGCATTTCTGTCAGCAGAAGTGATGGCTGAGTGGTAGCGTTATTTGTCTTGTGCTGCCATACGGCCCTCGCACCAGCCTGGGCATTAATGAGAGGGGGCCGGACCGCCGGGCAGGAACACGGCGGGCCTCAGACGCAGGTGATCTGTCATGCAGCCGTCTTGCTCGGGTAAGGAGACACATGAAGACAGAGGGGAGAGGAGAGGCGGCAGGGCTGACCGAGGGGCTGGCCTCCACATAGGGCACCCACATGTGGCACTTTCCAACATATAGAGATAACGCACAACAGTCTAAAGAGGTTAATCAAACTACATTTACATCCTGCCTATTTACTCCAAACTCTTACTCTTCCTGAAATGCAGCACACAGATAAGTTCAACTTTGGTTTTATTGCTATCATCCCTTTATAGAGATAAAGATGAAGAGCATTATACAGTAGGAGACAGCAGGGGAGGAGTAAAATTGCAATAATGAATTGGTCTGTGTGTGAGACCAGCCAAGGCTATTAAAATCCATCAGCATCTTTAAACATACTGATTCATCTTTCCCTTAAGAATAATTCTGCCAAAACTTTAGAGTTTGTAGAATGTATTCATTTCCATTCTCGATCATTGGACAACATGGTGATTTTCTATAATTCACTCATTGCAGAATACATGCATTCAATCAAATATCAATATTTGACAGAAAGTCAACAAATCAACAATTTCAATCTGTATTTAAATAATAACCAATAATATAAAACAAAAACTGGAATGCTTTGTTTTATATCTAGTAAGGACTTGTTGGACTGAGTTGGATTGAGTTGGATTGAGTTGGATTGACAGTGGTGAGAAAAGTAGAAAATGGCCAATTTAAGGCTAAGAAATGGAGTGGTCATCTAATCCAAACAGATACCTGGCTTGATAAGTTGTTGTGGGTTTTTCTTTTTCACAACCAGCTTTAGCACTTCCACGGCAGTGCTAAAAGGGTAAAGAAAGAAGACAAAGCAACAGCTGGGTACCGCCTCAGTAATTCCCCATGGAGACCTGGAAGACACCTCCAGCCACAGACCATTTTCACTCCTGATTACAGAGTTTCAAACAACCACTAACACATACAACAATCCACTTCCTCTGGCCAACTCACACAAAGACTTGGCTGTCGTGTTCACTATGAGCAACACTCTGTTCTTTCTACTAAATGCGGTACAACAAGCTTTACATGCAAACAAGATGTTTACCGGAAAACAACTCCGCTCAACAAATCACTGAATCTGATTTTTGTCTCTGAACTCCTTTATGTCAGAACGGCAACAAACCAAAATTTGTACACAGAGTGTGAAAGCTTGTCAGAGTGTATGTGCATCTCCTGGCGTTGGTGAGATTACTGAGGAGAGACATGGTGCAGCAGGCTGCCAAAGCAAAGATTTATACAGAGCAGTTGCAGCTGCAGAAACTGACATTGGACGACATGGAATGCATGATAAATCATGGTGGACAGGGGGCACTAGACTCAAGAAGCAGGAAAACACTGAACGGGGCTGAGGGGGGATGTGCCAATCAGGGACTCTTCTTCTATGCAATTTAAAGGTCCATTATGTAATATATTTACTGTAATAAATCCAAAAATTACCCCAATGCATCATCAAATATTAAGGAACATGCAAAGTTGAAATACTATCTTGCCATGCCAGTATTTTCTCCTTATGCAATTACCGTTCCAATGGAATTTCTGTTTGTGTTTTGGCCTGTGTGTTGTTATCTGTACCTGTAAAAACATAAAGCCACCGTGCTACAGTTGAAACGTTTGTACAGCTATGAAAGCAACAAACAAACGAACGGGATCAAGGAGATAGATTCTACCCGACCTAAAGAAACGGCATGTTTCAAACAGTTGCATGACCAGAGACGTAACAAAACCGGGTAAATATTGGAGATGTATTTGAAAGATTGAGACAGTTTAGAGCTCAAAAGGACGCTGAGTTGGCTAATTTCTTCCTGAACAGATAAGCATTAGCTTCAGGTTAATTTATCACGGCTACTAGGGACAGGCATGTTATGTCATTTCAACATTTGTGTACTCACATTGAATTATATAGCTATAGTACTTGAGTTGTTTGAGACACAGCCAGTAAAGTGATCCCAACTGGTCCAGATGACAATAATAATTTATTTCATTTGTGGAAAATTTTTGTTTATGATTCCAACAAACCTTTTTTATCTTGCACCAATTACAACAGACTGTGGGCCTTAACTGTCGAGAAACTGAGGGATGCCCCTAGTTCCGCATGTTGAATATGAGGGGTCCAGGGGTGAATCCTTTTTTACTTTTATGGGAAGTGGTTCAGCGCTGGGGAGGTGAAGGACAAAGTTGCCGACCGTTCCATCACTCAGTGCAATAAATGGATGCAATCTGTATCCAAGTAAAGCATTGGCTGTTTTTAAATTCCACCTCTTTTATCCAAATGAATGATGGACCCTGGTACAGTGCACTGTGCGACAATATTAATATACATCAGAGGCCTGCACCCTTCACTAAATCAGAGAACAACCAGCATTTGTTATTTAAATGACAAACAGCAGCTGCGGGAGAGGAGCATGGAGAGGGAACGCAGAAGAAAAGGTAGACAAACCAATTCAGATTTCAATCCAGCAAAAACACGGGCCCTGAGCCATGCCTCTAATGAAAAAAGGCAGCTCCACTGGTCCAAACAGACATAACGGCTGCTGCTCAGTGCCACCTTCAGCAGAATGAACTCCACATAACACCTTCCTTCCTTCCTTTTTTTGTTTTAAACAGGAAGCTCCAATCCTACACAGCATCTGCAACTGTACACTTATCTTTGCTGTTAACTCACCAAATATTTTACATTGTGTAATTGTGGTGGAATTACAAAAATGGATTGACAAGACTACAAGTCTACAGCCATGCTAGATCTGCTAACTACTGTCAACCTCATGGTTGGCATGTGTGGTCCCAAAATACTGTATCTGAAAACGCTTTCCTGAAATTCAGCCTTGATGCAGAATTACAGTCACTAGAGCCAGTCCCTCAATGTGCTTTCCTTAGTATGTGCTATTTCTGTGTCTGTAGCTTTAAATGCTACTGAGGAGAGGGGGCAAGGTGGAGCGTGGGGGTGTGGCCTTGACCAACTGCCATGCTTGCCCGTTTGTAAGCCATGATGTCTCTCTCTTTCTCATGGGCGGGCCAAATTCTCTGGGCGGCAGAGAAAGGGGAGGTAACCGTTCTACTTATGATGTCATAAGGGGAAGACTCCAGATTGGCCCAGCTGAGCTTTCATTTTCTCAAAAGGCAGAGCAGGATACCTAGGGCTTGGTTTACACTTATCGCCATTTCTAGCCACTGGGGGACCATAGGCAGGCTGGGGAACTTATATCAATGTTAAAAAAGGCCATGTTTCATGCCATGGGACCTTTAAAGATGAACTAAACTAAAAGAATAAACGTTGATAACTTGTTGGTAATGATAATTAAAAATAAATTACACTAAAGATTTTAATTAAACAAATCAATATAGCTTTTTTTAAGCAACACAAAAATTGCGTTTGTTAGTATTAGAATGCTGACAATTTTGATGATGTCACTGGCATGGTAGGACCTGCGGAGGTATATAGGCAACAGCTGCAGCATATTATATACACACAAAAATGAGTAATTTGAATGGCACGGGTTACGCATTTGAGCCGGTGAGGGACAGGCCTGTAGTGTCTGACTACCACCACATGGAGGACAATCAGTTTCAGGCTCCACCTTCAGTACAGGATTGTTTGGGGGGGGAGTGACAGTGACCGGTGTGTGTGTGGGCGCAGCCTACTGTCATGCAGTTTGACTATAGATGCACAGATGATTCACGAGTTTTGCCGTTTACTTTACTTTAGGCAGGTGCAGAGTTGGCAGATTTTTACTATGGAACTAGCAGCTGTTTCTGCATCAACAATCTGCTCTGAGACGGCAAACATCAGCTAGCTTCAGGGTGAGTAGAAAGGGACGTTGGATTCTGTGGTTTAGTTTGCGGCTAGTAAATGTATTATCGATCTGTGATATTGTCGGAGTCTTGGTTTATTTATACAGTCTATAGTCGGGGTGCTAGCTTATGGAGTTTGTCATAAGAGTGCTTTCAACATATTTACAGTGGGGCTCACATGTTTGGGCACCCCAGGTAAAAAATTTTATTAATGTGCATAAAGAAGCCAAGAAAAGATGAAAAATGTCCAAAAGGCATCAAGTGACAGATTAGACATTCATATAACATGTCACAAAAAGTTAGATTTTTTTCCATCATTTACACTTTCAAAATAACAGAAAACAAAAAAATGGCGTCTGCAAAAGTTTGGGCACCCTGCAGAGTTTATAGTATGCACCGCCCCCTTTGGAAAGCTGAGACCTGACAGTGTCATGGATTGTTCTCAATCATTATCTGGAAAGACCAGGGGATGTCAATCTTAAGGTTTTAAATGCCCAGATTCATCTGACCTTGGCCCAACAATCAGCACCATGGTTTCTTCTAAGCAGTTGTCTAGAAAACTGAAAATAGTTGATGCTCAAAAAGTAGGAGAAGGCTATAAGAAGATAGCTAAGCGTTTTCAGATGCCAATATCTTCTGTTCGGAATGTAATTAAGAAATGGCAGTCATCAGGAACAGTGGAAGTTAAAGCAAGATCTGGAAGACCAAGAAAAATATCAGACAGAACAGCTCGCAGGATTGTGAGAAAAGCAAGTCAAAAACCACGTTTGACTGCACGACTCCATGCTTTGGGGTTGTATTTCAGCCAGTGGCACAGGGAACATTTCTCAAGTAGAAGGAAAAATGGATTCAATAAAATTTCAGCAAATTTTGGACGCTAACTTTTTTCTCTGTGAAAAAGCTGAAGTTCAAGAGAGGATGGCTTCTACAAATGGATAATTATCCTAAACACACCTCAAAATCCACGGTGGATTACACCAAGAGGCGTAAACTGAAGGTTTTGCCATGGCCTTCACAATCTCCTGACTGCAACATAATTGAAAATCTATGGATAGACCTTAAAAGAGCAGTGTGTGGCAGAAATCTCAAAGAACTGGACGACTTTTGTAAAGAAGATTGGGCGAAGATACCTCAAACAAGAATTGAAAAACTCTTGGCTGGCTACAAGAAGTGTTTCCAAGCTGTGATACTTGCCAAAGGGGCAGTACAAGGTATTAACTCTGCAGGGTGCCCAAACTTTTACAGACGCCATTTTTTTGTTGTTGTTATTTTAAAAGCGTAAATGATGGAAATAAATTTTAAATGTTTGTGACATATTATACAAATTTCTAATCTGTCATTTGATGCCTTTTGGAGATTTTTCCATCTTTTCTTGGCTTCTTTATGCACATTAATACAAATTTTTACATGGGGTGCCCAAACTTTCAAGCCCCTCTGTAGTGCTAGCCCTTTCCCTAGGTTGGATCGTTTAGTATCTAGTTTGGTGTTGTGTCTCAATTTCAAGTAATGCCCAGTGTGTCAGTCTCAGTTTTGCGCTATAAAGTCTATGCATTGAGTTTTATTTTTGTAAGTGAATATGTTTGTATTTTGTGTATGTGACAACAACGCTACCAGCCCTTTGCCTAGTAGACTTGATAGTATGCTGCATAACAAGTAAACATAGGTACCTCTCTGTCCTCTGCCTGCTGTGAGCATTTCAGCGCCCTGTCTCTGTTGCAGGTTGCATCGGTGGTGTTACTTGCCGGTGGTCTATTGGTCTGCCCTGTACTGGAGCCTGAAGGCCTTTCAGTCTCTTGGACTTAACCCTCACCGGTGATGCTGTTGTATCAAAGGTACAGCTCTCTAAATAGTCTGTCGCTAAAATGTTCTTGCTACAGATTCAAAATCCAGGGGCTGTCGGAGGGCTGGCCTGTTTTAAGGCAGCTAGCCATGAGTTGAGGACTGGTTTCCTTGTCAAAGGTAGCCTGTGGAAATGTAAGCCCAGCTGCCTTAGCCCTATACAGCTCATTACTGCAGCCAGGGGCAATACAGTATGACCCCACCAGACTTCTTGGTTTCCGTTTCCTCTGCCATGTCCGCTAGCCTCAGACTCTTTGTTTGCTGTTGCTATGGCTGCAATGCTAGTGCTAGTGAGCCATGGAGTAGCTTACCATGCCAGTGACGTAGTAGATTGTGAAATTTCAACATGGCGGCGCCCGTGTAACAACAACAACACTTTCAACTTACCGTTTTATCCCTTTCAACAAATTCACCCATTTGAATCATTGTACCAATGAGAAGAAATAAAATACATCTGTTGTATCACCATTATTCAAATTCCAGTTCAGTTCATCTTTAAGATATTTCAGTCTGGACCAAAATAGAGTACCAACAGACCAGCACTGACATTCTTAGAGCCATGCTGCTAACAAGGCTAAAACACAAAGCTACAGCTAAGTTTTTACCTGACAAAAATACCTTGAGCTCTTTATTTGATATATGTACAATACATTAATCTGCAGGTATAACCTTGTATGTAACAGCATAACACATCCAATAATAAAGTAGGTGAGTGGTGAGGCCACACTTCATTAGTATGTGTGGAGGGTGATACCTGATGTTGTTGTGACAGACACAGCTTCTATTTCCCTCTTCCTCCTGATGTCACTCTGGGACTGGTATGCACAGGAGACATTAGTCTGCCTGAGGGGTGGGGGGGTTGTGGACAGAACGAAAACACATGTTACTCACAATATGATGTTGCAGCTCCCGCCACATAACAATACACACATAACGTGTAGAAATTGAATAATTTCACAAAAGTCGATAAACGCAGGCAAGGCGCATTTGCAAACACAGCAGCTCACATTCAGCCTTGGTACAGTGCATATTTTGCAACATCTTAATTTTTCTTCATCAATACATATTTTCACCATAGAGAATATTCAGTGAGGAGAGGTGTGAGAGTGCATGTGGCTGAGTCATTGCAGAGTTCAGATAAACAAATTACACCTGCTCTATGCCTCCTGTGCCATATGTCAGGAGCCCTGAAATAGGAAAAGCCCCCCACCACCTTAATAGCCCTGACTTCAGAGATGTAAAGTTAAGGTCAAGGTCCGTTCCATCACTGAGGGGGAGCAGCTGATGTATATGTGTATGTTTGTGCATGGGAGGAGGGGGGCAGATAGCTTCAGTAAGATATGGCAGAAAAAAAGAGTCTGCATCTCAGAGAAGATTTAAAGAATATGGCGTATTGTTCTGCCAATATACATAATTTGTAAAAATGAATTCACGACAGATTCATGCAGAAAATATTTTCTGTTAACAAGCATGGCTCATTTTGGACGGCAGGCTACATAAAGCTCACAACCCTTACAGGCACATGCTACAATACGGCCCCGTCAGGGCAGCCTTTTAACCGGCAGTGTGTTCCATGACCTCAACACCCATAAATCACATGACAGTTGTGCAGGCGCGGGGTGTCGAGAGCTGTGCGGGGCATGCTTTGAGTGAAGTCTCTATGTTGTATAATCAATAGATATAAAAATAAATGGCCTGACCGTTATTCTCTCCCTGCTACCCTTCTCTAATAAAATCCCAGTAATGCATATTTCATTTACTTTTATACTTATTGATTACCTGTACTCCAGTTAGTAAATCACGCGCCTATCGATCCCCCAATCGTACCTCTGTCGGACAGCACATAACCAGCCATTTGCGCCCCTGATAAAGAGCTCAGGCATTGAACTCCCCACAGTAAATCTTTGCAAACTAACTTTTTAATTCCAAAATCGATCCCTGTTTAAACGTCGCATTATTTCACGAGGCACGCCTGCGGTATTAAAAGTAATACCCTGATGCATTTGGTCTTAATGTGCGGAGGTCCATCCCTCCATCTCTTCCCTCATTACACGGAGGCTGAGGCTCTCCGAGGCCCTGCAGCCTAGAGGGAGGCGTGGGCCCTCCCCTGCTGCTGAGAGCCGAGATGTAGTGCCGCTCCGGGGCCGCCAAGCGCCCACTGAGACACTCGGCACAATGCTAATCAAACATGAGAATACCATCAGCTGGCTCATTAACCCAGGCAAAACACCACCATTCATCTCAGAGCAGAACCCAAAGGCTTTTTATAAGCATGTTACATGGCTCCGTGTAAAACCGAGAGAAGTGGTAAAAAACACTGCTTTTATTATTTAACATCTGTTACTTCATCAGTTTTAACAGCATGGCAGATGTTGGCCAGTTGTTTTGTCCCTAAATATACAGAACCTGTAATGAGAAAACAAAGACTGACTTAGAGGCAGTGAGCAATGAAAAAACAAGTAATATGTAATGAAGCCGGCCAACAACAACTCAGTTCCATCAAAGACACAAGGACACAGAGGGAAAAGTCTCCAAGATGGATTTTTCAGGTCATATGAGACACTTTTAAATGCAGCACAGTCCCTTAGGGTACGGAGTAAAACAACACTGACACAGGGTCAATTGTAATTTTGGCGCCCACATCCAAAAGCAAATATATCAATTAAAAAGAATAAATCAAAAGAGGAGTGAGCTGCAGTTACAAAATGGCCATCTATTTTCATTAGGGTACACGGTGCTTCAGGTGTGAGCAGGATCTCAAGATTAATAGAGGTATTCAAATGAATCAGAAAGGATTAGGGTCTCCAGGGAACATAATCAATAGCTCCAAATCAATAATCAATAGGCCACTCACACCAATATACTAACTGCTGACACCGAGATCTCACAATTAAAATGAAAACTGGGAAGGGAGTGGCGTAAGACTATGATTTATCTCACAGCGCAAGTGTCATTTAGAAATAAATAAGTCAATAGATAAAAGCTGCTGCTGCCTGGCTCAGGTGGGAGGCAGTTATGCATTTTAACTTGGCCGCTGGCCTCAAGCATTACAGCCAAATCCCACAAAGCAATGCACCTATTCATGCGCCGATACGAGGATAAACAGCATGCAACCTCATACAGCCTTTATCACTTAACATCAAATCTCTGATTGTCGCTGTCAACTCGCGGCAAACAGGAGATGACAGCTTTTATTAATACAGTATCATTTCAACCTGGCCACAGTACAAGATTAATGCCTACACTCTGCCCACAGAGAAAACACTTTTCTCTCAAGGGTGTTTGGAAACAAAAGAAAAGTCAGATGTATGGGAGCTCTGCGCCAGAAATCGATCATGCGAGTAAGATGCTCGTAAAAAATTGAAATTGAAATCTGGGGTGGGCATTTTAAAGTTTGTTAAGAACAAGCATGAGCAATTATAGCAGTCCTCATTGTCATGCAAAACAATAACAGTAACTAGTGTTGTGTTTGCATATGAATATGTGTTTTAGAGGAAGTTAAAGGAAGTAAATGGGTGTCATGTGTGCAGAGTTGAGTCGTAAGGACAGAGCAGCCATCTCACTGGAGAGTGGATTTGAGCAGCTTGGGGAGATAGATTCAGCTTGTGCCGTCCAACGGGACACATCAGAAGCCCCTCTCGTCAATCCCCCCTCTCTCCCTCATTCATTTGGGAGTATGATTTATACTTTTTGAAGTGAAGGGTCTTGAATCCCACTATAAAGGAATTAAGAGGTCTCCCCTGAGTCCGCCATTCAAATGAGAGCATGGCAGGGATATGAGGGTGTTTTAATAGAGAGAAATTAGTATTCACAATGCCTCAAACTGAAATCTGAAGGAACCTTTCAGGTGGAGAAGAAAGGGCCAGTTTAGAAAAGAAAGCCCTAAGAAGTCGGGGGCTTTTCATAGCAGTCGTGTTTTTTCCCCTCATCAAGGAGTGCTGGAGTGCTTTGTGAAATAACCCAAGAGAGAGGGAGGAAAAAGAGTGTGTGTGAAACAAAATTAAGAATGCACCATAAATAGGCAAAGTGGAAACAATACAATGAGGAGTCCCACAGTCTCGAGGCCAGGGGGGCAAAGCGGCTTCTCAATAGTCCCCCATGCAGATCCAGCAGTTCCAGGGATGACTGGGAGCGAAGTGATGCTTTGACAAAAATCTTTTGGAGACGCCTTTTTTGTTTTGTGCAGTCCCAGAAATGCAGGTATTTGAATCTGCATCAGAACTATGTCAACACATAGTACTTCTCTATTTGGGAACACTGACCTTGAAAACTATTGACTTGAAGTATTCAAGCATTCAACTGTAGCTATCTATTGTCAGCTCAGCTCAGACTTCAGGGCAGGATTGACATCAACACTAATCTTGGGGTTCTGATGACCCTGGACCATATTGTACTTCATTACTTAACTAATTATATGAGAAATGCTAGAAACATGTTTTGGAACTGATAACTTGGTTTAGAAGTCCTGTACAGAAACAACACATTACTTCTGTCTTTTTTAAGCCAACATTTCAAATGAGTTTTTGAAATTTCTCTATTGTTCACACAGGGAGTTACACATCTCTGGGGTTTCCCTGACCCCACACATACAGTGATGTCACTGTGTAGAAGAGCATACTGCAGATTTCCTTGTCTGTGAATGACTTTTTGGCAAACAAAGTAAATATATATTTGTTCATGCATAGTACATGTAAAACATGATATACTGTATTACTTTATTTGGTGTAATGAAAATGCTTTTGAATGTGCAGATTGTGCCAAAGAGAAGGGTTAACAACAAAATGGGTTACGATGGATGTGGACACATGTGCATCTGTGTGTAATATATACCACTGTAAAGAATATGCATCATTTATAAATGTAAGATTAAATCCTCCAATAGTGTATTTGCAACATGAAAAATGTCTTGAATTCACTTATTTTGAGTCTTATTGAGTATTATTGAGTCTTTGAGGCATCATCTTAAAGATTACTCGAGTCAACAGCGACCTATGCTCCGTAAACTGATTAATTTAAATCAGATGGCCATAGTCAAAGACTTGTCTCATCAATATATTGAGCTCTGGGAGAACTATCCCAGTCTCTCTACAAACACTGGCATGCTGTTGCTCTGTAAAACATAAATCAAAGTAACACAGTAAGAAACAAAGACCATAAAACCATAGAACTGTTTTCTATTGAAGAGCAGGTTTGCTCTAACCTTGCTGGGAAGCTGCCTCCGGTCCTTCTTGATGCAGCATGTAGCATAGCCGGGCACTCGCTTCAGACGTGAATGATACCGATACCCTGCAACAGCATGAAGCAATTATCTTCCTGTGTTGCAAAATGGTCAGAAAAGATCATTAATGTTAAGAAATGATGTGTCTTAAACACAAAATTGTCATCCACTACCTCTCTGAGCGGGCCGTGCAAGTTGCAGGAATGTGGACGGGGGGCGGTTATCTTTGAGAGAAAGCTGGTTGTCTGAGTCCCAGCTGGGCAGCAGGCCGGCCACACCTGTCCCGACTCCACAGTCCCCCTCGAAGAACCAGTCACTCTGCTCGTCATCGCCTGCACACAGGGACATGGAAGATGTTGCATTGGTTAGCATGTCACTGCTGCAGCCGGCTTCATATTTCTTCAAAAGTACTCCAGTTGCAGTCTTCATTAAAATGCTAAAGTCAAAAGCTGCAAGAATTGCTTTGTCCAAAAATCTGGTAGAGTTGTTGGATGTGCCCTATTAACAAGAGTACTGTTTGAGGATAATGTTGGAGATAAATATTGTAACTTCAACATCCCAATGTGATTGAGTAGTTACTGAATATATATATTCAGGATTTTTTGAGTTATACATTTTTGGAGAAGCTAAGTTGCTGAATGTTTGGTGGTCCTACAATCTCCAGTAGAGCTTTAACTGACCCGTGGGTGCATCCATAATGAAATTTCTCTTTAGGGTAAACTGCTCCAGAAAACCAGACAACACCGGTACTCGTCCCCAGACGGCAAGCTCTCCTCAGACCTGTCAGTCAGCAAACATGCAGGAACCATGCCTCTCACAGTCAAGGTGTAGTGACAACTGTTAAATCAGAGGCTGCCTGGCCCCACCACAGCTAATGAGATTAGCAAAGGCATCAGCGCTCATTAACACGACATGACAACGTCTTATTAGAGTCGCCTGGGTGCCCAGCAACCAGCCCATTGTATCAAAACCTCTCTCTCTAGCCCCAACATTCCCTCAGAGCAGGGTATCGTCCAAATCTGACAACTCTCCGTCTTTCTTTCCACGATCAAGAATGCTCACAATACACAAATTTAAGTGTTTACTTACCAGTTTGAGACACATTTAAGTGACAAAACTGCTTAATAGTTCCCACTGCATGTTAAAATTATGATTTTTTTAATACCTTGTCTTCCCTCATCATTGGTGAATAGGCCAGGGTCACTGCTGCATGTACTGCTGGTTTCCCTGCAAAGAAAAGAAGAAAAACATTGAATGATTGCCACTGACCTGTTTCTTTAATGTCAGTGACATTGAGGATTAAAAACTCTGTTTTGATTTATCATCTCTAACCTGATTGGTCAGACAATGGTATAGCATCTGAAGAATAAACAATGTAAATCAAAAATTTAAATGCCCCTATGATGTCAATATTTAACATGTAACATTCAATAATAAAAATAATGGAGACGTGCAGAGCTAGAGGTCGACATAAATGGAAATGACACAAAAAGACAGAGCATGCCGTGTTCTCCCTTGTTGCGATAGCAAACACAAAGGCATGAGGAGAGGCTCTGATCGAAGCCACTGAGTGACATGCACAATCTAATTGAATATCCTCCGCTGTCAGCTCCAATCTAATCTGGCCTGCGTTGTGGAGGATGACAGGAGAGCGAAACACATTCCCCTGGCCGCTCCTCCCTCTGGGTGTGCCCCACACACAGAGCGACCCACAGACGTGCTGCTTCCACACAACAACTGGCCAACATCGGCTGTGTGGGCTGCCACTGCTTACTCCATCGCTGCTCCTCTCCACACCCCCAGGGCAACCCCTGTTACATTGCCTCCACACCTTCTGTGTGCCCCCTCTGCTACCCCAGAAAACCCTGGTTTTCTCTGATTTCCTCTCTCTGAAAGTAAACCAAACCGTCACAATGGTGCCACTGCTTGTAACAAGCACATTTATTCTCATAAAGTATATAGTATGCTGTACTGCTGCCATACATTCTCATGTATATGTCCCACATGTATTAATCCGCAGGTGAATGTAGTTCCTAACAAATTAGTTTGAATAACATTTGATAAAAACTAACTTCTTTAAATGTGTCAGTGTTGTTGTTCAACTATTGTCCTTATATTTACGTATACATTTACATATCGACACATAGTGACAAAAACAATTACGATTTTTAAGTCTTTTTTTAGGAACAAATGTTTTTTTTGTGACATGACGATATGCATTTATGCCATCTATATCCTTTAAATAAAGCTAATCTCCATTCAGACTACTTTATGATAGAGGGTGGGGTGGGGTGGGGTGGGGGCTAATGCTCTTGATTGCCATGCATTTTTGCTTCCTGTTTTTCATCGCTGACCTTGCTTATAGGAGAAAGCTGGAGGGTCAGATATGCGCTGATACCGTAATACGCCATATTGCAGAGGCCTGACGACAGCATCCGAGAAACGTCCATCCAGCCTGCACATCTTCCTGGCCAGATGGTCCTACATCATCTCCCCTCACATCCACAAGAAGCAGATGTGCAGGGAGCAGGCCTCTCCGGGGAATCTGGAGGATGTCTGGCCTAGCCAAGCAGTCCTGGACCTCCCCTCCACCCCCCATCCCACCCCTTTAGCCCTTTCTCCAGACAGATTCCCCAGGCCTCTGCTCAGCTGTACCCCACCTCTGGACACATTGGCTGGCATCTGGAGCACACAGCACTCCGACATCAGTAGAGGACACAGCCATGAAGACAAACATTTTGGGATTTGATGTTTCATTTGATTCAAACACCTTTCTTAGAAATTAAGAACCAGTTTTGATCATCTATTTCCAGCAGCCTGACATCTTCTTCCATTTTCTAAGTAAAAACAAATGTTTTCTTCTTATTGGGGGGGGATTTTGTTCAAAGTTTGAAAAGAATTACAGGTATAAACAATTAATTAGAGACACCCATTAAGTATTTATCCACATTAAAAGGTGTAATGTGATGGCACTTGAAGCATCACTGGACTGATGTGAGATTGTTTCCATTAAGTACTGCTTAATTAATGCCATAAATAATTGAGACCTCCATTTTTCTTGGGACCAGAAGAAAAACCCTCTTCTTGCTTCAGCGGTGACCTTTGCCAAGTAAAGTTGACAAACATTTTGGCCAAACTTGGTGTTCGGCTCACACACAAATTAGCACTTCCCCAAGTCATAAAATATTCTAATGTGGATTAGGTGCTATACAAACAAATACGTCTTAATTACATTTAAAACCATATGCCCATGGTGAAACAAAGGCAAGGGCAAAAACAAAAACTGCACTCCAGTGTTTTAGAGAGAACTTAAGTCACCACATGGCCCCATTGTCTCTATACAAGCCAAAGAGGTGAAGCAAAACACAGTATCCAGATGAGCACTAATCATTAGGATATAATCCTCAGCTCCTGGGAGAGGCAGACCAGTTTGCACAGAGATTACAGGCTAGCTGCCATTTATTGAGCCCGGGCTCATTCTGCCAGAGGAATAAAGAAGAGGCAGAGACGGAGGGGGGCAAAGCGCTGATAACAATGGATCTGTGGGCTCTTCAAACAAGCCGCACCAACCCAAATCCATGCCCTCTTCCATGGGTGTCTGATTATAAGGTTATCCCGCCATCCCTGAGCTGCAGTAATTGGATTAGTCTCAGAGATTTATGAAAATTAACTTCGGCAAATGCAGCACTGCTTTTCCGAAAACTCCTCATAGAGTTTTCAAAATATAAATTACAGCATGATAAAGCAGAGTGTGAAAAAAGCCTGCCCAATGGCTTTGTTTTTCTGGTGGCAGGGTTGAAGTCAACATCACCAGAAGCAGCTCACAGCTGGAAACGGAGGCTGAGCCCGGGACGGCGTCTACCCACAGGTGAGGCCTGTTTGCTGGGCCAGCCTGGGTGCCAGGTGGCTTCACTGCCAGCGGGCTGGGCCAGGTCTAATCAAGGATGTGGAGCCCAACTGGAGCTGCCAACATCTGCTCCAATTGAACTTGGGTGGCTGAAGTGACCTTGTGGAGAAACACATTTTAAGAGACCAGACACTCCATATGAAAGAGGTTAATAGAATGAATGGAGACCAAAGAAATCAGAGTGCCTCAAAAGACATTTCAACAATGGCATCTGTGTCTGACATTAAATGGACCGTACACTCTCTGAGTATAAATATTGCTGTTGTACCACTGTCCACCCTTCATCCCTGCTACTGCCATTTGTTTGTATCCTTTGCCTCCGCCAAAGCTTAACCATTAGATTGTTCAGCCCTCAGTACAGTGTGGCAGTCCACTGAGCAGCAATCAAGAGCGTTGCCGTTGTGTAAGTGAGAAATGATTGACAGCGTGCCATGGTGTTCCCATTTATTTCTTCTCCGGAGCTGTTTTCTGTCAGAACGGCTATTGATTTTTCCATAAAGTAAGAAAACAATGCAGTTTCAGGGCTATGGAGGTCAGCACAAATTAAACCAGAAGATGTAAAGCCTTCTGTCTGTCCCATTACCGGTTACCTTGAATATCTTCTTCTCATATGTTTTATATGATCAACAGATAATGAGATCAGCAAAGGAAATAAATTGTGCAGATGCATGAGAAAAAGACATTGAGAATGTGGATCCCAGGCTTAAAAGACTTGTTGAATGTAATAATGACTCACAGCTGAACGGCTTAAAATGTTTTTCAGTTGATTATGCATGTAGATGACGTGAGGTATTAAATGTGAAAACAAATTATACAAATAAAATATATACTGTATATATAATACGTATAATTTTTTTTGAGTAGGATTACCCTTTTGCAATGCAAAACTCCTAGTTACTCTATGATGACAAACTGAAAGAGTTAGTCAAAACAATTAACCCATTGATAGAAAATTAATCTGCAAGAATTTGACGACTGATTAATAGTTAATGTCATTTTTTCATGCAGAACATTTGCTGCTTTCAGCTTCTCAAATATGTTGTTGTTTTTAGCCACACTATCAGCATAGCCCTGGGGTCCTCCACTTTGAGCCTAGTCTGCTTCAACTGATGTATATTGCTGGGATAAAGCCTGACATCCGGTGCATCCCTCTGCTATCGAGGCTTAGCACCGCTCAGGACGGTTGTGATTGGCTTAAAGAAATACAAACAAACCAGAGCATTTTTTCTCCATTTACCAGAATAGAGAGGTGGTGTAGCCAGACAATACTGCAGCGCTGACACAACGCTTTAAAGACATGTCTGGCAATACTTTGAGCCGGACTGAAATATACTATTAAAATGGATTACCATGACATTTTTGTACACATTCATTTTGTACACACATTCATTGTCCCTAGAGGATGAATCCTAATACCTTTAATGATCAATTGACTTTTCCTCTAGCGCCACTAATAGGTCAATTTTTCCACTTTTAAAGTGAAATATCTTAGCATCTGCAGGATAAATTAGCACACCATTTTGAATATCATTGTAGCCTTTTTATGTCTTAAAGTGCTATAGAATAGAAGTTCCCTATTGTAGAAGGTTGCTACACAAATAAATATAAATTTAATATATTTAGGTTTTGGACTGCTGCTTTGACAAAATAAGATATTTGAAGACATTAATTTAAGCTTAAATAAATTATGATTAGATTACTTGATGTCCAAAAGGACCAAATGATTGATTAAAAAAAAGTATTCATTAGGTTAATCAACACAGAAAATAATTGTTGGTTGCAACTCTTTATACCAGAAAAAACTGGGACAGAGTGACGTTTAATTTAATCGTCAGTCATTTAAGAACAAAACCTGTCACATTTGGCCTTTTTGATTCCATATTGTAATCATTGCTCACTGTAATAATATTATGCCCATCTTTGCTGCCAGTTACAGCCACATGTAGTTTTGCTAAATGAAATGCACACAAGAGGGTGCACTCTGGGACATTGGGACAGGCTGAGGTTTAATTACCCAGTCCAAGAAAGGAATTCATTTCAAAACAAATCAATACCACACCAAGTCACTTATTTGTAACAATATTTCTCAAAAGGAAATAATGAGCTGGCAGATGCCAAAGGGCATAACTATCAACGATCCCTCCCTGGTGATCATTTCAGCAATAGGAGATGAGAATGAAGAGACTCGATCATTCATTTTTAATGTCAACTCAATACTTTAAAGTAGAGTGGTATGATTGTGATACTTTTTTTGGTTTAGTTGAGGACACGCTGAATATTGACAAGTGGCTCGACAAAGACAGGCAATATAGATCATCTTAAATGTCGCCTTGTTTAATTGCTCCTGTCTGATAGTAGTTATGCCCATGACTTTTATGTTATGGGTTTAACTGCCTTGGTAACTTTCCATTTAAAGGGTAAAAAGGGCTGTTAGAGTTTTGAGCTCCTTTTTCAGAATGGTTTTAATCCTTACTTTTTAAACAATGACAGGGTTAACATTTGGCTTGTTGCAATGCTGTAAATTAAATGTAAGATTTTGAAAACTGGAATTTTTTATTTTTCACAGATAATGAACCTTAAAGCCCTAACCCTCTTTTATATAATCCTAAATGTGAACTTGATATTTTTCTATAAGGCCTAACTGTGTAACAACATTGAAATAATAAAAGGTTTAGGTTTGACTATCATAAAAAACAAAAGGAGGAAGAAAAAAAAAATCTTTCCTTGAATCTAACATTACCCTTCAGACATGTTCTCATCTGCAACATCTCTGTGTTCCTTGGACACCTTTCTCTTCCAGCACTTCTTTCCCATCAGCCTGGCTCCTTCGGTCTGTCGCCCTGCTCCAACCCAAGCGCTCGACCTTTTCTTCGATCCTGACAGATGCTGCATCTTCGATGGCCTGTTTCTCTGTTTCCTATCTATACCAGAAACCTTTAACTTCTGCTGCAACCTAACTGTGACGTCTGTGGTCATACGTTTGACCTTCCTCCGCTTCCTGAGATGCCGTCCTGGATTATTCTCAGTGAAGGAGTCGGACTCTGGCCAGGAGGACTGCCTAGTCGTGATGGAGCGCCATCGGTTGGTTGAAGTCTTGTCATCAGAGTCACTGCAGCTGGCCACAGAGGCTGAAATGGTTGAGGAAGAGTTCCCTCTGTATCGTATAGTCTCGTCCAAGCTGGACTCCGAGGCCTCAATCCAACACCGTCTGTGCTGCAGCGGATAGAGTGAAGATTCACGATAGCGCTTGCTGCGGCCTTTCCGACGACGGATCTGCCGGCGCTGGTGCAGGGGACTCAGGACCATTTCCTCCCACAGCTCCCCCAGCTTGCTTTGCTCTGCGGTCTGCTCCAAAGCAGACACCAGGTCCTGCACCAGCTCATCCATCATGGTGCTGGAAACAAGATACAGGTTAAAGGCAAAGAGTTAAACACCATGGATAATGCTACATCAAAATAAATAGATCAGTCTGACATATAACAACAAAAATAAACAAAAGCTGAATGTGAAGCCAATGCTGAAGTGCTTTAAGATGCAGCTCCTACGATGACAACTATATTCTGGCTCTAAGAGCAAATTTGGGATTCTAGCTCCAAGATGGGTAAGTAGTAAAAGTCTAAGCCCAGAAAGTTCATTTTGAAACATAAGTGATATCACAGACTCTCAATCTTGTTTAGTAATGGTTGTGTAGCTAGATGGTAGTGATAGTAGAATCTGAAGTTTATGCGTTATATGACGATATGAAAATATAAGAGAAAATCTGAATTGTTCTGTGATTGTGTCACTTTAATATTTAGCCCAGGTGTATTAGGCCAATGTGACCAATTTCATGAAATATATTGATTTGCCAGGCATTTAATATGCCGGATTAGCCAACAACTTACATTCCTGTCTGGTTATTTTTATACCGTTCCTTTAAAAAGAAAAAATGACAAATGAATATCCCATTATTATATAGCCTTATATAGGGCTGGGCAATATGATGATATAGACTGTCAAAATAATGTACAAATGCCAATATATATATATATATAACTCTATTCCTAATAAAATGACAAAATATCAGTATGCTACTTTTAATTCGTCAAGTAATTCACACAGAAATGTATACAAAAATAGGTTTTGCCAAGTGGTTAATTATTCCATAGACTATTTATTTAATTTATTTATTTATTGGATTACCAGAAAACATGTTCGTATCGTTATCAAGAATCGAGTGGCCTATATGGCCCAACATTAAATCAATATTGCAACATAACATATACCCACTTCTACCTATTATTCAAAGCTGTGCGTAACTGTGGTTGTTGTGAATGGAAACGTGTTATCTCTGCTTATTCCACAGTAGTTCTCTCTTCATGTATGGCTGAGAAAGGATATAACTTATCAGTGCGCATCGAAGCTCTCGCTAGAGAAATCTATTCTGACCATTGAAGTTGACAGATTTCCTGCTATCATCTCTGTGGTTGTAATCACTCTGCTAAGAATGGACCTAGAATTGCCAAGGTAGATCTGCAATGGCGTTTTTCATGTAATAAAATAAAAATAAATAAAGGCTAATTTTTTTGGCAGAATAACATTGTGGATTCCTTGAGCGTCTTCACATCATCATCAGCTGTAAAAAAAAACACTCGTGGCGTCTTAATAGCTGAGAAAGCGACTGGGAAGCTGTACATCAGTGCAGCAAAACAATTGCAGAGGTAGCATGCTCTGTAGACTGTTACATAACAACGTACACGAGCTCAGCACAAGACAGCTGAACAGCATACAGCTCCCTTCTGTTAACAATCAGCGAAACACGCCGTTAAATATAGTAAGCGTATCATAATACGACTCATAGCAGCTATCATGAAGATGTTATATAAAGGCAGCGAGGCCGCAGTGTTTCACCACTCACCAGTCGCAGCTTGTCTTGTTTTGTTTTCAGCTCAGCTGGGACGGTTGACGCACTTCCGCCCTGCTGCCCAGCCAATCAGGTGTCTCCGCCTCGTCAACAGCCCGTCACAGTGTTCATGCAGATATGGGGCAAAAAGTAAGCCTGCTGCTTAATTCGATATGATATTGAATTAATAAGAACCCCCAAAAAAAAGAAGAAATCTATCAAACTCAATGCAACTAGCCTTTAGTCTGGCTAAAATGATTTTCACTAGCATGGACCATGTCACAACCATGTGTTAGTTAAAGATTTAATGAACTAATGAATTATGAATATGCAGATAAACATTATGAATGTGCAGATAGATAAATTGATGTGGCTGTCATCCGATTACCTGTCTGGGAGGATGTATGATGACCGGGTGGATGAGACTCAGAGTGGGGGTTCCGTCTCAGAAGCAGTTTTTGCCCAAATAGTTTGCAGACCCCCAAAAGCGTCAGATTGTGTAGAACTGAGTTGTGCGTGGGCTTGACGGAGATCGTTGAGATTGTTTGTGAATGTAAGATCGGTATACCTGGGATGACCAGCGGCCTGGGAACTGAATGGTTTGGTCGGAGATGCCTGATCTTGCGCTGTGGATGCTTCGCCAATGCGGGAAGAGTGGCTGGAATAATGTTTGGGTGATATGGCTGAAATGCAGAGAATTCTGTTCAGATGTTTGTGAAACCAGAGTCAAGTGGCCATTTTGGAATAGTGAAAAGGAGGTGTTGTGGAAATGCCTTGGCGGTGTTCCTGGAACCAATGTATTTGATTAGTGGCTCGAAGGGTTGAGGTGGGAGCTGAGGTGGAAGACAAATGGGGAAGAAACTTCTAAGAGTGAATATGAAACAGTTTGAGGTGTGGATGGTGATGTCTGATAAACCAGGGCTGACGAGAAGGATTATAGACAGATGAAGTCGGTGCAAATTCTGAAAACCTCAAAAGCTGAAAAAGTGTTGAATGGAATGAGCATGGGTGATGAAATGGCAGATGGACGTAACGTCCAGAGAGGGAAATGGAAGCTGATATGTGGCTTGATGTGCCTTAAAGCAATTCCAGTCAGTTAAGTAGGCTGAGAGAGTGCTGGGCAAGACTGTTGATGATGGCGTCTTGTGAGGTGTAAGAAGTTTCTCAGATGGTGTGTTGGTTGAACGATGTGGCTAAAAATGGTGGCAGTGGTGTGGGGTGAATGTCTGATTCTGGAGCCGAGTGTCTGAATTTCTTTATTTAAGATGTCTACTACTGTTGTGTTTTCGGACTAAATGAGTATGGACTTTTGACCATTCGTGCCCCCAAAGTATGGCATCCACGACAATGGGTTATAGGTCATGCCGTGTCTAAGAAGGAGATCTGTGCCCAATCACAGAATTCCGAGGGCTGAGCAGAGCGAATCATGACCCTTGCAGCAACCACCAAACCCACGGGGGAGCTGCATCGTGTACAGCTGAATGACAAAGTCCACGTAGAAAAAAGGAAATGCTGTTTCGAGGAGCCAGGAAATGCTGCCACAAATGCATTTGCACACCCCGTCCAAGACAACGCTAAAGTGGAAAGAGGGGATCGTAGCGGCATTGGACAAAAGGTTAGACAAGAAGGAATTTGCTTACAGAACTAAGCAAATGGCAGAATTGAGATGCCAAAGGAGCGCAAATAACAGGCACTTGGAGCATCTGACTGCAAGAAGAAAGTTTGACAGGAGCAGAATGAGGTGCTTCCCCTTCTACAAGGGCAGCAACGTGGGGAATGACAATGAATCAGGTTAATGCCCAAGAACTCGATGTTGGTGCCAGGCCCAGAGGTTCTCTCATTGGAAAGAAGGATGGCGAGATTGTGGACAGAGTCGACTAGATCTACCTAACTGCCAGAGAGAATAAGCTGGTGCAGAGCGGGGGAGACCGGTGAAGGCCAACGCACGGACAAAGCAGGCCGAGTGACTGGAGCTGCCATGGCTGAAGAAAAGTTAACATGAGGAGCAAAATATATTTGGGTGTTGGGAGGGGGGCGCATGGGGAAATACGACCTGACCACCGCCAGTGGAAGCTGGCGATGAGTGCTGTGGGTGTCGAGGCCTCGTGATGCCACTGGCCCGGTGGTTGTTGCTGCTGGGTCAAGTTATCTTGAGACAGAGTAGATTAAGACTACTTTAATTTACAAGGACTCAACAATTCTAGTAGTTCCCCAAGAGCAAGCAGCGCGACAGTAGCGAGGGAAAAAAACTCCCTTTTAGGAAGCAACCTCGGACAGACCCAGGCTATTGGGAGGCGTTGTCAGACGGGATCTTTGAAATGAATAGTGGCAATAACAGTGACGGTAAAAGTGTGACGGAAACATGCCGTTTTGAATAGATCGTCGTACAGATCGTCGTTGACATCAGGTGAGCGTAGCTATAGCTCCGGATCCGACTGAGAGCGTGAAACGTTGACCCTCTTGCATCAAGCAACCAGAGACACGAGCCTGGCTGCACAGCACGGTATATGTAGGTTTATCTGGTGATTAGAGGTGCAGTTTAGGCGTGGCCCTGCTCCCAAACCTAAGTTAACAAATGTACTTCATAAAATCATATTATTTTTGTATCTATTTCCATTTAAGTGTCTTTTCAGGAAACCTTAATGCGAATTGTAAGAAAATTACGGACCTGTAAAATAACAGTACCACTCCCCAGCATGATGATTGTAAATGCGTTTCAAAACCAATTCACATTCTTTTTACTAAATACAATCGTACTGTATAAAAATGATCATGTCCAGTTTTTTGTTGTAACCGTCATTGAGTTATCAATTCAACTTTACTCTGAGTTGATGGTGTTGTATTGGATTCTTATGGTTGGATATTGCCAGGTGAACAATATCCTTCTCATAATATAATGCAACACATAAATCCCACACAAACAAACCTCGAAAGGAGGAGGGTCGGTTGGCGGTTCGATCCCCCGGTTTACATGTTGAAGTGTTCTTGAGCAAGTCACTGAACCTCAATTGCTCCTTTAAGATTGGGCCCTAACCTGGCACGGTACCTCCACTGCCATCTATGTGTGAGCGTGTGAGTGTGAATGAGAGGTACGTTGTAAAACTACTTGGATAACATGCATTAACCATTCATCTCAGAAATTGTCATATAGTTGAGTCAAATCTTCTATGAAAGACTTTTAATGGAAATCAAAGATTTACATTATCTTGTTAAATCTACATGTAACATGTTGTTAATTTCTTCAAACAAAATCCCAAACCATGTTACATTTGTCATTAGTTATAGATCACAGTAATTCTATTACTTTTGCACCTTTTAAAACAATAGTGTATTAATAAGTGTTTCATGATGTGTGACAACTCTCAGTAATGAAGAATTGTCTCTCAAAGCCAGTGTGTTGCTGAATGAAGCACACAAAAAGTCATTTACCACTTCTTTCATCTCTCAGCTGAAGGCAGCCCAAATAATAAAAAAATAAAAGTCTGTTAAAATGAGTACAAAAGCCATTTAATCTCTCTCATCTTCCTCTTAATAACTGCAAATTTCCCCTTGGGCTCATGGGAGAGGGCCTCTCTGTGCCGCTGCCACCTTATCTGTCGCCTCCATATTTCAGCATGCCGAGCGGCTCCCTCAGTACCCAGCCCCCGGCCTCCTCTCACTGGGGCCTGTGGGGAAGCTGGGCTCCTGGGCCCGCCATTGTTCTGGCCTGGAAGGAAAGTCCAGAGAGAACCCTAAAAGCTGGAGAGTGGGAATATTAAAATAAAAAAAACTTGAGCCACTGCTTCATTAAGCAGCAGCCTTTCACAAGCAAACATATCAGAAACAGTCCCCTTTCAGAGGCAGTAATTAGCAATTTGGAAACCTTGCCCCCTCAGGATATACAGTTTCAATTTAGTCAGCAGCTTTAGATTCTTAGGCACTTAATATTCATTGTTTCTGCCATCTTCCCAATTTCTCGACGTACATTGTCTAGTCTTTCACCGGCGATAAAGTGTTTTATCTTTCGTGTAATTCTTCCTTTCAATGAGCCCTCTGCAAGAGAAGTTACTTTTTTATAAATAATTTTCAAAGGGATTTGCAAAGAATGTGAGGGATATGATAGCAAAGTGCTCTTTAGGAAGTGCCAGGCTGAATATCTTTTGGAGCTTGTGCTTGATTGATTAAGTCTGGCTGTAAATACTTTATGGGAAAAGTTCCTGCAACTTACCCGGGGAGTTGTTTTGCTGAAAAAAACCTCTGATGACAACTGATAACATGGATCAAAGGATATTCAAATTCAAATGATATTTGATAAAAAGGACATCCATATATATTGTATATGGATTTTGTATACCGATTAAAAACATCTTCAGTTTGCAAAGGTTGTAGCTCGACATTGGCTCTTTGCAATAATTTTACATTATTTACTTCTATTCCACAATTACAGACTTATGAGTACTGTCATCATTAATTATTTTGCTGTGTTGGTAATGGCATGGTAAACCATTTGTATGGATTTAATGGCAAATGTTTGCAAACTGCTTATTAAGCCAAACCACATGTGGTACCTCAGGGGGGCAAGACTGACACTTATCTTTGCCACCATGGAGCCTTTGTTTCAAAATGCTACCACTTCCATTCATTTCCAATCAGCATTGTCTAATAGAAATAATTGATTTTTGCCTCTTCTCCACAAATGAAAAACGCTTGTGATTAAACATTTTGTCTGCAAATCCAAATTCCAAGATCCCCATCAACACTTGAGAAAAATAGGCAACTCATTAAAGTGGGGGTGGGGGTGGGGGGTAGCTAAGACGTGAAAAGAGGAGGCTGGGACTCAAATAATGAATGGAGTCCGAGTGAGCTATCTTTCTCAGGCAGAGCCCCACTAGGGATGCAAACTCTCAGCCACCAGAAATGAGCTACCTATCTGTGAAAAGAGTGACTGCTCCATCCTATTTGATTTGGCTCTCCTATCATCTCTTAAGAAGATGTCAGCCTTGCTTCTTCTATTGCTCTGAGCCTTTATCAACCCGGAGACGATTTCCCTGCAAAAAAAGAAAGGAGGGGGAAACGCATTTCAGTGCCTTTCAGTGAGCAACACTAAAGAATAAGTGTTATGCGATAAAAAGGGGGTTGTTAAATAGATCTGTCTATTTGTATGGTAATAATGATCGCTTAAAGACTCTGGGCTTCGTGACTTGTAGAACAAGGAAACAAATCTGTATTCAGGTATTGTGTTAACATGACTCTCTAAACGACCTTGTGAAACTTTCATACAGTAAAAAATGAGTAGAATGCCCAAGGTTTTTTTTTCTTTGTTTAGAGTGGAGGAGTTTCTGCACTGAGCAAAGTTGCCTATCTCAAACTACTGGAGCTCTTTGCATTTTAAGTGATCTTTGTCAGAGGTTTTATTGATTTTAATCTGGTACAGATTTGACAAGTTTATGACAGAGTGTCTGGTAGTTCAATAAGTTTTAAATAATACTGGCATTGGTGGAAGAAGAACATTGGTTACTTAAGGAAAAGTAGCAATACCACAACTTATAATATACTCAAGTACAAGAAACTTGAGTGAAATTACAGAAGTATTAGAAGAAACATATACTAAAAGCATATGCTATTAATGTTATTTTCTCTTTGAGTGCCTCAGTAAGCCATACCAGTGAGCCACCCTGCCCGGTAGCAGGAGTAAAAGGACTGGGGCAATCATTAGGCTTGTTCAAGATGAAATGAGCCTCGCCTGTAATGCAGACTTGAGCAGGCGCTGGCAGCAGTGGGTGGTGAAAAAGGATGCCAGCCGTTTACAGCAGCCTTCAGTCTAAACAGGAAGTCACAGAAACACTCACATCCTGAATGAGTGTTGAGGATGTTCAGAACATAAAATGTTATCAGACCCATACATGAGCTTGTACACAGTCTCCAGTTGTTTTATTATGACAGAGTAGCTGTTAAAATGCCTGGTGATTTATTGCTGATGTAATCTGAACGGATTTAGTCTCTGACTTCTAAACCTCACCATCAGACACGTGTTCTGTTAGAAAAACCTTTAAATCAAACACATAGCAATTAAAATCCCTGCAATTAAAAAAAAAAAAAGTTAATATAAAATATCAGCCAGTCAGTTGTTAGATCAGCTGAGAGCCAGGCGTTTCCCTTCATGCCCTGGGGTGCAGTCGGTGGAAAGTAACTGCGTCGCCTGGCTCTAAAAACTGCCGCGGCCTTGATCTTGTAAGGTTATCATTGCCCACGTGTGCATGACAGAGCAAGTTGGAATCTAGTCGGATACAAATCTAACCGTCATGCATTGGGCGGCGATCGATTCTGCGCAGGCCTCGCTTATCTCGAACCAGCTTATTAACATTATAACTTACACATGTGGTTTTCCTGCTAATCGGTAGGAATCTCTCCCAGCAGACATGTTGACTTGTCATAGTAGGAGCAGCACAGGTATTATTTATAACATGTTGTGGAAGTTTCTGTACAGCGAGGGAGGAATTTCAGTGGCAGAAGAGACCTTGTTGAAACAGAATAAAGACAGGCTGCAAACTGGATTAAAGATTTTAGGTATTCGGTGAAAAGGTTTAATTGTTTTCTGCAGAGAACAATAAAAAGGACAAGAACAGCTTTCACAATGTACAGTTACAGAGTGGCCACAGTTCTGTGTGCCAAACGGCATATGACAGTTCCTTATATCCCGTTTGTCCCAGCAGAAACCAGGCCATGTTTGGAAAGCATTCTAATCTTAAACATAACAATTAGTTAGCTCAGGCAGACAGTTGGATCTATTACGTATTTCTGAATCTGTCCTCCGTGCGTCAAGTTTTCTTGACCGGTCATTCTATCTTAGCTGAAAAAGGACATCTTGTCTCTCTGGATAGGCTATGGTCTCGACCTGGGACCTGCTATGATAAACACGGCGTTAGACAACTGTTTCTGTCAGACTTTATGCCATTTGTCCTTGGAGGACGAATGCAAAGACATAACAAATTCAGTTGTCTCCTATAAGGAGAAGACACTGAGGAAAGATACAGAAGTCATATACTCTGAGAGGCATTGGAGATCTTATTAATGAATAATATGAAAATCATTGGTTAAATGTAATTTTCACATTACATTCCTCCCTTTTGATTACATACTAATCACAACACAATTGAAAATTACTGCATATCTGCCTGTCCAAAAAACATTTTTTTTCTGAGGAATTTAAACCTCTTAGTTTAAGCTACCACTACATCTAGTCTAAAAGAAAGAAAATGAGAATTAAAATAGATTTTATGAATCTGGAACTACTCAAATTCGGAAGCTGAGTCCGAGTTGTAACTGTCCTCATTGTAAGAGGACAAATGAAACAATTCAGGACCATCATCTTTTGCTGCTAACAGTAAATCTAGACCCATATGATGCTGAAGTAACATGTTATGCATAGCTCGCATGGTTGGAGGAACATCGCTGAACCCCGCAACCATGACGGCGGTCAGATTTTCCAGACTTTCATGTATCTTATCAATATTATGTGCGTTATTAACTACACCCCACCATGGAAGAATTACTGAGACAAATTTGCTACCGCAACTCGTCATTTTACGTTTAGCTCTTAAGGTGAAATGCAGTCAGTGCACAAAAGAGTCATTTAGATTTAACGCGTGTGGTTTAACGGGTGTAGCCTGTTTCTGTGAGTGGGGAAACAATGAACACACTAAGCATGAGTCATTGATCCCTACATCGCGTGTGAATTTGCTGATTGAACCCAGTCATACGTTGGATGAGAATGCGTCGTCTTTGTTAGGAGAAAGAACCCATTTATTTTACACAATGTTAATCATTTGAGTTTATTTTGGCCTTTTACCTGTAAGGTACAGGTCTAAGTGCATTCTTATTGGGTTTTTTTCTTAGTATAGACTATGGAGTTGGTTGCCAGTACATTAATATAGAATGCTCCGCATGGATCTTTTCCTGATAACCACGCGCATACTACTACTAATATATAATACTAACGATGGCTTTGCACTGAAAGTGTCCCAGTAAGCCAACAGTGAGCCAGCATGCACAATACCAGGTTTCTGTTCCTTGAGGACAGGAGAAAATCATTTGCAAAAAAGTGTCATCAGTGCTAGTCTACAATTATAAATATACATGCTGATGAGCAGTCTGTACAATACAAATAAAAGAGTGAAAGACGAGATGGCTGATGGCAGACTGCTCCTGATTGATGAGAGCAATGAGGGCACGACACTCACCTGCCCACCAATTAGAACAAGTTCAGTGTCAGTGTGGGGCTGCGCTGATGTGAGTATGAAATGTCAGTGCTCATTTTCATGTTAAATTAACAGGACGAGCGATTGCTGCCTGATGATGAAAGAGAAAACTAACTTATCCTTTCTGACCACTTGTGCAGTGTAATTTATGGAAATGTAGCTCAGTGTAAATTCTTTCACCTAACTTTTAATCAGTGCACTCCTAAATCAATTCAGCTGTTATCCTAATAAATGTACTTTTTTGCTGTGTGTAACTAGTCTCTCCTGATGTAAATATAGCTCAGCGTTAATTCTTTCAAGAAGACCTAATTTGATCAATCCTCTCTTCCTAAATGGAATCAGCTGGTAGAGGCGTTCACCTTCCAGCTTAACCAATCAGAAACGTACACAAATTGCAAGGGCCAATCACAGAGTCACAACTCTGCTTTTAAAAATCTGTTTCTCCTTGTGCTATTCAGCTGTCGTTGCAGGCAAAGAGTGCTCTCCACCTCCCCTTCCACCTCCAGTCACCTACTCCAGCTGACCGGTCTGGATCCTCCTTCGGTCTGGTCTTCGGGCTCCTTTGTCGCCACCACCGGTGTCTAGATTCCATCTGAGGGTCTCATGGTTCTCTAACCCTATATAGATATACGAAATATTCGTATAGTGATAGAGTTTAATTGCCAAAGACTTTGTACATTTTATTGAGCTGCACAATAAACCTTATTTGCATATCTGCAAACATGTCTCTCCTGATTGAATTATTATTAACTGGTGTATATGAGGCCCAAGGAAACATTTATATTGGTGCTGTCAAACGATTAAAATATCGCATTAATGTCATAGTTAACTCACAATTAATCACACATTTTCATCTATTCTAAATGTCCCTTGATTTTTTTTTGTGCCATTATTTTTTTCTCATTTTAATGCTCTTATCAACATGGAAAAGTGGATCGGCTTGCTTTGTGCAAATGTTTTTTTATTGAAAACAACATTGGCATACAGCTTACTGTTGTGTTCAATTTCACACGTAGTATTCTCACTTGGCTCAAATAATTTCTCACAGAATGTAACACTGACCATCAATAAAAGGGTGAATAAAAAAAATACTTTGACGGGGAATTTACATCAGCTGTGTGCTTGGCCATGAAGTGGTATTTCAGACTGGACGTGCTGCAATGATAGCTCAGTTCAGCGACAAAACACACAGATCACTTTGGGCTTGTCAATGGAACCATTTGGCAGTTTTTTTAAAAAGTAATCTTTTCATCCAGAATCTTGTTGGCATCCATTTCGGCGTCTTGCGCTCACCATCCACTCAAAACATAACGCTATACTCTTTAGTTGGCTTGCAAGCCCAAACAAGTGTGTACGGCGTGCCTAAATCCGGTGTGGCGTTGTAGTTTTTCTAACGTTACAAGTTGTTGAAACACCATATGAAAAAAACTACAAAGTTTGCTAGGCCAAAAACATTAATCTTGCGCTAAAAAAATTTACACCATTAAAATGGGTTTGCTGTTAACTGACAGCACTAATTTATATTATGGATCTTTACTACTTAATAGTGTGAAACATGACTTAACACAAACCTATTACTAAACTAAAGGCTGCACATACGAGAGAAACGTAACGATCCACAAATACAAATCCCTAATGACAAGACAAGCACTGCATCGGATCTCATGTCCACATTTTGTCTTTCCATACGAACCATCAACATTATAATATTAACATATTAACATAATAATATTTAATTAAAAGCCACCTTATGGGTGTCTCTGCTTAGTGGTGTATGGCACGTTATTACAATGTCTCTGGTTTGAGTTCAGCTGGGGACCTTTGTTACATGCCATGTCTCTTCTACTGCCAAACTACAAAATAAAAGCAAAATTTTATTTTATTAAAAAACAAATAGTTTTTCTTTTGGTTCATTGAAACTAAACATTCTTGTATAATTTCTTTCTACTGTATTTTTGGTTATGTTTTTGGAGGTCTGTCAATGCTACAGAATGGTAAAATATAAGCAACATCAATCAAATGCAAAATCCAAGAAAAAGCACCCTCACACATCTCACCACTTACAATATTATACTATTATGTGTGTTAGTCCCTCACAATTGTGTTGCTCTCCTACTGCTGAACTGAGGAGGAGGAGGAGGAGGAGGAGGAGGAGGAGGAGGAGGATGCAGGCTACACAAAGCTCTCCAGGCCTAGTGAGGAAAGCACTAGAGGTAGATTGATTAGCCTGCTCAGTTTGGCTGGTTAATCAGAGCCTGTTAGGTGGAAACGAGCACCATTTATGGCTGATTATCTTCGCAGAAGGCTAATTCTAAGGTACAATCCACAGTGAAACTTTTCAATCTCCATTTAAACCCAGCAATTTCCAACTCCTTTAATAAAAATATTGCTTAATATGGTCAAGTTTCATATTACTGCTGTAGGTGTATCAGGCTTAGAATTTTTGACTTGAATTTGCCAAAATAAATAGCCAACAAGACAAGTAAAAAAAGAAATCCTTCTATCAACGCATGTATTAAATTAAGCAAAAATTTACATTTTACCAGACAAAGCCTAATTTCTCATTTCATGGCTCATAGCTAATTACTTATGGCTTTAGTCTATAGCCTGAACCGTCCGGCAAGAAAAGATTTGGGATAAAAAAGGGTGAAGATGTGAAAAAATCCTGCTTGAGTGGCTAAAATCAATTAGAAAGACAGGTGCTAATGTAATTGACTTTTACTCATTTGATTAATGCCCTGTTATTCCTGTCTTATTTAACTTATTTTTTAAATACTAAACATTAAGAAGCTTGGACTTAATCCTGATGTAGAAATGGGTGTTTAACTTTCTAAGTACAAACAGACATTTGGAAAAACAGAAAAATGGGTTCAAATATCCAATTTAAAAAAAATGTCCACCTTGACAAATTAAAAAAAATTTGATCTTTAACCTGTTTTCCCAATTTTCTGTTTTTATTCAGAGGATTTAGAAAATTACAAAATTGCGTCTGGGCTCTGATTATTCAATACTGCAATGATATTCTTTCCCTCGTTCCACCTACTTATCAACGATTGGTTGGCTATCATCGTGGTCGTCGATGTGCATTCAAGAAGACTCGGGCTAGCAAAATTCGGTATTCGATACTTTTAAATTTTATTGAGAATTTAGGTTATACTTGTGGGTAAGTGCAAAACATCTTACAGACAAACTTTGTACTGAATGGGGGGGGGCAAGCATCTCGTCATTATATAAGTTTTGCACATAAACATTTCCAGAAGTGCTGGGTATATTGAGGCATTAATTTTTTTTCCTCTTTCAAGCAGCTCATGTTTTGATGCTGGCTTGTAGCTTACTAATGTAAATGAACAAAAATGTATACAAAAATGTGATGTTCGACATGTTTTATGAAGAAAGCCATACGCATTAGACAGGCATTCTATAACGCATAACGGGAAAAAGTTTAACGTAGTTTAACCTAATGTAGGCTACCTAAACAATGCTCAATGATTACCAACTTTCTTTCTTATAACTGTCAAAAAAATCTAACACAAAGTCCTATTATTATGGACGTTATCTGACATTAAGCGTTTTCACATGGTGACAGGCTTTATTATGCAAGGCCAGGAAGGGAAGGGACACATCATCAACTGGCTGTCTGGCTGCTGTGCTCAAGTGGGGGTTGGGGGGGGGCGTAGCTAGGCGGAACGAGAAAGAGAATTTTATTGCAGTATGAATAATTGGAGCACAGACTCAATTTTGTAATTTTCTAAATTTATGATCCTCTGACTAATAACAGAATTGGAAAAAAAAGATCCAATTGTTTAATTTGTCAAGATGGAAAAAAATAAAAAATTGGATATTTGAACCAATTTTTCTGTTTTTCCAGAAACAAATTAGAAAATTGAACAGATAAGTGTAACCTCTAAGCCTTCCAAAAAAAGATTACATGTGAACATGACATTTCAAATTTTCTTTTCTTTTTTTATAATTCTCAGTTTTCAGGTGAAATGACATTCTCAAGTGTAAAACAAATGTTATAATGCAATGTGCTGTGGCGTAAAGAAAGGTGATACTATTTTAAAACCAAATGTAGGAGATGAAATACTCTTATTTTGACTTTATGCATTGAAATATGAAATATAAAGTCTCACACGAAGTCAGAGTTACACCTAAAAATATGTCTTGTATTATTGCACTTTTCTTTTTACATCTTGACCTATATTCTGTTGTAGCTGCGTTTATATTTTCCTTTGAAATGGTTATTATCTTTTCAACATTGTAATTCTATTTCCCATTTGGTTTTGCATTAGAGAATGTAAAGCACTTTGAATAGCTTTTATATTTTCAAAGTCCAGAAAATGAATCAGCAAATATTTCGATAATCCATTAATCATTTAAGTAAAGTGTCGAGTAAAAATCCCAATTTGCGGGTTCTAGCTTCTCAAGTGTGAGCTGATTTGCTACTTTTCTCTGTTTTATATAATTGTACACTGATTAACTTTGAGTTTTGGACTGTTGGTCGACATTTGAAGAAACTTCCACTATGAAATTGTGATCAATTAAATCAATAAATAATCAACAGATTAATTGACAATAAAAAAATTCTAAGTTGCAGCAGCCCTTGTCCTATATAATTAAACTTTCCATAACTGCTTTGTGTAGCTCTAAGGCAATCAAGAACAGCCTCTATCTCGTGCTTTACTGCAGAATCCTAACTAACTAACTAACTAACTAACTAACTAACTAACTAACTAACAAAGACCCTGCTCCAGTAACAGTGAAATAAAGACTTTATGCAAAGTATCAGTGACCTTTTACATTAAAGTGAGCTTGATATTATAGTAATGCTGACACTTCCAAACTGGAAAGTGAACACCTTTTGCCCTGAGGACAGCTGCAATCACCCTTTTCATCGTGTACACGGGACTTTGCCTCTCTATCACTACATTACCACACTAGCTACGGGTGACAGAAGCAACGGTTTAGTAATATAAACCAAAATACATTAAGTGTTTGACTTTCTGTTTGGACTTATCTGTGTACAAGCCGAGTTAGAGTAGTAGCCCCAATTTATCAAAGGTTTCTCTCTGCCAATAGGAAAGGACGTCTCTAGTGGTACCAGTGTCCTCGTCTCCGTGGTCAACCCTTTAATGTTTACACCACACCTCATGCTATTGTCCAGCCCTGCAGCCAACGCTCGGCTCCAGAGTGGCTTCCCCCGGCCTGGTCACCCGTTTTCATTTATCTGCTGGAATAACTATAAAAATCTGTCAGGAGCAGGGTGTGTTTTTTCGCTCAGCTCAGCTCAGCCCAGCCCAGCCCAGCCCAGCTGGCAGATTGAGAGCCCCCTGTAATGCACAAGTCTGTTTTTATTATTCTTGCTGGGGGAACACTATTTCATCAAGTGCATGATTCCACAGAAGAGAGGAGATAGCCCCAGCTCGGCTATATTTCTTCCAATCAAACATTCCAAGGAAAAAAAATGAGTGGGTGCCATCAAATCCCAGAATAATGCTGCCAGATTTTATGTAAAAAGAAGGACTGATGGACAAATACAGGAAGGCAAGACAAGTTTAATGACGTGTGTTCAGGAGCTGAGATTGGAAAACTGACAGAGAAAAGCAGCCTCTTTGCTGGAATATAAATTGTTGTACGCTGTAAAAAGGCTTTTATCTGGAGTGAATATGGGGCGAAATACACAGGTCAGGGTTAAGTCATTTTCTCCAGCAAGTTAAGCGAATAATGAAGGCGAGCCTGCGCGGAGAGGAGCACTGCTACTGCCAGTTTGTCTTCATTTATTATGCCAAATCTCATGATTTTGGCGTTGGCGCAGTGAGTGCTCTGGCGCGCACCGGTGGACGACATATCGCTTAATTTACACAAGGTAATGAAAGCAGGGAATGGGAGGACAAAACAATTTACCTGCTGACACGGGAAGAAGTGATTTGCGAACATGGGGGGTGAGCGAAAGAGCGGCAGAGGGCCAGGGGCAAGTGGTGGAAGAGGGGCAGAGACAGGGATGAGGGGAAGAAAAGAGGGAGATGGGGAAGCATGGAAGAAATGAAAAGAAAGGGAGGTGGAGGAAAAAAACAAAAACATGAGGATGGCTTCAGCCTTTGCTCATCAGGTGATGATGAATGGCTTTGATGAGGAGACAGTAAACTCTTACTTTGTCTATCCCTCTCCCACAAACACACACAGAAATACGTGCAATCAGGAGGCGAAATTGACCTCAAAACTGGAGGGTCTGTGCTGACAAGGCCCTTGTTTTACTCCTCCTTTCCCCACCAATTGTAATCACTTCTCAGAGAGCCATGTGTGGTAGGAATGGGAGGCTTGAACATCACTCTGGAGCCGCAACAGGTATTTTCACCCAAAGACCAAACCTCTGACTGCTGTCTCACACCGAATTTTGCTGACCAGTTCAGTGAGCGTGTATTCATTTATGTTTAGATTTTTCTTACAGATTTTTCTGGAGTAGAAACTAGCATTAGATCAGTTTTTAAAAATTAGGTTTATCCGCCCTGCATAGATACCACCTACCAGCATTGTTATCTCTGTAATCAGATCTAAATTAGCGCCATCGACAGCCAATCACTCCACAATATTTATGGATGCGTTAAAAGTACACAATTGGCCATTCAGCTGATGGCCTTTCACACAAGAGAAAAGAGTCTGGCCGAGACTCCCTGACAATATGGCCGAAGCAGCACTGTAATTTTCCAATCACTAGCCCTTCAGGCCAGGCCACTCCTTAGGGCAGTAAGATCAGATGAGCTCCGGCATTTTCTTTTGTAAGAGGCCAAACTCTATTTGTTGCTCACAGGAACAAAAACAATCAAGAGACCGGCTTTTTTTGCTCTCTGGAGAAGGGCCAAACACAGAGCAGGAGGAAGAGGAGGGGGACAGCGGGGTGACACATAACCGAATTCCCCCCCTCGCTGTGGGTGGTTGGTTCTGGTGATGATGAACAGGGACGCAGCTCAGCACCAGGTCCCTGCTGTCAGGGCTCTCCGCAGGATGAGACAGAGAGAGGAAGTGTCACTCACGGCGGGCCTGCTGCGCCAACCTGGACTCTGCTGAGTCCTGCTGCTCGAGTCTTCACAACAAATCAAACACAATAACACCTACCCCTCCCCGAACACGGCCACACACACACAATAACCAGACTGTTGAGCATTCTGCATCTGACTAACTGCTTCTGTCGTTCAAGTGTTTTGTTCGGCTGTGGACTGATATTTAGGAATATTCAGCTGGGCTCTCCTTGGAAGAGAAACTCCTTGTGTGGATGTGGTTGTAAGGGGAGGGGGCTCCTCTGTCCTCCACCCTCCCCTGGCTACAGCTCTCTCCACAGGCTTATTTCCCCTCACAATGAGAGGTGACAGTGAGCAGTGGAACCCGCCAGTGTGAATAACACGCATCATGCTTGGTGAGACCCTCTGGTGGAGCGACACACACACACACACACACACGCACACACGCCCGCACGCGCGCCCAGCGGTAGGCACGCTGTCAACCTCAGTGCACTGCCTTCCATTACAGCTTAACTGGGGACAAATTGAGCAATCTGATTGGTTAAATTTGACATGTTAGACATGTTTGCCCAACTGACCGGTGTTTGTTGTACAGTGCAACTACTTTCAATAGTTCCATGGGGTGAAAACAGTGAGTTACAGGACATACATGAGTTCTTAATGAACAATCAACATAACGTTCACTCTAGGATCATAACAAAGGTCAGAGTGACATTTTTCAAGTCTACAAACTCAGCTGAGCTCACATTACTGTACCATCAGGTCTGTGGTAGTCGCACATCCCTCAGTGATGTGCTGTTCTCGTGAATCTTACACTGTCCTTCAGTGGCACCTTATAAGAGCAGTCTATAACACAACCAGTGGTCAGGCTTAATTTACCCACTTTCTCTGTCCACTGCGCCATCAGCATATAGTATCACATAACTGCTAATGGGCTAATGGAGGAGGGAGGGAGGGAGGGACGGAGGGAGGGAGGGAGGGAGCAGGAGAGGAAAATGGCGATGGTTAGGGAATTGGAGCTCAGGTTCATCCAAACATTTAATAACTTATCCTATCTAGAGTGCTAACCTCTTACTCGGCTAATTATATCATTTAACTTGCCTGGAAGTAGGGGCCAGCGTGGACGTTGCTTCTTACAGTGTCATCACATAATTATGACTTATGCCAGCGCGGCCTAACAAGCCGGATGAAGTCAGCTTGCCATAAATTTTAATGATCACCTAGACAATATGAACATTCGCAGGGTTAGGGGAAATAGGGACGCCGACACAGGAAAAGCTGAAGTGTGGAAACAGATGGAGAAGAGAGAGGTAAAAGGAGAAGAAAGACATGCTACAAGAAGCAGAGGGACGAGATATTTGTGTGACATGTTTGAGGAAGGTGAGTTTAGAGTTTAGGCGGACACAGCCGCTTGACTGAGTGGGATCAGGTTGTGTGGTAACCGGGCTGCTAAGAGGCCAACGTCAAGCTGTCAGAGGGTTAAACACCCGAGTATAGTCTGTTACAATGGAAAAACAGCAGCTGACACTCAACGCTCGCGGGCCAACTGCTGACCTCATTCTACAAATTAAAGGCACTGGACGGAGAGGAAGAAAGCCTGGCATGTCCAATATGGAAAGTCAATGCTGTATTCCTCAGTGCAGCAGAAATTCCTAATAACTTTCAAAAGTTGGGGGGGGGGGGGAGAAAGAGAAAAGACCATAATGGTGAGAAAATAAATGGGGCATGGGTGTCATTTTATTTTTTTTATAGCTGTAAAATGGCTAATTAGCCCTATATGACTGCTCATTGTGGGAGCATGCATTGGGAGGTTTGAGTCTCCTGGGCTTTAATAGTTTTCTGGTAAAACCCGGTGTACTAAATAAATGTTCCGCAACCCCTGTAACCTTCAAATGTGGTATGTGGAAATGTTTTTACACTGGGCACATTTAATGTTGTGTCAATATTAAAAATGTATCTTAGCATAAAACATATGAGTGTAAGCCTATACTAGTGCAGAATAAGGGATATTGATTTCAGGATGTAGGTGGCCTACCCACATATTCTGCACTTATGAAAAGAGGAGAAGGGAGAGCCGGCCAAAGAGAAGCTGATCTCTCTTGTACTTAATATTAATGTCTGTTTTGTGGCTCTCTCGTTTCAGTAGGAGTAGTACCCAGGTCCTGCGGTGGAGCGATTGAATGACAGAGATTACCTGTTTGGAAAGCCTCACGAGACAGCTGATTGATAATGCATGACACAAAAATGTTTTTGTTTACCCACAGATATGGCTGAGCAGGGTTTCAGTTTCTTGTTTTTTCTTCAGAAACCTGATTCAGTGGACTGAAGTAGATTGAGGGGGTCAGAAGGTCTCAACTGAGAGTCAACTACGGCGTCTGGTTCCATAGGTACCTCTACCTTCTTGATCAGGGGCTTGTCCACATCATATTCATCCCATTCAGCCTGTGTTGTCCTAGAGGGGATATAACATGAAAACATAATCTCACACCACAATTTCATTCCTTCAGCAGCATTAGATCCAATTGAAACTTCCCTGCACACTTTCCTGGGGCTGTCAAATGAGCTGTCAGTCATGTGTCAGAGCCAGCCCTTGCTCATCTGCTCTAATACTTCACACAGCCTTTTATATGGATCAGTATGAGTGGGACTCACTACACAACCGCCAGCAGCTCCTCCGCTGGGACGCGGGGTGATTGATAACATTTCCCCAGCTCTTCACACTCATGCCCATTTGTATAGTTGGTTGGAGAAGGGCCCCTGGTGTCCACTGACATCTTCAGTGCCCATCATCCTGCTCTGATACATGCCAGGAATGGGCAGCTTTCCATTCATAAAGTACAGTGTGACAGCCAGTAACAGATCACTCGTACTTGATGCTGATATTTGTTTCCTGAAGAAAAAAACAACATAGGAAACTAGCTCAGGTGCTACTTGAAATTAAAAATGGCAGCTGTTGAACCAACTATTTAACCTGCATATTATCACAGTTGATAAATGTTTATTGCTCATTAGCATGTCCGTACAGTCTTAATGCTTTAGAAATTCTCAGCTGCTGACTCTAGTCTGAGTGTTGAGATCACTGAGGGGAATCCTGAGCCTGTTTTTGTGTATAGTTATATTGGCATATTGGCCAGGCTAATGGCCACTTGGCACATAGACAGCTATCTATCCCAATCTCAGCCTCACTAATCCAATTGAGGCAACCTGCTTGGCATGAGAGAGACTCATCTGTCTTTACTGTTCATTAATAGGGCTCCTCCTCGAGCAGGGAGCCCATTCACATTCCTTCAGATCGGACCGAAAGCGAACCCTATCACTGAAACACTGGATCTGTGCTGGAGATTCAGCAGGGAGGGGAGGGAGGGGGATATATAATCACTTCTGAGATCCATAATCACTGCTGTGTGGGGTAAAGTATCAGAAAATATAAAACCTCCCAAAGGAATGAGCTACATATTTTTACAGACAGTATAAAAAACCCTTGTCTATGCCTGTCTCGCTCTGTCCTGAGTAAAGAGCCTTCTTGAGATTGTTTTTTTTTTCTTTATGTCTTGCGGTGGAATGATAATAATGTTTCCAATCTTGTTACATTGCACACAGAATTGTCTATGTTAATGATGGGCTGGCCCCCTCCCTGCTCCACTGCAATGCTTACTTTCAATTTGTGTACTGTCATCTCCCCGCTACACGCGTGAAATTGATGCACCCTCTTCC
Source organism: Percina caprodes (assembly GCA_013375575.1). Classification (NCBI taxonomy): domain Eukaryota; kingdom Metazoa; phylum Chordata; class Actinopteri; order Perciformes; family Percidae; genus Percina; species Percina caprodes. The sequence continues at coordinate 1,991,262 of JABXJD010000013.1, forward strand.
TTTTAATTAAATCAAAAAACAGTCAGGGTCCAGGCAGGTGGGAGACCTGCTCCCATATACAGCCATCACAAAGACCTGGCTGACTCCAGGATGAATCAGGGTTGCTCCTATTCATCTTTCTGTGTGTGACTGTGTGTTGTTTGTGCGGCCAAGTTATTGTATGCATGGAATTGATATTAGACTTGAATTACAAGCACAAAAAGGACTTCAAATGAGTTAAAGAAACTGATTTTTAAATCTTAATCAAATGGTTTTATCAAGAGAAACTATTTTGTTTTAGGTTCCACTATGTTCTAACTTTCTTATAATATTGATTTCATTCAAAAAGCCAGTGGACATATTTCCTGGTAAATAAATAAATGGCAGGTATCTTTCTCAGGTAGGTTTGCCCTCGGGCAGGGCTGAAGCCAAAGTCTAAGAAATGACAGCGTAAAATTCCCACACATTAGAAGGCAGATAATTGGATTTCCTGTGTCCTGTATGGTGGGCAGTGTGGTTCCTGCAGCTGTGACATTATCAAGGTAACATAACCTGAAGGCTGCGGTGTAGCAGCACAGGCCCCGCAAGGCCTGTCCTCCAGTTCCACATCACTACCTGCTTGGCTATTCATCCTGTGAACCCTGCAAATGAAATTATGGGAGGAAGAGCAAAGGACATTCTTTGGGAATTAATCCCATTTATGCCTAAACCCACTTCAGATTTTTATAGTGAGGCCCTCTTTAGATGTAGGGTGCATTCACAATTAGACAAGGCCTTAGAAGGATTGAAAGAAAGACTGTGTGTTGGTTTGTTTGTGGGGTCATTTGTAAACACAGACAAGAAATAGGAAAGCTCAGAGAAAAAATTTAATATTGAAAGTTATTCTTTAAAAAAAATCGGTTGTCATTGAAACACATGTCACAGGTGTCACATGATTCCTGACTGATCCCTTTATTTTAATATTACAGCATGGTCAACAACAAACAGAAGTCAAATGTATTAATTATGGGGTAAATAAAAAAAATGTTAATATCTTCTATACTGCTACTGAGAATAGAAATAATAATTTCATCTCAAGACATGAATCTACCAAAATGTATTCGATTGGTTATCAAAATATTCCCAATTATAAGATATTATAGACACTTACTGTGGTCACTGCATTCAAATTCCATACAGTATTGACTCAAGCAGTCCTGCACCTGTTAAGTCCACCAGTTTGTTATACGTTATAAAACGTAAAATTATAAAATATCCATAGTCGTTTAAATTACTAGGCTACTATAAAGTTTTGGAATGGTATTGTATAGATATTGCTATTCGCCAACGTTACATTGTATTCCTTACATATCATGCTGCAAACCACAACGCTAACCTAAATTGTATACACTCACCATTGAGAAGGCTATACGAGGTGATATTATAGCAATGTATTTAGAAATGTATGTAGTTTCATATGGCGATTGTTTATAGAGAAACCACATTTAGAAACGTAGCCTTTATGTAAACGTTTATGGGTAGAACATAAATTAAATTGTTTTTGTTTTGTTCTACATGACCACTTGACTGACATTTCCTTCCTCTGTGGACGTTGATGCTTCAGTGTGACAGGTCGGTGCTATTTATGCTTTCAAAAAATGTATCCCAACTTTCAAAAAAATCTACTTTTTGTAGCAGATAGCATATAAAACAGCCTTTATGCTAGTGCATCAAAGTGGCCCTAAAATGTGTCCGAACAACCCGTGTCACCATGTCAAGATACATACAATAAAATAGCAACAAAAAAAGACTTATTGTCTTTAAAGTGTTGTTTCCATCTTACCTGTAAAACAGATGCCGAACTGCCTTCTTGTTGTAATACTCTGCTTTGCAACTCTGGTTTGACCATACTGCAAGAGAAAGCACCTTACATCAATTAGCCCCGTCTGTTTGCTCTCGCGATGCATTAAAGATAAACACTGCCCCCTAGTGACTGTTCAACTGAAATATAACCCCTACATTGTTTTGTAGAACGTAATCTTTTCGTTCTTTGGGATTTTTGAACTCTTTAAATCATCTATTTTTATTAAGTAGATGATCATGTTAAAAGACATATATATCTTTGTTTAATTTAACAACTATAAATAGCTGTTTATGTATAATATATAAACATGTCAAATCTATGTACAAATTACAACACAATATTGGATTAGATTATATTTCTCATTTTCTATTGCCTTCATGTAAAATAAACACATATGGCTTTGTAACAAACCTCAAGATACAAAGCTGGACACAGATATTACACACACACACACACACACACACACACACACACACACACACACACACACACACACACACACACACACACACCATCCACGTATTAGTGCAAGGGCTGGGCTGATTACAGCTCGTTCACTGTCCTCATCAAGACCAGTCAGGACTACAGTCAGAGATGAGAGGCCCCAAACACACATGCACATACACAGACACATGGCACATACAATAATCTTATTCTTTTCTATCCACAGGCACACATACATACTGTACTTATAAACACACAAAAACATACACAAATCCACAGACAAACACAGGGACACCGTAACAGCCTCCTCAGGCAGCCTCAGAGCTCAGACAGGTCCCTGCCATTATCCCGTCCTCTACCCTAAACACGCAGTTTTAATTTCAAAGCTCTGATTAGCTGATGATTGCATGACAGCCGCCGAACCAGGTTCCCTTTTCGCCCGGCTCCCAGACTGCAACTCAATCATGCCCAATTAGTGGGTCCCCAAACACTCTCTCTTATTAGAGGACTCATAATCGACTCATTGTGTCCTGATTTGGCAAATAAATCACTCTAGAGGCTGCTGACTCCCCCACCTTCTCCCTTTCTCTCTCCCCCACTTCTTTCACCCTTTCTTTCACTGCCCACTCCCCTTCTTTTCCTTGTCCAGGGGTTCAGTGACAACGTTTTCAGGCGTGTTTTTCATTGGAGCTGACAGTTTGAGCAACGCCGGACTCCTTTTTTTAAATATATATTCACCCTGAAGAATGAAGAATAATTTAGCAGCTAAGGCAAGGCATGCAGCATGTGGGTGTCCTTGTCCTACAAGGTTAAGAATCCATTCCATCTGAGCAAGAAAGGAGTGAATTAAAATAAATGATGGCCAGATATTTATTGCAAGTTTGTAGATGAAGTCAAGTCACTCCAGTGGACCAGCGGGGCCCATGGGCTGCCAGTGGCTCAGTGTAGCCGAGTGACCTCCATACCTCTCCCTGCCTAACTGGGAAATAAGACTCAATGTCACATTACCCCTCTCCTGCATTTGATGTATTTATTTATATCCATATATATATATATATATATATATATATTTATCTCTATAAATGCATGTGTTGGGAACATTAAGGGTAAAACGTCAAATGAGATAGCAGGACATAGTATATGAAATCTGGTTGGGGGATGCTAAAAATAATTGTAATTTGATTAAAGGAGGGGAATTCTTTAGAAAACTGAGCTTTGGAGACACGTACAAGGAGATCCTGAATGAGTAGACACAGCAAACGCAAATGTCCTTTAATCGGGAGACAGAAAACTCAAGACCGCTCTGACATAGTTATTGTATTATATGGTATAGGTAAAGTCAAAGTACAGCCTACTGAGTAGTGTTATCACATTGCTTTAAGGAAAAGATTGCACACCACATATTATCTATTGATAATGCCCTTACAATTATAGGGGCCTACAATTTGAAAGGGTCATCAAATATCCATTAGGACTATTTATCAGCAGTGCCTTATGCACTATATTTTCCCAGAGTTCATATGTACATACCGTTCTTCAGGACTGAGATCCAACATAAGAGCTTTGCAGACTCAGCAGGTGGACCAGCTTGAGCTTGGGGGCTTGTGGAGCACTGGGAGGCCTGTGATTTTACACGTATGCAGGAAACCAGTGGACTGTGATGTAGTGGACTCAGAGTCAGAGCCAAAGAGTAGCTTTAGCAACGTCCCACTGTGACGGTGATGGTGAGCTCCCTCTCCAGGCTCAAACAGCTTCTCCTACAGCAGCAAAACCTGTGAAGTAACCTTAGGATGTTGCTTTCCTTTATCCAAACCAAACCAAGCCCTTTTCCCCTTCCTCCACTCTACCAAGGGCTGTATGTGTGTGTGTGTGTGTGTGTGTGTGTGTTGAGTGGTCATTAGTCTCTGTTTACAGTGGAGAGAGCCTGGCCAGCTGGCATGTGACGTGTGATGTGCTACGCTATGGTCTACCACTGTGAGACCCCTGTGGCAGAGTCGTGGAGGCCCACCAACCTCCTTCCCCAGGCGGGCTGCAGAGACCGCGGCAAGCCCTCGGCAGATGGAGCCTCCAGCGTTTCTCGTCTCTCTTCTACAAGCAAAGAAGAGGTGGAGCGAGCGCTGGAGGTGGGACTGGCCCTGGCCCCCATCACAGATGCCAAGAGAAGGCTGAGACTCTGGCGAGGCCCTGCTGGGAGGGTGCTGGGCCGGAACAGGTGCAATCTCAGCCCCTCGATCCCCTCTGTCAGCACCTCAGTGGTGGAGACCGCGCTCTCTTCCTGTCCTCACTCCTTCTCATTCACACACTTGAGAGGTGTTGTGGGGCTACATCCAGCCCCTCCCTCCACCCAGCAACAATCCAGACACCAAAAATCACGACCAGACCCAGTGCTCTTGCTGCATTCCTCTCAAAAGGAACACATACAAAAGTGCCAAGTTCAAAGTAAATTAATAGAAGTGTGTTTGTGACCCTCCGAGGGCAAACAGTGGAGTTTGTTGACTCAGGCATTTTCCTCTGCGGGCTATGATAAGCTCCTCGGCTGACCTCGCCACTGCCATGGGGCCAACACAACCACTCTCCCATCAGCCCTTTCTTTATCGCCAGTGGCTACAAGACAAAGAGGTTCTGCTCTTATACCTGGCTGCGGACAGCATCCTGCATGATGGAAAGAGTTTATGACAGAGGGGGGTGTGTGGCAAGGCCCAACAGGCCACCTTGACCTGTCCCTGCTCAGAGGACCTTGGTGAACCCCGTCCCATTGCCCCCAGCCCCCCACAAGCGACCTGGCCACTCCAACCGCCACTGAGTTATAATCATAATTTCCCAGAGAGGCATTGCAGGGCCTCCGCGATCAGAGAGGCATCCGTGTTTTACAGAATGTTTTGTGTTTTATTGCCTTTAAGTCACTCATAGGCCAGCAGAGAGGGCCCACAATGATAAGAAAACCAGTCATGTGAAAAATGAAGGACCTTGCGTACAGGACTGAGAGGTGAGGAAGGGAAATAATAAAATACATGACAAATGTGGAGCTCAACTGTATTTCATGTTCAAACCCCTGTCTCGCCTTCCAACCCTCAGCTGCACTAAAAACATATGAGGGGAAGTAATAATAATAATAATGAATTTAGCCAATCTAACTGACACAAAAGAACAGAAGCTTTTTCCCCATCTCATGGTTTACACAAAAAAACCTCCCAGCCTCTCATTCCCCCTCCTGGGTCCTTTGACAACATGACGGCCGTGAGATGCCCAGGGGCATTCAAAGCTGCCACCGTCCCAGCCATTTCATGTCCAAGCCCACCTGGGGTAAACAAAAAAGCGATGGAGCGGTAGAATATTAACTAAAGAAGAGAGGGAAAAAAATAGTACTGACAAAACTGAAAATACTTTTCAACCCATCAAACTTTCAATCTTAAAAAATACCACTTTCATTCTCTTTTGTGGAGCAATTTCCCCTCCTCTCCCACAACCCCCTGTGGGTTTTAAAGGTGCAGTATATCTAATGAAAAATAAAACATCTGTTTAATCTAGCTATTTCAAAAGCAAATCCCCTTTTGATCAAAAAATGATATTGATCTGACTGCCTTAGTTTTGTGGCAAGGATTTCTCCTTTAAACTTGAAATATCATGAAGTCTTTGTGACAAATCAATACTGGGGCTGCTTTTTGAGGCTTGTTTCAAAGAGTGCAAGATCTATTTGAATATGGTTGATACAGTTTAGCTAGTTATGTTACAAATTATTGTGTAAAACATGATCTAGTCCTGGCTTTAAAAGGAGGATGTCTTCATTTTCTTGCCTTTTTAAACCAATAATAATCCTTTCATGACCGGTTCATGGCACCTGACTGCAGTGCTGGCCGGGTCAGTGACAGGGAACCTGTGACAGGCACGCGGCCCCTGGTGGAATGAACTGGTCCTAATATTCCTTGAGCTTTAGCGTGTCTGTCCTCACCCCTCACTCTGTGTCTGCGGGGCCCCGGCATCGGGCCCCAGCTATCTCCACATCTCCCCATTTTCTTTAATTACACCTCAGCATATTGCTTTTGGGCCATATGGAAGGCAGATATTGAGACCAGATAAGATGTATAAACTTCTGTCAACACCACAGCATATTAGGTAGAGCTGGAAGCATATTATCTCTATTCTATCCTTCCAATTAGCGCCCAATATCAAAATACATTAAGACAAGCCTGTCGACATGGAGCAGGAAAAAACATTACATTAATGTGGCTTTCCTCCGTTTTTTATTAAAATTGTATAACTTCCTTGCGTTTGTTTTCTTTGCCACAAAATGAAAAGTAATTTCTACCAATGGACCCAATAAAAACACAGATAAATTACCCATTTAAACCCAATGGCCTGAAAACTCCCTGTGCTCAGCTGGTCTATGCCGACCTAAATGTTTTACAGGGGGATCTTCAGTAAAAAACGGCTGCTTTAAAAATAAACAGTGTAGATTCACACGAGAAAACTTTTCCTACATACAACTCTGAGATTTGGTGTGCCATGGTGTTGCATGTGTCCCATCATATCAAAGGATTTTAAACATTGTGTCATTACCAGAACATTTTGAATGAAATATCGGATTACAGAAGCATCAGCATTGATGCAACATGGATTTTTACAGCAGTAATGGCTCCATTATTTTAATAGAAAAATGTCAAGGAAAAACAAATTACACCCTAAACCCAGGAGAGGCCTGTATCGCCCGATCTGATACACACAGCATCAGCGTGGCCTCGACTCAGCTCACCTCCCAGTGACACCATGTTCACCTGAAAGCTACCCCATAACCAAAAAGCTCTATAAGAACACAACTGTCTTCTTCCCTAGAAATAATGTACATATTGTAGCTGTTTTGACGTGATTGAATTCACTGCACCCAGACAGTGAGAGGTCATTCTGAGCCTTGCAGCAGCATCAGGATATACTGTATGCACTGAGAGACACGGAGAGAATAAAGAAGAAGAGAGCGGCAGGATGAGGGAGTGGAGAGGTCACTTTGAGAAGCTGGATGCAAGCATATGCCAAACAGCATCTCTGGATCTCTTTCTCTAATCCCCTCTCTGATCCACCAATGCACGGGCCAATCATTTGAGGCCGGCCACAACCCGTGATCACTGGGCCCTAATCTGAGTCCTCGGCCCATCCGCAGTCCACCTCAGACAGCACCGGCCGGCTGCCAGCAGAGGAGTGGCAGGCTTAGCCTTCTCCAGAGAGACAGCTAGAGGTTGTCTCTACATGGATGGGCACTTCGCAGCTCGGCGGGGCAGGAGGAAGGGGCAACATAGCAGCTGCTCAGGGCATATGGGCAGAATTCATTAAGTCTGGCTAAATAAGCCAATTGTGGAGGTGGTAAAAAAAAATGCATTTGTACGTCTGATAGAGAAACAGAGATCACTCTCTGCGTTTGAGCACTGGGCTCAAATATTCTGCCACACACAAACATTCTGAGCACAAATATCTCATGTGATAGCTTCGTCCTGAGGTGTTACACTTAGGAGTTGACCCAAGGCCCACCAAATGAAAAATGTGTGATGTGCAGTGATTGAGCTGTTAGATGCATAGATTATGTGTCTTTTTTCTTTGCTTGCATCGCCAAATGTCATGAGACTGCTCTCTGGCTCAGAAATAAACCTAATCACAATCTGTAAATGTTACAGCTGTTTCTATAATATACTTGGCCTGACTTTGGAGGCCTGCATTTATATTCACACACATGAACCAAAGACAAAACTGAATGCTGATACATGCGACCAGCACATGTTGAATGTACTGTATACAATGCATTTCGTAAATCATATCAAATTCTGTGAAAATCTGTCAGAACCAATGTTGATTGAAATTCACAACTGAAAACATCTGTATACTGTCTTGTGGCCTGCTTTGTGGGAGCTATATTGAGTGTTATCACATTTTTGTGCAAGATTTGTGTTCTTTTACTTAAAGAGCAGACACCTAACAAGGCTGCTGTCTTGTTCCCGACTTACATCCAATTCTCTTTATCCAGTAAAAGATATAATGTATGCTAATCCCCCAGGTGTCAATAGGAACTCTGTTCAATGCATTTGAGATAGTAGTGAAGAAGGGGTTGCTCCTATCGAAGACCTGGAAGATAAAGTCAATGGCACAGTCAATAACAATAAGGTTGTAGGCTTTAATGAGGAATGTTAATTTGAACACAATCAACTGGATTTCAGCTTAGCTGATTATTAACCTTGGACTTGTATGAGGGTGTTGATAATGCTGGCAGTACAGGGAGGACATTTTTTTAGACAGCTATTTTTTTTTCTTTTCAGAGGAGCATTTTTCTACTAAATAAGTTTGCCTTTTGACTGTTTAAGTTAGAAACTAACCAAAAAATAAGAGTGAAATTCCAAAAGCCTAAACAAAGACAACACAGCACTGTTCACTGCACAGTGAACTTTATTTAGAAAATTTAAGAAACACTATACACTTTACAAAATATATATTCTGGATAACAAACAGTAATTAAAGTTAGTATAACCAGTCACTGGCCCTTCTGTGTAATGGCCATTCATCCAGTTCCCACTGGAGCCATTTAAAGTCCCAGTCCAAACTTCCTCCTCATGTTACAGGCAACACAGCCTGCTCCTCATTCTCTCCTTGATCCCATTCCATCAGCAGCTCTGAGGACACCTCTGTAAACAGATGATCCCAGTCCCAGCTCACATCATCCTGAAGAGCAGAAGAGGGGGGAGAAAATAAGAATCAGAGGGAGACATACCAAGAAAGAGAGCATGGGAAACAGAGGGAGCAAAGAGAGGAGAATGGGGGAAGGAGATCAGAGGGTGTTAATGTACACATCATAAATCTTGATTACCTGGGAGACAGACTGGCAACCTCCCCTGGTGCTCTAGAAACAGCTGGACAGACATTGCTGGAAGCTCACAAGCTATATTTACTAAAAATTCACTCACCTCTTTCACCTCCTGCTCTGGCGCTAAAACCTTGGTGAGGAGCTTCAAGTCAATCTCTCCATCCTGAAGAAAGATCACAGTAAAATTCACTTAGCTTGCACAAACAAAGGTAATGCTGGTTGCAAAATTAAATGGACCACCTTGCCGAGAAGTAGGAATATGAAAGAGATATAAAAATAAAAGTATGTTCTTGACTTACCAAAGTCTGGAATGCAGAATAATGCTTCAGATCATTGTCCAGATCTCTGTAGGTCATTACCCGGTTTACTTGGATGCTAACAGGGAGACAAAAAGTCAGAATAGGCATCTAATAGAATAACCGTATTTATTTAAATCAGGACAACACACACAGAAAAGTAGTAGCCATCCTAACTGCAGTGCTTTCACACTACATGCAAAAGAAGAAGTTTGTGCACAATGAAGTTCCAAGACTTTAAGCAAAGACCACAGAGAGCAAGAGATGGTTGCCAAGTGGTAAACGCTTCAAATTGAAACCCAGCTGCTTATCTGTGGGTTGGAATTAAGTGGGGGGGGCTCTCAAAGTGGCCGGGGCCTAGCAGTGCATGCCAGTCCTACTTACTGCACATTACACGCTACATTGCCCCCGCAATGAGTTCAATGTGGATATTATCTCGCACAGAGAGCAAGCCCCAGCCTAATAACCTCTACCGCTGTCATAGCCTTGCTACATATTCGACACATGTCGGCGTGTCTCTCACTGCCCTGTAAATCAAAGGGCCCGGTTAGTAGAGACCCTGGTAACAGAGTTGCATAAATCACACCCAACTGTTATTTCTCCATTTCAACCGATAAAGCAAGACACTCTGCAATGGCATGAGTGGAGGACAGGTAACCATCAAAGTCACCAGAGTAGGCTACTGATCTAGTGTCCTGTGCACAGACAGAGGTTAACAGTCATACATAGGTCTAGGGACGCTGTGTGTGTGTGTATGTATGTATGTATGTATGTATGTATGTATGTGTGAATTTGTGTGTGTGTGTGTAAATCCTTATAAAAGTTTAAGTTGTCACTACCGTACCTTGGTGGAGCTGCAATTTGCATGGTGAGATCTTCTTCCTGTACTTCTTCGAGGTCTGGAATCACTGGAATATCTGAAAACCAAAAGAAATATGGAGATCACAAAATTTTACAGGGGATCTGATAACATTTTAAAAAGTCTCAAAATTTGAGAAAATTTGATTAGCAACCAAATGACAGAATTAATTATGAAAATACAGTAAATCCCCTGTGTATGGCTGCTAAAAGTGCACATTTTTTGTAAGATATGTGTATGTGTGACCATGTCTGTGTAACACTTCCTCCACTCCCTCTCTCTCGTTACATCCTCATAAGAGCTGCCCTGTCACAACAGCCATGCGGACATGAATATTCAGGAGGCAAGGCGTCAGCTCTTCCTGCTGTGAGAGGGGCGCTGGCCAGGGGCTCCCCAGAAAGCACCCCCTGCTACCTTAGCATTTGGGCCCTGTCAGTGCCGCCCACCCTCAGGACCCGCAGTGGCCGGTAGGCCGACCTCCATGTCCACTCTGCCACTCCGACTGGGGCGGCATCCAGCCATGTGCAAGAGTATTTGCTAGCGGGCCCATCTGTGTGGGGTCGGAAGTCACAGTGCGGCCTGGCAGGGGCTGCAGTGCCAGGAGCCGCCAACCCGCTGCTCAAACAGTGGGAACCCACTTTAATTGGCAAAACGCAACAGGACAGAGGATGGCTCCACTCCCAAGAAGGACAGGGCAAACTTTCACAGCATTTTTCAGATGGACGTTTGTTGGAGCAGGGAAATAAAAGAGGCATAATAAAACATTTTGGATTAAATAAGTTGTATAGGTAATAATAAAGATACTGATTGAAATGTGTTCAAAGACATTAATAATAAGTCCCTTATTGTGTGTGATGACATTTATCAACTAAAGGTTGAAATATAGCTATAAGATATATACAACAAGAAGAATGTACATAATAGTCAATGAGGAAGCACTGTTTGCAAAAAAAAAAGTGTTTTTATCACGTTTGTATCAAACAGTATACAGTGTTGTGTAGTACAGACAGTTGCCTAAAACTAAAACTTCCCTGGATTTCCATCTGCCCTTATAAAAAACTGTGTTAACTTCGGATGTGATGTGGATTTCTTGACTGCACATCCTTATTAGCTCCACAGCTGTGTTGACAGTGAGAGAGACAGAGAGAGAAAAAAAGTGGAAGCGAGAGAGCGAGCGAGAGAGAGAGAGAGAGAGAAAAGAGAGAGCTGGACTGCATGAAGAGGGTTGTCAGTAATCTCTAACCACAGTACTGCACCCTGAGGGGAAAGTCAATAGAGGAGCTAAATAGAGGTGAGGAGATGGAAGTGTGCATCTGATGTGAGGAAATATCTCGGCATCTATGTCACCATTCCTTCAAAATAACTCCTGAAAATAAACTGGAGTTGAAGAAACATCGATCTGTGATGCAACACAAAAGTTGTCCATAAAAGTTAGTGACTGTTACACTAACTGTTATAGTGACTGTTTGATTTTGAACATAGTTCTTAAAAAAAGACAACTTGGTCAAAACCTAACCTATCAACTCTCAGAAGATAAAAAAGCTCACCCTCTGTTGATAACTTATTTCTTTCTCTTTTTTAATTAAACCAAATTAAAAATGCCACGCTCGTTTAGCCGCTGACAAGATTCATCTGTGTTTCTGATATCCAAATAAATGCAGGCGCGGGTATTTCATATTCATGAGGCCCCTGTGACACTTTGTCCTCTCATTTACAAAGCACAGCGTTCAGCAGAATCTGTCCCCCCTGGACCCCCAATCAAATTTAATGGTCTTAGTGCAATGACATCAAAAAGCCTTGCTCTCCAGCTCTTTGCAAACAGCTTCCTGGTCTATCTGTCTCACACTCACACACACACACACACACATTTTCATTTCTGCCATTAATACACTATTATCACACTCCATGAGAGTTCAGTGTAAGGCAGAGTCATATGTTGTCTATATGCAAAGACTATTATTAAGTGAAAAACGGAACAACATTTTTGAATGTGCTTCAAATTCAACCCATTACTGGAGGTCAAGCGGGGCATAAAAGCAGCCGCAAACAAGCCAGTGTTTTCATCTGACGCAAAGGGCAGCTCCATCAGTAGGAGCTGTCACTCCTTAGCACGCCACATACACTCACTTCCTTCCCTCGGCTGGACATGTATCAAGGTGGCTTTTGTCTGGCAGTGAGCAGGACACGCATATCCTTATTACATGGTCGCGTCCAGCTTCCTCACTGAAGCATGTAAATATCAAAAGGGGATAATTTGCTGTGAATGTAGACATGCTCCCGGCAGGCACACACCAGTCAGCGACTTTGGAGAACAAGACGTCTCGGGCTCCTATAATCTACGCAGGGGTCCAGTGAAATGATTACCTAGGCACAGAATCCATTTGAAAGGCTTATGGGACAATATTCAACACATCAACGGCTATGAGTAAGACAGTGAGACATGAAAAAGATGAGTGTTTTTGTGATACTGGTGCTATTTTAAGTGACTAGCAGGAGGCTGTGGGGCCAGCTGATGGGAAGATGGGAGCAGGGGACTGGGCTATTCTTCTCTCGCTCTCTCTCTGTGCTTGTAGCCAGTGGACATAAGGGATAAGGGTGGGGGACATAATCAAGATCGCAGGGGCTATCTCACTAACCCTCAGCACTGTAATTTCCAATGCCCCTGCCTCCGGCTCTGTATTAAGAGGTTTCCCTCCACAGAGTAATAATCTTTCCGGCGGCATTAACTGCAAGAGAACCAAACCTCTGGACTCTTCATTCAACTGGCCATTTTAGCCATTGCAAACTAGATAGTGACAGACAATATGTGTATGTGTACATAAAATGTAACTGAGATATACAGTATTGTAAAATGTTTAAAGTACCTCAAACCCTGCATTTCATCTGCACAATTGTAATTATATCAGTAAATTTAAAAATTGGTTCGGTAAAATATTGCAACATTTAGATTAGGGATGAGTGATAATTAAATATTATTGTTTACTATATCTCCACATTGTAATAATTTGTAAAACCATTTTATCATAGTTTACAGTTCTCATGAAAAAATGAATGATAAAAGTTACATATTTTACTACTTAAACTACGAAGACATTTGACACAATTGTTTCCTTAATGTTAGTATATCTTCACATAATTGCAGCTTTGTTTTAAGTTACATAACTTATATTTCTTTATTCTTCTTACTCTAAGTATCATCATCATCATGTATTGCAATACTGAAATTAGAAATATGATGGACATTTTATACAGCGTTATGATCTGTAGTTGACTGCGGATAAAAGGGTTTGAATAATATGGTATTTATTTGTTCATAAATGGCATTACTCAATACTACCTGAGATATGGATGTGTTATAAGTCCTTCAGTGTGGTCAACTGAGCATTTCATGCTGCTAACCTATCTGTACTAAGGAAATTTTGACCCTATTTCCCCAACTGTCTTGCGCCACAAAATAGAACAATTATTCTAGACAGGGTTCAGCTGAAATTTCCCCACTCAGTTTTGACATTGTTTGTGGTGCGCAGAGTTGGGCCCTCAGGTGACTCAGTTACTGCGAGATCTGTATTCAACAGCACCTGCCTGACACTCTCTGTGTGTGTGTGTGTGTGTGTGTGTGTGTGTGTGTGTGTGTGTGTGTGTGTGTGTGTGTGTGTGTGTGTGTGTGTGTGTGTGTGTGTGTGACTAACTGAGCAGCTCTAGGTGGAGAGGGAAACACTTAAATCCCATCACCTACAGATTTAACCTTATTTTTACTTTTTTTTTTTTTTTTTTTTTAAAGGGCCATGATTATATTTGTGTCACACACTGGTCAAAATGAGGAACACAGAGGCAGAGTTTTAACACATGAATTCATGTTGGATTCAAGGAGAAATATCACTGAAAAGCGAAAGCTGACTACCTGCTTATCAGTTCCACTTCCAGAGGATGAATGTGCCGGGGAGGCACTGGAGGGCTCCTCTTTGCCCGTGAGGAGAGACACAGAGTGGGGCATAGTGAAGGTGCTCTTACCTCCTTCATCATCTGATCCCTGGGGAGTTTGTGGTCGCAGGCGGCGGCTGTAGAAACAGGAAGTGTGAGAGTATGAATTATTTAATGCTTTCAAAATGGAGTCCAACGGTGAGGTCATCCCAGGGAGTGAGTGAATTAGCTCCTGGGCTGCTTTGCTTTGATGATAGGCCTGTGTTTTGTCATGTCTTTCTCTCACGGTAGTCAGGATACTTGCTACAGCTTGACTGGACTTCTGAACAGTAGTCTCTGCCAAAAGACACTGATGATACTATGAGACGCTGCTGTGCTGTCTGGGTGACCAGCCTGCAAGCCTTAGACAAGATCACCTCTAGGATTAAAAATAAAAAAAAAAAGCTGGAGCAGCATTCTGAATAAGTATTACTGAGACAAGACAGTTGTGACAGAAGTACAACATAAGGGATATGACAACTTTACACACAAAGCCATTCAGGCACTGAGACACTGGGCTCCAACTGCGGTGATGAGTAAAACATAGACAACTTCGTCCTCTACCTGCCTCTCCTCATGATGTCTATTCTAGTCGCAGAACGATGTAGGGGAGGGTGATGGGGAAAAACTAGAATAACAGAAAAAAACTTGGCTCCTAACAGCAATAAAAGTGATGACAACTCAGTCACGCTATTTTTTTAATCATGTTAAGTGATTGTTCTTGGAAGGCAAGGATTAGTTGAAACCAAGGACAATCTAAAAGGACAGCACTATTTCCACTTTACTGCAAAGGGAACATACATTTAAACTGACCTATTTTATGCATACACACAAACATGTAACTGGCATTGATGTGGTGGCTGAGTAAACTTACTCTTCCAGGTCTTCAGCTGCAGGCCTTCTTGAAGATCTGTATAGCAGCAGAAAAAAACAAATTAAATAACACACTTGTTAGATTATATTTTTCCTGCCTACAAAATAATGATAAGCAGAAGGAATAATTATAATTATATATATATATATATATATATATATATATATATATATATATATATATATATATATATATATATATATATATACACACACATATTCATTCTTATTCCCGGCACAGTCCTTAGAGGTATTTTGAGGAATACATCCTCTCCATCTGTATCTAATGATAGTAATTCTGCTATTTCAGACACAGTGGGGTCTACAGTGGTTGTCTTCTCCACTCGGTTTTCTCAACCTCGTCTCTTGCTGGATGATGCTGCTATTTTCAGAATTCTCTCCATTTTTACACAACTCCACAACAACGCCTTAAGAGAGCAAGCCAGCTACCAAAATACTGAAAATAAAAATACTTTGGCACTTCTGTTCTCTCAACACAGCATTTTTAGCATTCGCTTTCTGTTTTTAGAAAGGTAAAAAAATCAGACCAAAATAAAAACATTATTATTACCTAAGAAGTATTTCACCATGTCAATCCTATAACATAAGAAAGGAATCAAAGCAGAGTGAGTGCTTGTGTGTTCTAACTAGCCTAAAATTTCTATAAGAGGTTTTAATCTTTTCTCATGATGCAAAATGCTTTTGCTTGTAGTCCTGGTTGAGTAGTGCCCCCTACTGGTTTAACAGTAATACATCCAGTACAGCGACAGTCTTTTCCTTGCTGTCATCTTCATCCTTATATTATGTCACTAATCAAGGCGTGCAATAATAATTTATATTAAATTAAATTCATACTTAAAAAAACAAATATACATTTCTAAACAAATAACAATAAAAGACCTGCATATCATAATACATAAATCCCGATTTTGGGATTAAAATCACTGCACACTAATGTCAGTGTTCAGGGGCTCCGGACATCACTAGAAGGGCAAACCCGCTGTGAACAAGCATGTGAAATAAATTCAAGCTTCTATGTCAAAAGTAGCACTTGCACACAAATGCAAATCCGTACTTTCAGTTCACCATTAGAGAGATCCCTCATTTTTCCAGAGGTTACTTACTTTTTTCTATTAAAGGGTTTTCCTGCGAGGTGTTTGCGGAACAGTTTGCTGTACAGACAGTAAGACTTTAAGGCTAATTTGATTTGTGACTTTGGGTTATATCAATAAAATTGACTTGACAGGCAAAGCAGACATTTCAATTCAGACAAATAAACTCCACTCAAATAAATAAAGCCTGCACAAAAATCCAGATATTGCACTTAAGAGTAGTGTCCCACAGGGAAATCTGAATACTATTTTACGTCATATATCAACTGTAATTAATCTGAATATATACATTTAAGTGTTAATGTATTTGTTATGTGTATTGGAAAAAGGGGAGACCCAAAATAAAAGGAAAGAGTGACATAAAACACATCTAGCTAAGCAATTCTCAGCTGAAAATGTTGACTCCTGTTTTGTCAGTCTTATCCATACTGGATACTGGAGTCCAACCAGGCAGGGCAGAGAGGAGCTAAGGGAGCCTACCTGCATGCCCTTGGACTGTGTCCTGTCTAGGGGGCGGGGGTGGCGACACTTAAGACACATTACAGGCCTCTTGATTAAGACTCATGTAAGGCAAAGCGATAGACATGGTAAAACTGTCTGGAAAAAGTTGTTAGGGATAAAATATATTGTGACAACCTGGTTTCAAAGGTTCATCAATAAACTGACAGATCATTTAGTGTCAATTAGAAGTGATAGATCGACAAATCCAGGGATTTCTGCGCTGGGATTAGTGGGAGGAGGGCGGCGGTGATTGAGCATGAGGGGTGACATTGAAGGGAAAGTCCTTGCCGGTTCCAGGGGGGACCATTACTTACATTGTTTCACAGGGGATCAATGCGCACGCAAACCCCTTTTACACCTCCTGTGTTTCAATCGCTTTGTGACTAGGAATCAAGCTAGGATACGCAAAAGCAGAGAAGCGACACACTGACCTTCTGTGAGAAAGGAAAGATCTATTGAATTTGCTGTTTTCCCTGCTTGCACTAACGGTGCAGTAAACTACGCAAATAAGCACAATTGACTCAGCCCGTTCACATCTCCCATTCTCTCTCCTCCACCTCTAAACACAGTGGCAGGTGGAAGACAGACACAAACAAGAGAGGGAGTTGCACACTAAAATAAAAATGTTCTCATGTTGATTGAGTCATGTACAGTATTCAGAGTTAGTTGTAGTTGAAAGAGCAAACACCGTCCATCTGTTCCAAATATTTCATGGAAACTCCATATTGTGCTCCCTATGTAAAGAGCAGACTGCAGTGGTAGGGGTGATTAAGTGGCTTCAACCCCTGTGATGAAGTGGCTAGCTGACTAACAGTGCCCTCCTGTGGCTGATGCATTAACCATGTCAATTACTGCCTTGCTCACAGATGAAGACGAATGGAGAGTAGCCTGCTCAGACAGGCTCCCTCTAACCTTGTTGATTCACAGCCTGAGTGCCAAATATGCACTGATAAATAAGCTCATTCAACAGCATGAGAGTTCATTAATAACACATAACCCAAGACCACAGCTCGCAGTCTCCACTAAGATACGTACTTGGCAGAACCAGACCCAGAGCTTTCTTCGGCCCAGCCACCCTGCCGCCGGGCCGGTTTAGGTGGAGGGCCCTGGAAGAAGAGAGAAATGTATTAGCAAAAAGCTTCACTGAATGTTTTCTCACTCACAAGGAGGATAAACAAATCACACTTGTTAGCATTCTAACTGCTATTCTGCTTTAATCTTAGAAAATGAAGCACAAAAACATCATCATTGTTTTTATATGATGTAGCTTTATGTTTTGTCATAATTATAGGGGCTTATAATTATAGGAAGTATGTGTTACATCAATACCTGTTTGACAAAGTGGTGAATAGGCTATATTTTGTAAGTACAAAATCTGTTTTAAAAGTGAAAATGTGCCAGTAGGTGGCCCTCTTGTCCATATTAGTAAGAGGGGGGCACCACAAATTTGCATAAATGTAAAACAATAAAATGCATGTTTAATTGTCCTGCTAAAAGTGTGGGGACCATTTAAACCAAAGTTAGTTACCATAGTCTAATCCTATACTCCAATAAGTTTCAACCTACCAAAACCTCCTGTACAGTAAACAACATGGCCGATACATGCAGCAGATTCATCTAAAAGTATATGCACTCCATTGTTTCGTTTATTATTATTATAATGTTCTATACCGTCCATTTTCAGCACCAGAACATGTGAAGCAGAGTGTGGGAACTAGCAGGACCTTTAAGTCTGACCCTAAAATAGATTGATAGTAAAAAAACAAAAAACAAGACCATTTCTCTCTCATTCTTTGATTCTGAAAATAGTAAACTGAGTATGCATCTCAATCCTGAGACCGGGACCCTGAGACCAGCACTTGAATGAATGAATTCCTCAGAGCACACGAAAGTGGGCACTAGACAAATGAATTAGGGAAAAAAAGGCACAACATTTCTCATTACTAAATTGGGTCTGCAGAGGACAAAGTGCTCGTGAAGAATTTCTTTCGTTTATGATGAAAGAGGAAATAATCTTTCATGGCTAGTTCCTTCACCAAAGCCATTTATAAATCTGAATGTCACCATTAACCAGGGCAGAGGGAGGGGGAGCCACTCTGCTCTGCTGTATATCACCATTAATCGAGAGAGCTGAGGTTGAAACAGCTCCCTCAACTTTGTGTTATTAGTAACTGTCTCTTTATTAGGAACAAAGGGAATTACAATAATGAAAATTATGTCATTTAAGCAACATTAAAAAATGTCTTCTAATGTGAAATCCCTCTGATGTTTGGTATTTCTGACAATGAACAATTTTCATGAGAGACAAGATAGTAAGGTCAAGTGTCTTTGAGTGGAATACATGTATCCTGTGACAGTTATTTCACTCTACAAAAATGGAGAGGACCATAAGTGTCCTGAGAAACAAAACAAATCTGTGACTCATATTTTTCATGACCAAATAAGAACTTCACAGTTGTAGTAAAATAGTTATGGCTGTTAAGGCAATTAACTTAGCTCTTGTAGTTTCTAATTTAGGATTCTCTGATGGTCTCTAGGGCAAGGGACTTGTGGTGGCCAAACCCTATGAGCCCATAAAAGCAAATGAGTCTTTGTTTAAAAGGATGTCAGGAATGTGACCAATCAGTTGGGTATTTTAGGCAGAAGAGGCCAGGGTTGATAAACGAAGACTGCAAATAAACACACCCAGTCACACGACACTCTGGAAAAATGTATTGCATGTGCACAGCAGGTCAGAGAGGGCGCGAGAATACTGGTTCATACATTAGGGAAGTTGCCCTAATTTGGGAACATTAGCCTAAAGCAAAAGCATTTCTGGAATTGTTTTGCTTTGGGAATGTTGGCTGGTTTACATTTTGCCAATCTAGGAGACGTGACTGATTCCATAAATGCCAGTGAAATTATTTGTTATATGACAACTCTGATTTGACTTCTCTCATATATTTTTGCCCTATATTTAGTCTAAATGTAACAACATTAACTCCAACATGTTTTAAGAGGCATACATCACCAAGAAAACAATATAGCTGCTAAGATTTAACATGAGTCATGTCCCATTAAGCAGTATAAGGAGAGGATTTTTTTTTTTTTAAAGACAGTAGAGTCATGGGGATTTTAGTGATGTAATCTGCTTGTTTTTCAATTAGACAATTTACGAGAGATCCATTACAAAGCTTTGTAACTCTAAAGTTTTAAAGGGTTTTAGAGCTTGTATGAAGTAACACTTCAAAACATTTGAATCAAACACATCAGATCCACACAGGATAATAAATTAAGAGCAGCTACCATTTTGGAACAGTGTCTGTTTTAAAGCCTGCTGAAGTAGGAACATGACAACTCAAAATGTCTCTGCATAAATTAGCCCTCTAATAAAACTCAATATGTGTGTCACACTGGTGTTGGTACTACTGTAAATGGTATAAAGTTGATTAGCAACAGAAACCATGCAAATTCACCGCTTTTTTCATGCTTCCTACCTCATCGTCCTCATGTGATTCATGTATGAGACAAAACCAAAATGCATATTGATGAAGATTAATGTTGTGAGGTGAAATTATAACAAGCAACTATGTATGCATATGCCATGTTCACATACTTCTCCCATTGAAGCAGATGTGGAGGACTTCCTTATGTAACGAGAATCTTCAAACGATGATTGGTCTGCTGCAAGGCGAGCTCTTCGTCCAGACTTTGCAACCTGGAAATGTGCATAATTTTTAAATGGAAAATAGATTTTGAAATCATAAAGCCAGAAGCTGGCACTTCCAATGGCTCCCAAAGGTGTTGTGGTTTGGCTTTGCTTAAACCGTGCCACCTAATGAGCCAACCAAATGTTGTCTGGATGGACTTCAAAATACGGTAGATCAGGTTATTGCATTGTCATAAACCAACCAGGTTGGGTGCTTAACATGCTTTTTCTTCATAATTTTGTACAACTTCCAAATATCTAAAGTCACACTGTGCAGATGTGGCAATGACATTTTCCTTTTTGCACAGGATAGGAGCACTATTTAATATGTGAACATCATTTGTATGATATTCCTGGAAGAATAAAGCAACCACTCTACTGAAGGCCCATCATTACACACTTTCTCTCATAATACACTTTCAAAGTAAGGTGTTGCATTATTTAACATTATATTACCAAACAACAAAACATATTAAATATAAAACGCTTTTTCAAATATTGATGGCATAATCATACGCAGAAATTCATTCTAAACAAACAAAATTAATTAAAAAAAAGGTTTCTCAATTGCTGTAAACTCAAATTAACGGTTTTGTTTTCATCGCAAATATTTTAGCACAATAAAAATTAACATTTAACAATCAGCACCCCAAACACCAACAAACCGGAAGGTGGATGTACCTCAAGCAACCTACAATATAAAGTTACAATTCAAAGATAATCGCTTTTTAAGGAGAAAGTGTGATAGCAATTGAATTAAGTATACGTACACCCCAATATGGACGTTTCGTGTAAGTTTTTCGATGGAGTAACGTTAATTACAGACCAGCCAGGCCAGAAAACCCATTCGACCTAACTGAGCACTGTAAAACATTAAGGCATGCACTGCATGTCGGGAAATTTTAAGACAACAAATTAAGTAGCCCTGTTACCCAATGTAAGTTTAGTTAGCTAATGTTGTATACCCACAGACAACCCTTTTCTGCTGCCGTTGCTCAAATGCGGTATAAGAAAATGGGTAACAGACAGATTAAAAAGCTAGCTATCTTGCTAATTTACTGACTGGCTAATACTGACGTTTACATTAGCTTAAAAGCTAAGCAGCTAGCATTAGCCTCACTGCACAGTAACACTGTGCTCTCAACTTCATTTACAGCATACAAACTTAACGTTACCTCTGCCCCTATTCCTTTTACTGCGTTCTCTGCTATTCAAACGAGTCACTCACATTTTTTATCGCTCCAACATCTCCGAGCTGAAAGTTATCGTCCATTTCTTTCCTCCTTGCCACCCCACCAAGGCAGCGTCTTCCTGGTTATCAACAAGCGTCACGCTCTCCATGGTAACGCCATGAGGAAAGTTCGCGTTTCGGTAATCAACGTCGCGTCAGTAAGTAAGTAAATAAACAAACATATAGCTACGATACACAGGAAGTATTTAGCTATGACAAATTTACTATAATGCTGATGTTGCTGTGTATCATGATAACAGCAGGAGCTCGTTATGTTTATATTTGTTTCCCTTTTTTGCTGCAGGGTAAAAGCCCTTAAGGGGTTTCTCCGGCGATAGGACAGCATTTCGATGTGTTTCTGGTGAGTGCAATGCGCAGTGTCATCATAAACCAAACCCATTTTGAAGAAATAAGGTAAATAGATATTTGAACTGAAGACCTAATGCATGATAACTTTTAAGAATAGCCTGATCAAGTGACTAATTTCCTAAAATTAGAAAGCTAATGCCATGTACACTGAAGCATGCAGTTCCAGTGAAAGGTCGGACCAAATATTGACTCAGTGTTGTTAGGTCAGTAAAAATAAGGGATAGGGATATTAGAATCATTATGTCATCTAAACAATCAGAGTCTGAGTTCGCCTTTTCCCAAACAAACAGCATATTTCCCACAACTCCCACGCCTTTGACATTTTTTTCTGTCATATTATCTCGTCTACTGCAGTGGTCTGTCACGTCAATATCCACAGGCCTACAGCCTACGTCTGAGAAAGTAGGAAGATGGACCTGCAGTTTCCCCTGGCGGCCGCTAGATGTCGCTGCTATGCATATTTTATGTTCCTGGGGAGAAACTGAACGGTAGCAGCATCCAGCGGATCACATCAGCTGGCTGGGCTCCCCGTGCACCTAGATGTCTTTGGTAACTTTGGCCCTCGATCTGCATTTGATTTTCCTACAAAACTTTATTTTAGATGTGGTTGATATTGTCAAAGGACTTATGAACGTCACTCAATGACCCCCCAGCCAGGCTCAGAGGTATTTAGGCTAATTGATGGAAATATCTGAGCACACAGCTACATATTGCTTAACGTGGTTCAGCTTGTTCCTGTTTTGAATCATTTCTGTCATTGTGGGGGTGTTGGGTAGTAGGTGGGTGAATGGGGCGGGGGTGTTACATACAGTACGTAGCCTGTGTGTGTGTGTGTGTGTGTGTGTGTGTGTGTGTGTGTGTGTGTGTGTGTGTGTGTGTGTGTGTGTGTGTGTGTGTGTGTGTGTGTGTGTGAGAAAAAATGCTATATAAATAAAGTCTGATTGATGATTGATTCATTGATTCATTGATTGACAAACTTCAGTCTTAATTAAAACAAAATTTTATACTATCCTCCTCATCCAGAAAACTATTCCATCGACGAATCAGTACAAGCAATGCAATCAGACATATAATAGAATATAATGCATTTTCTGTCTGACCACATAGGCCTAGGCTACAATTTTTAGTGCATTTCAGAATAGGACCGATCTCATTGTCCGAACAGAGGCAGAACTTGCAGCCCCTCCCTCGAAAACGTCACTTGTGACTATAAAGTATGAGTGAGAGTGGAGATCGTTTGAGTGTGTTTGAGGCCGGACTGCAGCGAGAGAGCAGAGTGGCGCACTAACTCCATAAGCACAAGTGGATGGCAAGAGCCCAATGCAATGGAGAAACTAAACCGCGGTACCGAGATCGGAGCCCAGTAAACTCAGGAAGAAAAGAAGAGATGCTTGCATGAGATAAGGGGGAATGAAGAGTAGAATAAAGAGTTTTAATGAAGAGTTGAGATTATTTTCCAAAATTGCACGGATTTTCTCCCATGCAGATGCGTATTTTGCAAAGATGACATAGCACTTGAGAAAATGGGATTCCAACAGGAACAGAACTCATTCGCGACCTGAATGAAAAGAGAAACGGGATTCTATTCAAATCGGACTTTAATTAGTTTTTTTTTCTTCTTTTACTTGACAAGCCTCGGTTGTGAGTGAACGCAAAGTAAATATGAATCTGGGAAAAGCAATTTTGTTTTTTCTCCTCTCAAACTGTGTGACAATGACTTTCTCGCTATCCACTTGCACCACTGTGGACATCGACCACATAAAGAAAAAGAGAGTAGAGGCGGTCCGGGGACAGATTCTCAGTAAACTCCGTCTGACCAGTCCGCCTCAAACAACAGGTCCAAGTCAAGTACCGTTTCAGGTCCTGGCCCTTTATAACAGCACCAAGGAGCTCATTGAGGAGCTGGGAAGAGACAGGCATCAGAGTTGTGGACAGGATAACACGGAGACTGAGTACTATGCCAAAGAGATTTACAAGTTCAACATGATCAATGGTCCGCCAGAAAACAGTAAGTTTATTGTTTTTGCAAGTTATCATACTCATCTATTAAACTACAAATCTTTTATTTTCTACATGTGTGTGATTAAAACATAGGTTGGAGAAATTATTTGTGATTTGCACGATATTTTGTTTCGTCAGTGCGCCATGCAGCCAACCTTTTTTAAGACGTATCGTGCCCAAACTTGATTCAAATGCCTTTGTTAACTCACTTTTGCAAATCTGTCTACACTTATTTATCTGGCCTCTATATAAAATGAATATAGGGGAGGTAACAGTATCAAAAGCAGGGAGTTCGGTTTTCCAGTTGGCCTTAAGTCCACTCGTGTCTGCGCAGCCTTTACGCACCTACGCGCCTATGAAAGGTGGAGCGGCGCGCAAAGGAGAGAGCAAAGTAAACAGTCTAATTGGAATGAGCACCATTCCTCATACATACCTCACACCAAAGCCATGGGAACTCCAGCCTAAGTCTGACACATTCCTAAGCGGGGAAAATTCTCAGGCAGTTAAGTCTAGTATTTATTGCCAACTCCAATACCTCATTTCCATTTTCTGGCCGTGAGCTTCCCAATATTTTTCATCCAGTGTTTCGACTTTCTCAGTTCCATTTCCCCACTATTTCTTTCTAGTAGCAAAGAGCCGAGTAGCTCAGTGTTATGATCTAATTCCCTTGTTCATCCATATTGGTATTTCCTGTATAAACTATGGTCCATTGATTGTTCCAGAAACCAGAAACAGAAGCTCACTGAGCAGCAGAGAAAGTCAGTATTTTAAGTGGAAGAGTTGTGTGCCTTTTCATGGTCAGAGGCCAGTTAATGCATGGTGTTACCATTTCGAAATCAACAGGTGTTTATGCTGTGCTTTGATACTAAGCAGAGCAGAGCCGGTTCCAACATAAGTCCTAATCAAATCCATTTCACAGGTCCCATAAAGTGCTTTTGACACTCAAAATACACAGCTCAGGGTTTATCCATTGGTCAAAGGTAGCCAGAGCTCCCAAAACAAACAGAGGTCTAAGGAGTGGGATCAGTGATGGCCAGGTGCCCAGGACACATTACGCGTCTCATACTGTAGGCCATACTGTAGGTGATAGTACAAAATGTGAACTCGACTTACTACTGGCAACACTTTCTGCAATAAACAGCTTATCCAAGAAAAGTTTATTAGGAAATGAACACAAGGTGCCAACACACACTAATTAGCACTTTTCTCTCCCTTTCCATTCAGTAATTTTAAAGAGAGTGGGGCATGTTGCAGTATATAGAAACATAACGTCCGTCACCTTGATCATTTTGCTGTGAGGTTCATTTTCATTCCTGCTGAATATAATGAGTTTTACATTCACCATTTTGGGAAGGTGGTAGTGTTTGGGAATATATAGTCAAGTTTCGCTTTTTCATGCCCAGTTAAAAAAAACAGAAAATTGGCAGAAACTTTTCTGTCATACTTTAATGTGCCACTTGCTCCAGACTACTTTTCTTATCCACCACTACTAATGCAAATCAAGGCACATGTCATTTATAACTAGAAGAAGCATAACAGAGACTGCCCAGCACTAGATCATCCTTTTTGTGGTGCACTAGAAGGCCATTGTGGGTCATTGTATAATCATAAACCAAATACTGTAGAAGAAATGAGATAAAGACATAACTGAACTAAATGATGACCTTTGACACGATGACATTCTGAATCAACTCCTAAATTTGAAAGACGTTAGAAAGCATGCAGTGAAATTTCAAGCCAATCACTGACTCAGTGTTGGGTCAGTAAAATATGAGCACTAACGCTGAGGACAGCAGGGTATCTGATATAAGGGATAGTAGAATGATGATGTCATCTGAACAAACAGAGACAGAGGTCTTTGGCCCAAAGAAACAGCATCTCCCACCCCCACCACCCAACTCCCACGCCTTGACCATTTTTGCTTCCTCATCCTTAATCAAGTGGGAAAAAAAAGTTGTTTTTCAACTTCAGAACAGAGCTGCATCACATTATCTGCTGTAGTGAAGTAGAGAAATGAGGCTGTTCTCTGTTACAAAAGCAGGATTTGAAATATGTATTATTAAAACTAAATATCCATTTGCTGTGTCATGGGTAAGTGAAAATAATGCAAACAAATTCTAATTTCAGATACTGCCATTTGACTAGATAATAAAACACCCAAACTACTAAATTTCCATAAAAAAATCTGTTGTCCTCTCTGAGACTTAGACACCTTAGCAGCTGGCTAGCACCTGCTGCCTTATGCTTCCTATTTCCTTAGTTTACCTCTACAAAGCTCTGGAGAGACTGACATCACAAACAATCCCCTGGGCAAAAGGGCAAAAAGGGATGATTGCTGAGAGTTTTTTTCATCAGGAAAAATTCATCATATGTCATGAGAGAAGAGGATCCTGGAGATCCTTGGAGTGTGTACTCCAAGTAAATCAGTTAGAACAATAGATCTAATTTGTTTGACTTCCATAATGTTTAGAATATGCAGAGTATCATTTGTGATGTGCTGCTTCAAATAGTACAGGTCAAACTTATGTCAGCATCCTGACGGTCTTAAGAGCCATCATTTGGGGGTCAGAAAATTGGTGAATGTATTTCATTTTAATTATGCAAGCAATCCCCTCCACTTACCAACATGGAACAAATTACCTTTCAGACCCTTGGCAAAAATAAGCCATAATGTGAAATCCACCTAAAACCATTGCAATGGGAAAAATGAGGTCATCCAAAAGGAAACCAAAGACTTGATTAGAATTTCAAATCTCTTGTCGAAGTGGGGCTTTCCACCTTCTGTGGGGAAGGCAGAGGGACGAGGGGAGTGGGGTGAGACAGAGCAGTGAGTGTGTGTGTGTGTGTGTGTGTGGGGGGCAGTGAGGTTTCCTCCTTATAGATTGTGTGGAAACACTGGACAGATATCTGGCTGGGGATGAATGCTAAAAAGGTCACCTATAAATAGGGAAAGTTGAAAAAAAACTTTGTGGAAATATCGGATAATGACTGGGAGGACACTGAAATAGGATTATGGGTCAAATGAAGTACAGATACTTGGATTTGTGCAAGTTCCTTTTGTATGACAGAAACAACTGAACTTCTTAGTTTCTATTTTGTCCCGAAACAGCTCAAAGTGCAAATCAGCTAAAGGTGCAATGCCCCCTTTCAACCACCAGCAAATCTGAGGCTTGGTAATAAAGTTTAAGCTTGGAGTAATAAATTAACCATGGCTTGGCTGTAAATAACTGTTTCCATTTGGCCCATAAAAAGTTTGCTATGTGCTTGTTTTGCTCAACACTGCATGTGCTTGGCCTGTTAAAATAATAAACTGTTCAATGGCATAATGGTATAAAAAAGGCAAAGATTTCAGTGCAACAGGAAGCTTTTTACATAGAATCACAATGTGGCCATTTACTTAGCTAAGTTCTGCAAAAGGTCATTGTACAATCACATACCCACACCATGTGTACAGCAAGCTATTACTATCATGATGGAGTCGCCCTCCTCAATGGTTTCTCAGGTATTGTTCTGCTCCAGCACGTGAGCCCACATGTTCCCTGCTAAACCTCCTAGTTCCAGGGAATACTTGGCTTCTGGCCGAGCCTTTGGAGCACCTGTTGGGCTTAAGATCTGGTGGGAGAAGGAGGAACAGGCTGCCGTCCCACAGCAGCCTGCTCCACTACTACATTGGACATTTGGTTTTCATTTCATTTCATGACTTCAACTTTTTGCTAACTCGGACCGCACAAAGTATAAGCAGATGGTTTGCAGTAATGGTCCACGTCTCTCTGGAATAGAGTAGAAATAGTTAATAGAATAAAAAGGTGTTGTTTTTATCTGACTATCTAAACTCGTAGAGGGGAATCCTCTGCAAAAAAAACTTATCAATAATCAGAAGGTAAACATGTCCACCCCTATAAGGATGTCAGTGGGAAACAGGCTTTGGTAACAATAAGGTAACAAATGGATAAGAACTTAAAGGGATTATCACAAAAGTAACAATGAGTGTTCCAATCTGATCTTTTTTAGGGAGATATTTAATAATATAATAATAAATAACATCCTCTTATTTCCTATTTACCTGCAGATGACCTCCCCTTCTGCCCTAAGGGTACCACCTCCAAGGTGTTCCGCTTTAACGTCTCCACCATGGAGAAGAACTCCACCAACTTGTTCCGGGCCGAGTTTCGAGCCCTGCGGATCTCCAACCCTGGCGCCAAGAGAAACGAGCAGAGGATTGAGCTCTACCAGGTGTGTGAACTGACCTTTCATATCCACTGTTAGCAGAGCGCAGGAGGGTAATGTGCTGTATTTCTCTCAGAAGGGCTGTGTAGGTCAGCGAGAAAGATGAAAACATTTATATTAGGGTGTCCAACTCCTTCTCCCTCTCTTTTTGTGTGCTGATCATTATTCCATGTGCTTACAGTCAAATGGATTCTGCGTAAGGACAAATTTAAGAGCTTGCACAGCCATCTATAAGAAACCCTAGATTACCATTTAGCAGTTTCTTTATTCTTAACTGTCAATCTCAGAACAGTGGTCCGTCCTTGTTAGATCAAGTAAAGTGTTATGCTTTCAACAGGGGGTTTATAGATCTGCACCTGCATTTGTTATGCACATTTTTTTGTGTTAAAGCATGCATTTGTTAGATGTCTGTGCATGTGGGGTGGCAAGGATGGATTTTTCTTTTTCCGGTTTCCTCATTAATCTCCCGTGAGAGACTAGAAGTAATGATCAGGTTCCAACATTTCCTGCCAGGGAGACAAGCGTCTCCGGACTGCATACCGCCTCTGAGGCAAGGCTCTGGCCAGTGCTGAATGCAGACTGTCAGGCCCTCAGATTGTTTCCAGGAGCCTAGGAGGAGATAGAGGCAGGGTCACCCACCGGTGGGAGTAAATGGAGCTGCTTGCTCGCTCACTTTCAGACTGGAATTGATTGGCAGAGGGCTGACGCTGGCCCCGTTCCCACAGGAAGACAGATTAGATGCTGACAATGTTCAGGAACCTGGTTATCCATAGCACTGCTGTGGGGCTCGGTGGTTATACACACACATTTCTTACCACAGATAAACACCTTTGTTCAGAGAAGTGCTGATGGAGATAGGAATGTCTAAACACTGTTGCATTTTACTCCATCGTCCGTTTTGTAAATTTGGGGCCTCGACATGATAACACAGTTAGGACATGAATGCCTGGAGAGATACCTGCAACCCTGCTTTGTTTTTCATGAACTGCATCTGGGAGCCCAGCTAAAGTCAAAGTTTAAACTGCTGACGTGAAGGACAGCCAGGTTCTTATTGGCAGGAGGGTAACACGCAGGCATTAACTTGCAAAATGGGGATATCAACACAGGGAGTCACTTTTTCCATGAAGAGTAGACATTTGGCCCAAGGCATTCTGGAGAGTCTGGCTCAGACAGACAGCTCTGGTTCTGTGCGTGTGTGCGTGTGTGCGTGTGTGCGTGTGTGCGTGTGTGTGTGTGTGTGTGTGTGAAAGAAAGAAAGAAAGTTTATGTAGCTGGGTCACATTTTCATCTTTCTTCTTAGATCCTCCAGAAAGATGACCCCAAAGCCAAACAGCGCTACATTGGGGGCAAGAACGTCCTGACCAAGGGAACGCCCGAGTGGGTCTCCTTTGATGTTACAGAGACAGTGAGAGAGTGGCTAATGTACCGACGTAAGTGGGACACCTCCAATTTTCCTTGCATCGCATCTTATTACATATCCTGCCAAACAGTACTGGTTCATTCAAAATGAAGGATAAAATGACAGCTCCTTAGATCCCTCTGCTTTTGTTTCCCCCTCAGAGACCAATCTCGGCCTGGAGATCAGCGTGCATTGTCCCTGCCACACTTTCAGGCCTAATGGTGACATCATTGACAATGCCAATGAGGTGCTAGAGGTCAAGTTCAAAGGTGAGACTGCATTTAATATCTCAGTGATGTTACAGAAATTCACATGGTTTGGATTTGCAATGGCAAGCTTTGTTGTTTTTCCTAAAGCGTGAAAATTGCAAGTTAACAAAGTATCATAAAGTTGATGAAAACAATATTGCCATGGTTTTATATCGACAAACAGCCAGGCACATTTCTATAAATGTATGTGAGGAATATTATATTTGGGGGAAATAAAAATTGATCTCCAAAGCAAGGATGGCATTTAAATAACAAATACGTTTTAAAGAAATCAACAGTAGTAATGGTTACACTAATAGAATAGAATAGAATAGAATATGTGGATAGTGATAGGTGAGTCAAGATTTAGTGGGATGTTGTTACTGTTTGTTCCTCAGCATGAAGCATGCAAAGACATAATGTCAAGTTGAAAGAAAAGTACATTTTGAAAAATACACATTTGTTTTCTTGGGGTTAAACAGACATGAGAGTGGTATAACTCTTCTCACCTAACTGGCAGTAAGAAAGTAAATAAACATCTTTCCAAAATGTTGAACTATTTCTTTAAATATCTTCCATATCTCTCTCCTAGATTCATCTAATGTTTTCTGCTTTCATCACGTTTCAAATAAATCAGGATCAATAACTCATTAAGTATGCTGCTCTGATTAGATTTTTCCCATTTTAAGAGCAAATGCCATTCTCAATCTCACCTTTTGTGCAGGTTTCCAGCATTTTTCTGTTTCCTATGGCCAAACTGTGGTCACTAAGTCTGTATTTGGTCTTCGCTTGTCATCTCTCACAGTGAAAATATGTTCTGACAGTTTGTATTTATGATCAAGAGCAGATAACATTAATTTCTGTTTGATTTGTCTAATGTTCCAGATAGGCATCTCATGTTTGTTGAAAAACAATTTTCATTGTGATTACTTGCCACTTTTGAGGCAGTGCTGGTTTTAGGATGATTTGCATTAGTGGGTCTTAGGTCTAGTTTATTGTAAGAGTTTGTGCTTGTCCAGGTTTGGTTTATAGTGTCTATTTCAGATGTTTCCAAAATGTCATATTTATTTGAATTATCAGTTATGATGTAATCATACTACAATTGGAAAATGGCATGCATTGGTTGGTGTTCTGTTAATGTAAAATAGGATCCTTCAAAACCCTTCATACAGGGCCGCTATAGGATGCCCCATCTGGTGACTCTATACTTCAATTCTACAAATGGTACAGGTTTAGTCGATGAAAATAAATAAATAATATTCATATTTAATATAAAAATATGTAAAATTAAACTCTTGAAACTTAAAGATACCTGCGGTATTTATTTTTTCCTAGGATGAATGAGAATCTGGTTATAATACAATCACACTCACAATTCTCTCCTTATTGTAAGACTGGTTTAAAAAAGGTTCCTTTTCATCCAGTCATCAACATGTTTCTCCAGCAGCAATACCTTTTGAGCTCTTTTTGGTAGGATAATGCGTTTTCTTTCTAAGATGAAGAGAGAGACACAGAGCATGGGAATACAATTGATCTGGTATCTCACTTAGCACTGGGGCCCTCGGGCCCTTGGCCCTGGGAACACTCTCGACTGGCTTGGCCACAAGGAATGTGCTGCCACAGCGCTTAGGCGCTTGGCCCCGAATTAAAGAGGGGCATACATATCCAACAGCAGCGTCTCTCCTGAGATATCAACTGCTTTAGCTATCAAGGGTAGATTGGATGAGCAGACACAGGCCCGGGGGGGTAGAACAGAGAAAAGGAGGAAGTTAGGGACCAGTGTTAAATAAGGAGAAGGGTGAAAACAGTGAGCCAAAAAATTAGTGAAGCCCTTTTTGGATATTACAGTATCCTTCTGTAAAAGTTACAGTTGACTACACTGATTAGAATTAAGCTGTGGTTCCACTGAAGTCATCTCTTGAAGACATCTTTACAATTCTCAATAAATCTGCTGTATTTTAGTGCCGTTTTGCTTGGTATGCTCTAGACTGACTGACTGTCTCCTTCAGGTATGGAAGCGGACTATGACGATCTGAGCCGTGTGAAAAAACCAAAGGAGCAGCTCTACCCCCACCTTATCCTCATGATGCTCCCTCCCCACAGGCTGGATGCCCAAACCTCCTCCCGCAGGCGTAAGCGGGCACTTGACACCAATTACTGCTTCAAGTAAGGCCCTAGAAAATGTAATGCACTGCTTGGACTATAGTCTTTAACTTAATAAATTATCTGGCTGGACCTTAAACCTGCACAATTAATCATTATAAAATCGCGATTTCTTTTTTTTATCCTTCATGAGAAAAAAAATCGTGGAAGAGAATTGTGATATCAATTATAAGCTAAAAAAATCGTGATTCATATTTTTCCCCAAATTGTGCAGGTCTATTGCACCTGAACTGTCAGTTTTTGAGATTTGAATACTGGGCTAGGTAAAATATTGCAAATGAAGACTTGCTGCTACTTCTTTCTGACAGAGGGTTGTCGAGTAGTACACCAGCCAAGGCAACATGAAATGGAAATATTTCAGCTGTCACGTCTCAAAAAGATGGCAGGGAAGAAGAGTACATGGGCACAGAATAAGCTTGTTAATCACCTAGACGAGCATGACAGAGGTATTAGCTAATACAAGTCGGGATCTGTCCCAGTACTAGCTAACACCGCCTCCTCTTACACGCTGTCTGCTCAGCTTTGGATTTCCTCTGTCAGGCTGACAGGCAGCACCAGAGACACCTGGGCTGACTCCAAGAAGGAAAATAAGGGCACACCTTAGAGTGGAATTCCTGAACTTCACTCTCATCTCTGGCTGTGTGCCCGTGGGGGAAAATGTATACAACTCTTAAAATTGTGTGTCGTCTGTGAAATGAAGTGAGTGTAATCCTCTCTGCCCTCTCATGTCTGCAGCAATTATGAGGAGAACTGCTGTGTGCGACCACTATATATTAATTTCCGGCAGGATTTGGGCTGGAGGTGGATTCATCAGCCTGAAGGGTACTATGCCAACTTCTGCTCTGGTCCCTGTCCTTACCTACGCAGCGCAGACACCACTCACAGCTCGGTAAGACAAAGTGCCACACCACATTAAAGTTTTGAATGTGTTTAGGGAAACATGATTGCTGATCCCTATCTCCTTCCACTCTTTCTTCCACAGCTGCTGAGCCTGTACAACACCTTGAACCCAGAAGCATCTGCCTCACCCTGCTGCGTTCCTCAGGACTTAGAGCCCCTCACCATCCTCTACTACGTGGGTCGCTCCCCCAAAGTCGAGCAGCTCTCCAACATGGTTGTCAAGTCCTGCAAGTGCAGCTAAACTTCAGGGCTTCGGGGCCCGGCTAGAGACGTGGGATGTGATGGCTCCCAGCACTACTCAGGAGCGGATATGAGGGGTTAAAGGGGGCGCGGTACACTTTGCCCTCCACGAGTACCTACAACCCCTGCTTCAGCCTTGCCCGAGCGCTCTCTTTCACGAAAAAACAAAATGCATTCCACACCCAATCATCGGCAGCATTTACCAGGAAGACTTGTCAAACACCACTTCACTAACAGCACTCTGAACCCATCAGACGTCCTCAGCAACCACCTTTCTGACATCAGTGTTTCTCATGTTTTTTTTCTTCATATTCCAGCATTTTGAACAGTCTGTACCTCATGGTTAAATAACAAGAGGAACAGAACAATAATTGCCTTTCAATGACCACTGCATTCTTACGGACATAAAATAATTGCAGTCAAAAAGAGAAAACAACTGAGAATGCAGACTAAACTCAGCATAATAGGAATACGTCAAAGAGGGTGAAACAAAAAATGATTGCTTGTTGAGAGCAAACACATCCCTCAGCTCTGACGCACAGGACACCTTCGAATGTCTGAGCTGGAAACCGACGCGGTGCCCGCCACAGCTCCCCACACAGCTCAATACACTGTTTGTTTAGGATTAAAATGCTGTTGAATTAAAATGACCTTAGGACAAAAAGAAAACATGCTGGAAACCAATCTTTATTTTAAAGTAGTATTTCCATGGTTACGTTTACCTCTGTAATACAACAGGATGGTGATTCCAGGGATTGTTTTGTTTTGAAGTGAAGTCTTTCTGTTGTATGAGACGACGTATGTCACTAAGTGAACACTTAACTAGATCACTAACTGTAAATGTTTTTCTTATTACTCTTGGAAACACTTTTTTTTTATTAAAAATGGACAGTTGGATAGAATTGTTCTAATTCCGTTATTGTTGGAGTTTTTTGTTTGCATTAATTATTTTAGAGCACTTTATTTTAAAGGAAAATAGGGTAAATTCGACCAAAGTGACAAACGCAAAGTCCAGTGAGAGACAACTTCCAGTGTGCAGTATGTGTGGTGAACAAACACATTTACTGACATGATCAGCATGTTTTAATGTTTTTCAATGTCGTTTGATACAGACCGAAAAATAGTACATTTCCACGCGTGTGTTTTGAACAATCAGCGACAAAACAGATTAAATAATCAGACTGTAAACAACTATGTATCACCACAGGAGAATATGCACATTGATTTCAGATTCTACTGTTGGATTTTAGTAATACAGCATGCACTGGTGTACTGTAGTAAAGGAAATCCACAACATTAAGTTTAATATCAATCACTACAAAAAAATCCAATACCATCAAGTGTGTTAAAACCAGTTCTGTTGTACTGCATTGAAAACTACAATCTGTGCAAAACCACTCTGATGATAATCATCAGTTGATATGACAAAAAACATGCATGACATTTAAGTATTTCTGACAAAGTCATGTTAAACATATGCTGAATCTATTGATAAATAACAGAGATGTTTGATTCTATTAACACACCCTGAGTTAACTGTCTATATGGTCCTGAGCAATATCGACAAGGATATTTCTGCTAGTGCAGCATTAACCTTCGTTGTAGGCAAGGCTGTGCATAACTGCATTTTTTATTTATGTTATGCTTTGAGCTACAGAAACGGCCAAAAAGGCCTTTTGGTGGACAATGTCCATTAAATAAATACTGATGCAATAATTTACTTATAAACCAAAAATATTACATTTGGTCCATCCAAGGAAAACAACATCAACATCTCAATAGTTTACAAGAATAATCACAAGCCCACTCTATTCTTGATATAAAACCTAAACATCCTGGCAACAGTATGACATCATCCGTGTAAACAGGGAACAAGGCATGAACAAATCGTATTTAAGCTCCTTTTTAAGCCTACAAGCAAAGGATGCTATACTTTAACACATCCTTAGGCAAAGACCATAGAGTACCATTTGGCAACAACTTGGTTTGGTGTATAATGAAATAGGCCACTCATGAAAGAAACTTATCTGCATGCTTGTCTGTTTGTATAACTTTTTAGTAAGCTAAATTCTACATAATGTCTAGTGGTGCACATGATACTGCATGAGCAAAAAATAAAAGGTTGAATCTTGCAGTTAAAATGCCACTGGGGCATTAAAGAACCATCTGCTGAAGGCTATCTGTCAGTGAAATCTTTCTGTGGCATCAGTAGCATGGAGAGAATGAGGGCGGACAACTGTTGGGCTATAGACTAAGTGTAGCCAAGAGGGTGTGAGAGGAGGGCAAGGAGCTGAAAAGACCAACTGATGTTGAGCTGAGCAAACAAAATCCCAACCTGCGTCAAAGCTGGGCATTCCTGTCCTTGAAGACTATCCTCTTACATGTCTGTGGCTCTATCATAGAGAAATTAATAGGAGCCTGTTCAATGTCTGGCATGCTTTCATCTGCTGCTGTTGTACTTTCCCAGAATACACCTCTATGAGGATGTAGTTACATACAGAGACACCTGCCAGGCAAGCAGAGGGGTAGGGCGTGCCTCTGGTCGCTTTCATGTCATCTGTGAGTGGGCTCCTGGCCCTGGAACAGCTTGGGGTGAACAGAAAGACCTGGGAAGCAACAGATGAAAGTCAAATTATTAAAAAGAGGAAGAAGGGCAGCACAAAGTTTCCCCACAGCACACACACCATATGCACAAACAGAAATGTTAAGGTCAAATTTGAAAGAGTTTTACTTTAAAGGAGTACACTAAAACCCTCCCGCTCAATGTTTTGTTGATTTGGAATTTTGCTTGGTCAAGCCAAGCAGAACAGTGGATCTGCTCGGCCATCTCAGTGCTTAGCGCTCTCAGCCCCCTCGCTCCTCATCCTGTAGAAAAGGCATTGCAAGTACAGTTAGTGCTGCCGTGTTTGTGCTCCCAAACAGTATTCCCTTTCATTCCCTCTCTGCACACTCTGTTTATGTTGGTGCTCTTTTACACCATGGGGCCTGAGCTGGAAAACGAAAACATTTCCCTGACTTCCAATCCAATGACATGACCGCTGGAAGAAGCTTCCGCCATCTCAGCAAAAGAAAGAGAAAGCGACAATAGTGTCTCAAACATGTCCCACTCCAAGTGACACTTTGAAATGTTGGAAAGAAAAAGGTCTAGAAGTTGGAACAGAATAACTGTATTATCAGTTATCTACCATAATTATTCAACAGTTTGGATCTTTGTGTAATAATCAAAAAGGTGCATCAGAGATTGCCTTGATTCAAACATCCAATAACTTCCATAATATATATGAAAAGGGGTTGACAGCCAATGACCATGTTCATTTCCCAACAGGGCACCACACAGTCTTATTTTAAAAGAGAGAGAGAGGCCTAAGTTATCCGCCCTGACATGATCAGACTCCCATTAAAGTGCAACATTCATTTTCTTCTCAAACTGAAGCCATCCATCTCACCAGTCACCAGCTATGGAGTCCTGAGTACTTCAAGATAGGGTCAAGGGTAGCATTGTAAACACATGTGGTCGATATAATCTAGTTTTGTAAGCTTTGGTAGATCTTCATCAAAACCCTCCCTTTATCTCATGTCAAAAATTACCAGAGAACAAGTGGGGAAGGAAAAAGGGGAATAAGGGTGGGTGAGCAGGAAAACCTTTCAGAGGATAAAGGGAGAGTTGAGTATGAGCAAAGAGAGGAAGAGATTAAGAGAACGCACAAGAGAGAGATAAAGGGAGAGTGTGATTAATGATGGTTGACAGCTGATCATAGAGAATGCTCTCCATTTGGACTCACTCTAACTCCCTGTCAGAGTCAATCAGGGAAGCTCAGTCATCTTGCTACAAAGGTACACTGGGAAGGCAGAGAGACCTGACACACTCCTAAGCTCCACAAAGGCTGTTCCCCCTCTAATAACACCCTCCACAACACCACACTGAGTCTCTATTCAACTCCCAGTCCCATTCTAAATGCACGGTTTAACCTGTCTAGCTAACTGGTATTGGTACTTGGAGACTTTTTTTTCTTAAAAGTCAAGAGTGAGGCATCCCCACCCTTTGCGCCCTGAACGATGGAAAAATGCATTCATGAAATTCAGAAGCTTCTCCCAACGGATCCAGTTACAGTAATTGATGAGTTTATAAGATGTTTGTTCACTTAAGCCAGCCTTCATAGTTTTGGGGGGAAGAGGGAGAATAAAAAGATATGTTCTGGTCACAGACACACAGGCTCATTCTTTTTTTTTTTTTTTGGGGGACTGCAGTGCACAGCTACTGTGTTTTTCCAACAAGCTGATTTCTGGGTCGGCCTGACTGTGCCACTCACATGATGTGATGAATGGTATGATTTGCTAATGCTAATGTATAGTCGGTCTATGGAAAAAGCTCTTGATCAGGCAAACAGATGTGTGCATCAGCGCTTAATATCACTGTTACTGCAATAAGCTCAACACTTTTCCCAGGATGGAAAGAGTTGTGGAAATAGGGCAGGATGACAGGGGCACACGTGAGAGCATTACTCATAATAAACTTAGCAGAGAGTTTGTTTATGCCCATTCAGATCTGGCTGCTTCAACTCTACTTGCTATAAACTCTAAAGAGAGTCATTGTAATATAATACAATAAAACCTCACTTGTAATTTTTTACAAGGTTGTAATTCAAGTTTGTACACTATTTATCATTATGGTAATATAGTTATGCTTTATAGTGTGCAAAATGCATTTACACATCCTGCACACCACTATGTGAGCAGAAGCTGGCTAAAAATATCCAGGGGTGTTTATCAGTTCTCCATGGGGAATGTCCACTATGCTTGGCTGTAATCACGGACACTGGCATAGAGAGGGCATACTTCCCCCCTGCCAGAGGACGTCAGCACCAACAGGCCAAGTTACAGCACGGCACTAAGTGTGTGTAGAAATGCAGCCTCAGACCCACCTATTTTACCACAGATAGCTTTGTAGACCACATGCTGACCGCTGGACACACTTCCACTGGCTGAACTCTCTGCGGACGTCTGCCTGTTAATCAAGAGACGCTAAGTGTCAGTGAAAAAAATCATTCAAGCGGTTATAGAACTGTATCTGAAAAGCAATGCTTATCTCCACAAGCTGGGTCAAAGCTATGGATTTATGGGCGCCTGAATGGCTCAGTTGGTTTGCGGGCCCTATATAGATGTTTACTCCTCGATGTAGCGGGCCCGGTTCGACTTTGACCTGCGGCCCTTTGCTGCATGTTATTCCCTCTTTTCTCCCCTTTCATTTCTTCAGCTGTCCTGTCAATAAAGGCCTAAAAATGCCCCAAAAAAATGTTGAAAGAAAAAAATCTAAATAAATAAATAAAAAACTGAAAACTGTGTGTGTGTGTGTGTGTGTGTGTGTGTGTGTGTGTGTGTGTGTGTGTGTGTGTGTGTGTGTGTGTGTGTGTGTGCGTGCGTGCGTGCGTGCGTGTGTGTGTGTGTGTGTGTGTGTGTGTGTCAGTGGGTGGTGGTTAAGTGCTTGCTGAGTGCCTCTCATGAGCTATTGTGACAAGAAGGGGGCAAATTCCTGCTCCTTGTCCTGGGTGATGTGAGTTTCACAAGAATATTGTGGTGATTGCTGACTACATGGACCTGCAGGCAACAGCTACAGACACAGAAGGCGTATACATAGTCTTTCTCATAGAGCGAATGGTCAGTACAGTTGTGAGAACTTGTCACAGGGCTTTAGGAATTACATGGCCCTTTTCACATAATCAGACAGCAAATACAGTGTTTTCAAAGAATAAACCATTATAAGAACTAGCGAAGCGTCGAGCAGGAGCAGACCCATCTGTAACCTTATACATTAAATCTGTTAAGCATTTTTTAGGGGGAACAATAAATAAAGCTTAGCTGGCATTAACCTCTCACCCCATAACAGCAGCTTGCCAAAGGAGCATTAACAAGGTAATGAGGGTGCACACTGCCTCCTTGTAAGGGACTGCACAGTTGTTCTTTCATACCATTACACAACCACAAATAGAACTGGCCAACTTTAAGCGTGGCATACGTCGACAGGAAGCAACCCCTTCATATTGCAAGGGGGAAAAAACTTGACCTCTAGGTTCTTTACATCACTTTCTTTGTCAACAGTCTCTCAATCTCAGAGTCAGGCAGCGCCAAACACTGTAGGTAAGAACAAAATATGAACTTGCAGTATACACAGATGAAATATAAGCCTAAAGTTGATTATTTTACACTACTCACAGAGAGCTGAAGTCATTGTGTAAATATAGCTGATGTGCAGTTTTACTTGTTTGCATTCAGGTAGCTAGCATGTCTTGATGTTATGCCAGTTGACCAAGGGGATAAAGTTTAACTATAAACACACTTTTGGCAGCTTCTGTGTGTATACAGTATCCTGTGAAAATAACTACTGTTGTGGCTGATTAATAGGGAGTGAAAGCAGCAGCAAGGCTGACATTAATGGTGCTGCTGTAATTGTCACCCTATTAGTAATGCCACACGACAGCCCGGGTTTCCGTAGTTTTAGTTGCGTCTGGCCAAACCTTGCAAACAAAATACCAAACAGGCTCATTTATTTGTCTTACAAATTGCTCCTTTCAAAGCCTTCACTGAAGTCATACCACTTTGAGTCCTTGCAGCCCCTCGAGTTGGCAGCTGTGGTATGTTGATAGACCAGAGAGCCCTGCCCTGCTGAGTAGATACCAACATGAAGCACATTTGCTTCAAGCAAGCGTACTGCATGTTTGCTGAGCTCAGAAATCAAAGGCACTGCCACTTTTGGCAAGGTCAATCTAGCTTCTTTTAAACTTCAATTAACCCTGAATGCTGACTTGTCACTCAATCTAAGTTCAGCAGATTCAGACAAAGTTGATTGAGGATTTAGTCTCCAAATTTGGCTCAGTCAGAAATCTTCACTCCACTTCCTTTTCTAAACAAGACCAAAAACCAAATGTGATTCTGATAAATACATTCAGCTCGCAACTGTCAGTGATCATCAGTGGTGTATTACTCATGGGAAAACCAGGCAAGGTCCGGGCTGGTAAATTTGTATCAAGCAACAGTTTTACAGTTTTACAACAGCTGGCTAGAAGAAGGTGTTTGAAGGGCTGGATAACCTTGAACTGTCTGCATACACCCAGCACAGTGATTCCATTATAGGTTGGAGGAGCTTGGGCCTACACTGGGATGCATTTCAGATGTGCCTCAATAACAGAGGTATTGAGTTGCCCCTAAAAATGAGCGCTGGAAATAAAAGGAAGCAACTTATTATCCCCCCCATTTTCTGCAAACAATCATCTCCTTTCTCCTGGACAAAGTTGACTTTCCTCTGTCATTCTTTCTTTCACCCCTCTTTATTCTTTCTTTTCATTGTTTCCATCGGTGCATTTTTGGTACCGAAGCTTCCGTTTTCCCACACTCTCCCCTGTCACACTGGTCGACCACAAAAATGCAGGACAGAGGAGAGTGTGAGAGGGCTCTGGAATTCCACATGCAGAGGGTAAACACAGCAACTGCCAGGAAGACACACACACACACACACACACACACACAGGAGCAAACACAGCACCTACCCGGCTGCCCTAACCTATTCTACAACCCCTGCGCTGCACCCCTGCCCTCTTAACTCTTCACTTGCCATGTAGTTTGTCCAGTCAAGAAAGATGACTGTATGAATGTAACACGTCAGCAGAGCGAGGGCTTCGCTCAGCGCTTCCTGCTACTCTCAAGCTCTACTGCTTAGTGTAACTGGCTCTAAAAAGGGATGTATTAAGAAGGTAACCACTTCAGTGCTGTATTTAATTAGTTCCCCCTTGTTTGGTTTTTAATATTACGAGTCCTGTATTTTGGCGCCTCCTAGCGGAGCTGTAATCTTGTTTACAAAAGGGGGACTAGTTTGTGAGATGCACACACGGAAGTAATGAGGGAAAACATGTCGCTACGGCTCTGAAGGAAACTAATTAAGCACCTAGCTGGAACGGGAACAAGGTAGTTTGTTGTTTTAATTGTTCAATGCGATTTTAAGGTAATATTTGTTGGTAAGAGCTAATTTAATGTTATTATCTGTCTTGTAGCTCTTACGGTGTTTTGCGGAAAAGGGTGTAAAGGATAAAGTAACTTTGTGTTCAAACTAAGGCTGACGGCTGAACATAAATAAAGGCTTCTGGAAACATCAGTACGCTTTACCATTATCTGGCTGGGGGTTTGCTACAGTAAGAGCTTGACCCGCATCGATACCGAAGACTGGTTGTCTATGACGGGCCACTGGGGGTCTTCACGGCGCCGGCTGCAGCTACGGCTAAGTCGCCACAAAGTGTCAGCGCCGACTCGTCAAGCTGCAACATCGCTCGCGCCTGACCCAACTTTGACAGCGGTCACACGGACTCGGTGCAATGGTCAAGTACAATCACACTCGCGGACATTAATGCAGGACTGTGAGTATTATCTTATTATTTTACAGTCCATAGCACAGACATAAGAAGAACAAGGGACGAATGGCTTCTCGGACTGAATATTTAAATACTCCTCGCTCAATTAGGAAGAATAATAATAACAAACTGTTGTGTTGCAGTCACACGGACTCCTAATTAAGGACACTTGGACTTTTCTGGACTTTGCATTTGTTCACCTTGTTAATTGTGTTTATTGAGGTATTTACATTGACAGTTATTTGAATGTCCACGTGTAAATGCATTTGTGCCATCTATTTTAAACTGATGCTCTGATATTTTATGTTTATGCTGTTCATCACAAGGGTTTGATCATATCTGATATTATATACTCTTCTGACTTTAGAGTTAAAAAAAAAAAAAAAAAAAAATTAACAAAAAAAAATTAAAATAAATTTTGTTTTATGATGTCAGAGCCAAGTAATGACAGGAAGGTGGAGGAGCAGATTGCTAGTTCTCAGTATGAAGTCCAAGACTTACAGAGCGAGGCCCACATGGTGGTAGACCTATCAGAGAGACAATGTCTGAAGGAAACAAATGAAGCTAAACAACAAGGCAAGCTTAATAAGGAAGATAATGCTCTTGAATGTCCTAGACGCTCTGAACGCACGTGCAAGCCTACAGAGAAAAAGCGTGCACTTCAACATGAAGAGGCCAAGAAAAGAGAGAGAAGGCTGCTTGCCATGTACGAGCAGTGGAAGCTCCACACACGCAAGGCAAGAGATCAACTAAAAAATTATATGCCAGAGAGTCAGCTTTGGCCTCTAATTGAAGAACTTAAGAATGATAAAGAAGACATAATGAACATCTATTATGAAATTCGAAATCTTATCACGCCCTCTACTGACATAAGAAGGAGAGTTGATACTTGTGAATCAGTGACCACAGAAATCATCAACATTGCCTACAATAGAGCTATAGATGATGAAGGAGAGTTTAATGAGCAAAAGGAAAGATACCGCCTTCATGAACTGCTCCGCCATGACCATGCAAAGTCTGTTTATGGATCCTCTGCTTCTCTGATAAGTCATAGCCAGTCCGACTGCTACTCCACAACTTCGTCCATGTCAGTAAAACGTGTAGACGCAGCAGCTGAACTAGCGGTAAAAGAAGCAAATTATCAGATGCTGTTAGAGGAAGAAAAGCAAAAGGAATTCATAAGAGAGTTGGAGGAAAAACAACGTAAGGCCTTGGATGCACAAAGACGTGAGTTGGAGCTGTTGCAGGCAGAGAAAGAGATACGGGCAGCTCAAGCTAAGTTGAAAATTTATGATAAAGAGACAAAAGGCAAAAGAGATCATTATGTTAAAATGGAAAGGAACATGGAAGAAAAGACTGTGCCTGTAACCGCAGTGCCCATTTCTCAAGTTGTATCTCCCTGTCATACAGATATTCCCACATTCACTCAGATCTTTCAAGACAACATGGCCTTAAACAGGCTTCCTGCACCCGAGCCATTTGTCTTCAATGGCGATCCCATGCAATTCATCGAATGGAAGGCAGCATTTACCTCACTCATTGACCAAAGGATAATCTCACCAGGTGAAAAATTATACTACCTGAAGAAATATGTTGGTGGCTCAGCACGGCAGGTTTTAGATGGCACCTTCTACCGAAATGACAATGAAGCCTACCAAGATGCCTGGAATAAGCTAAATCGTCGTTTTGGCCAGCCATTTGCCATACAGAGAGCCTTCAGAGAGAAGCTCATCAACTGGCCAAGAATTTCATCTAAGGATGCTGAAGGACTCAGACGCTTCTCAGATTTTCTGAACGCCTGTCAAGATGCCATGCCTCATGTTAAGGGTCTTGACATATTAAATGACTGCGAAGAGAATCAGAAGCTTGTTCACAAATTACCTGACTGGGCAGCTTTACGCTGGAACCGACAAGTCACGAAGCCTAAATGAAAATCAAGAGTTTCCAAGCTTCAAGGACTTTGCTAGATTCACGTCAACAGAAGCCGAGATTGCCTGCAATCCAATTACATCCTTTCATGCTCTTCGTTCATTAGACACAAGCACTGAGAAGAGAAATCTCAGAGACTTAAATAAAAACAAGGCCAGTGTTCTTACCACTCAAACAGCCACTGAAAATGGCTACCACAAGTCAGAACCGAGGAAGATTAAGACTCCATGTATCTTTTGTCAAGATAATAGACATCAGCTTCATGTATGCTCCAAGTTCACTGAGATGCTGTTAGTTGAGCGACGTAACTACATAAAGGAGAAGAAACTCTGCTATGGATGCCTGAAACCTGGTCACAGCGTGAGAGACTGCCGTCATCGTCACTTCTGTGACCACTGTAAGGGAAAGCATCCTACAGCCCTCCACGATGAAAACTATAAAAGGGAAAGGTCTACATCAGTGCCAGAGATAAAGCAAGGTGCTGCTGCAATGGCGCTCAGTGTAACAGGAGAAGGCTCATCCAACACATCCATGGTGATACCAGTCTGGGTTTCATCTAAAAGGGATCCAACAGCTGAGAAGCTTGTCTATGCGCTTCTCGACACCCAAAGCGATACTACATTCATTGACAAAGAAGTGAGTGACGGTCTTAATGCTGATAAGTATCCTGTGAAACTGAAGTTGACTACTATGAGTGGTAAGGATTCAATTCTCACAAGCGAGAGTGTTTCTGGCCTTCGTGTTAGAGGATATAGTTCTGCAATTCAAGTTGATCTTCCGGTCGCCTACACAAAAGACTGTATACCTGTTAACCGCTCTCACATTCC
This sequence comes from Percina caprodes, assembly GCA_013375575.1. Taxonomy (NCBI): domain Eukaryota; kingdom Metazoa; phylum Chordata; class Actinopteri; order Perciformes; family Percidae; genus Percina; species Percina caprodes. The sequence goes on from JABXJD010000013.1 coordinate 2,035,585, forward strand.
TACCTGTGAGACGGCTAAACAATGGAGTCATCTAGCAGAAATAGTGCACGAAGTCCAACCACTGAGGGACTGTGTAGTAGGCCTTTTGGTTGGTTACAACTGCTCAAGAGCCATGGCACCAAGACAAGTCCTTCTAGGAGGAGATGAGGAACCCTATGCCGTAAGGACAGATCTAGGATGGAGTATTGTAGGGCGTTCGTCACAAACCCACAATGCGTTGAGCACACGTCATCTGTGTCACAGAATCACAGTTAAAGAGCTACCTCCAGTAACTCCTACAGATGTCATCCGACTCTTAGAGTCTGACTTCAAGGATGGCAGTGACGACAGCAAAACAGCGTCACAAGATGACATCACATTCCTCAACATTCTGGATGAGGGCATAAGGAAAAATATACAAGGCCATTATGAAATGCCTCTGCCCTTCAAAACCAGACCCAGTTTGCCTGACAATAGAGACTCAGCCATGACACGCCTCCATCACCTTAAAAGGAAACTGCAACGGGATGAAGGATATAAAGAGCGTTATGTTGAATTCATGGAGGATGTCATTGGAAAGGGAGATGCTGAGCAGGCCAAGGACGGTGGGAGAGAAGGGGAGAGATGGTACATTCCCCATCACGGCGTGCATCATGCAAAGAAGCCGGATAAACTCCGAGTAGTGTTTGATTGCTCAGCCAGATACAAAGGAACCTGCTTAAATGACCACCTTCTCTCCGGGCCTGACATGTTGAACAACTTAAGTGGAGTGCTCATCCGTTTCCGACGGCACCCGGTTGCATTGATGTGTGACATTCAAAAATGTTCCATCAGTTTCAGGTGGACGAAGCTGATCGCAACTACCTACGCTTTCTTTGGTGGAAGCAAGGAGATTTGAACTTGCCACCCAGCGAGTTTCGTATGAAAGTGCATCTGTTTGGCGCAGCTTCCTCTCGGGATGTGCTAACTATGGGCTGAAACATCTAGCTAAGGAGAATCGCGACATCTACCCTGAAGGCTCACAATTTGTTATGAGAGACTTTTATGTAGATGACGGACTCACAAGTGTTGAAAACACTGAAGATGCTATTCAGCTAGCAAAGGAAGCTCGTGAACTCTGTGCCATGGGAGGCCTCCGACTACATAAGTTTGTATCTAATGACAGAAATGCACTAGAGAGTATACCACCCTCCGAACGAGCAACCAACGTGAAGGACATGGACCTTGTGTTTGATGACTTGCCACTTGAGAGAGCTCTCGGGATTCAATGGGATGTGGAGTCTGACCGCTTTAGGCTCAACGTTAGCCTCAAGGAGCAGCCTGCAACACGGCGCGGCATTTTATCTACAGTGGCTTCTCTGTACGACCCTCTTGGGTTTGTAGCGCCAGTCGTCCTCAAAGCGAAGATAATTCTTCAGGAGATGTGCAGACGGGGCACAGGCTGGGACGACCCGCTCACTGACGAGCTTCGCCCAAAATGGGAACAGTGGAGAAGTGATCTAGTCCATTTAGATAATGTCACCTTATCCCGTACCTACTCACCTGCAGGATTTGGAAGGGTCTTAAAGACAGAGCTGCATCACTTTTCTGATGCCAGTATGAAGGGTTATGGTCAGTGTTCCTATCTTCGACTCCAAAACCAGGAGGAGACATTCACTGCTCCTTAGTTGTAGGAAAATCGCGTGTCTCACCAACCAAAGTCATAACCATCCCAAGATTAGAACTGACAGCTGCAGTTGTTTCTGTAAAGATGAGCAACATGCTCAAGGAGGAATTGGGATGCGTTGATGCTGAGGAGTTCTTTTGGACCGACTCGAAGTGGTCTTGGGATATATAAGAAACGAGCGCGACGATTCCACACGTTTGTCGCTAATCGTGTTCAGAAGATTCAGCTCAGCTCAGCCCCACAACAGTGGCGACATGTCCCAACCAATGAGAATCCTGCCGACCACGCTTCTAGGGGCTTGAGTGCCAGTGAGCTGTTGTCATCTACCTGGTTCACTGGGCCCAAGTTCTTATGGAACAAGGAAATAACCCTGGCAACAGATGAAGTACCAGAATTAATAGTCGGAGATCCAGAGGTCAGGAGTGCTCTAGCGCTTAGTACAAAAACTACAGAGCGTGTGTGCCTCGTTGATCGCCTAACCAAGTTCTCATCTTGGTCTCTAGCTACGAGCAGTTGCACGCATTCTCAGGCGAATAAGCAAGAACAGATCAAATAGTCTCACCACTGTAACCGAACGAGAACAGGCAGAACACTGCCTAGTCAAGGATCTGCAGGAAAATGGGTACCAAGAAGAGTTAAAACTGCTGAGAAAAGGAATCCCCCTACCACATCACAATCCTTTACACACTCTTGACGCCTTTCTCCATGACGACGGTGTCCTCAGGGTGGGAGGGAGGCTATGCAACTCCTCTCTTCCCAACTTCATTAAGCACCCTGCAATCATCCCCAAAGATCATCACATTACAAGGATGATTATTGCTTATTACCATGAAAGGATGAAACATCAAGGTAAGGGTCTTACCATTAATGAAATCAGGCGCAACGGCTATTGGATCCTTGGAATCAACCGGGCGGTCGCCTCCTACATTCGTCAATGTGTCATCTGTAGACGACAACGCAAACCTACGGAAGAGCAAAGGATGGCTGACCTGCCTCCTGAACGGTTGGAACCATCACCCCCCTTTACTTTCTGTGGTATGGACTGTTTTGGGCCATTCCTTACAAAACAAGGAAGAAAGGAAAACAAGAGGTATGGTCTTCTTTTCACTTGCTTTTGCTCCCGGGCCATTCATATCGAGATGCTTGAAGATATGACGACAAATGCCCTCATAAATGGCCTTCGATGTTTCATCGCCATACGTGGTGCCGTTCGCCTGATCAAGTCTGATCAAGGAAGTAATTTCGTCGGAGTTTAAAATGAACTCAGAGAAGCTCTAAAGGAAGTGGATGCAGACCGTCTGGCTGTATTTCTTGCTGACAAGCAGTGTGACTTCAGCATGAACGCACCCCATTCCAGCCACGTTGGAGGGGTGTGGGAAAGACAAATCCGGTCAGTGAGAAGCATTCTAAGGTCTACGCTTGCCCTTTCCTCTGGTAGGCTAAATGATGCCTCACTGCGGGCCTTCTTATATGAAGCTATGGCTATAGTCAACAGTCGTCCTTTAACTGTTGACAACCTCAGTGACCCCCATAGCCTCGAACCACTCACCCCTAATCATCTTCTGACAATGAAATCCGTCCAGGCATTACCTCCCCCAGGTGAATTCGTCAGAGAAGACATGTATGGCAAGAAAAGGTGGAGACATGTTCAGTACCTCGCAGAACAGTTTTGGAGTCGCTGGCGAAAGGAATACCTTGCCAACATTGCTCTTAGACAACGCTGGCATGCGCCAAGAAGAAATTTACAAGTGGGAGATATTGTAATTGTAAAAGGAGATGATGTGCACAGGAACGAGTGGAGATTGGGTAGAGTTGCAGAAGCCACTCCCGACAAAGACGGACTCGTACGAAGAGTTAAGGTTCAACTTGGTGACAGGAAACTTGGCAAGAAAGGGGAGCGTCTCTACAAGGTGTCCGAAGTTGAGCGCCCTGTCCAGAAGCTTGTCTTGTTGCTGGAGACTAGTTAAATCTGCTTTCTCTCCCCATAATGCAAATTATTACATAGTTATAAAGGTTCTGACTTTGGCATAAGTTGTTTGGTATTCTTATACAGGTTTAAAGGTCATTTCAGTTAAAATCATTCGTGCCCAATGTAGACTGTGTATCATTCTATTTGCTCACTCATGATTGGTGGGAGTGTAACTGGCTCTAAAAAGGGATGTATTAAGAAGGTAACCACTTCAGTGCTGTATTTAATTAGTTCCCCCTTGTTTGGTTTTTAATATTACGAGTCCTGTATTTTGGCGCCTCCTAGCGGAGCTGTAATCTTGTTTACAAAAGGGGGACTAGTTTGTGAGATGCACACACGGAAGTAATGAGGGAAAACATGTCGCTACGGCTCTGAAGGAAACTAATTAAGCACCTAGCTGGAACGGGAACAAGGTAGTTTGTTGTTTTAATTGTTCAATGCGATTTTAAGGTAATATTTGTTGGTAAGAGCTAATTTAATGTTATTATCTGTCTTGTAGCTCTTACGGTGTTTTGCGGAAAAGGGTGTACGGAAGGATAAAGTAACTTTGTGTTCAAACTAAGGCTGACGGCTGAACATAAATAAAGGCTTCTGGAAACATCAGTACGCTTTACCATTATCTGGCTGGGGGTTTGCTACACTTAGAGTGTCAGCAATAAATTAATTAAGTCTCACATAATAGACAGTCAGATTGTTAACAACTCAGTAGGCTTCACTCATATACAAAAGAAACCTTCCCTCTTACGCATTAGAGTGTGAGGAGCCTTTCACCACTTCAACAATGTGCTTTAAACAATCAGTCCTGATCCCAAAGGTTTGCTGTTGATGTGCAATTTGGCCAGATGTTGCAGTAATAAAGTCATAAAGTATGTGAGGGAACTAGCTGGCAGTTCAACCCTGTTTCACTCCTTTCCTTTTATATTTCCTTCTGTGCTCTTCAGCTTATCTCCAAACCAAACAGGAATTAAACGGCGCTCGGAGCCCGGGGCCCTTCCACTGAACCACGTTCTGTTTACGGTTCAAGCAGAAATCAGGCCTGTGATGAGGTTGTTTACTGAACAGGCAGATACACCCTGCGGCCAAAAGATTGGGAGCACTCCACTACACCCATATTCTACCTCTCATTAGCATTAGCCATGTCCTCTTGAACTCACCGATTCATGCACTTTGTCTCAATCCACAAGCAGCGGCCAATCAATGCCATCCCTACTGTAATCACTTGATGTGCTATAATTGTATGGTGACTTTGTTAAATTCTCAGCTTTGATAGATTTAACTGGCATCAGGAGTCAGAAAAAGTAAATCAGAAGTAAATGCATTCAGTTGAAAGGCTGATCTTACTTTATGAGGCGCTTTGTTGCTGTTTTCCGGATCTGTCCCTCTCTGGCACTGCTTGGTGGCTTTGGGGCGAGAACAGGACTAACACAGGTTTGGAGGTGGCTGTGGCTGTGATTGGGGCGAACATGAAAGCTGGAGAGAAGGCAGCTGGATGAGTTTGTGGGAGCATGGATGTGTGGAGTACCTGTCTGGTCTGGAAATTGGGCCTAAAAAACAAGAAACACAACTGTTATTTAAGGTCAGTGTCATTGAGACGTTAAAAAAAATGTTTTAAAATCAGTTTGCAATGATTGTAGTTTAACCTTTATGGGCAGTCAGTTTAAGGATGTCAGGAGCGTAAAAGCACCTAAGAACAATGACTACTCACTGATCAACCATTATTCATCACAATGGGACAAAGCATTGCATATATCAGCTAATTTCCACCGTATGCATATTTGCTGTCAGCTTCATTCACAATTGACAAACAAACAGTTTGAGGTATTGGATATCTGTTGGATAAAAGTTAATAATAATATATTAAAAGCAAAGTACAGACGTTACTTGTTAAACAAAGATAAATACATAAACATATGTGTTAACATATTTGATAATGGTTGGTTATTGGGCTGGGTGATATGGAGAAAATTAATAAATTAATTGATATTCTTGACCAAATACCTCAATTTCGATATTGTAGTGTTGACAACTTATGCTTTGACAAAATATCGTCACACTTAGATTTAAGATAAATAATCATCAGTAATGTGAATATAATGACTAAGTGGGGAAAAGGCAAATAATAGAACAGCTAGAACAGTCTAGTAAGTTCAGAAAATGACATCACTTTACTGTACTGCAGCCTTTAAAACCAGGAAAAGACAACACTTATGTCCAAATCGAAGGTGATATCTATTCCCACATCATGATATCGATATAATATCGATATATTGGCCAGCCCCAGTTGGGTATGTTTTACTTGTAACTATGTCAAAGTGTTCTGTTTTTGACAACACTCCAAATTGAATTCAAATGAACTGTCTACAACTGACCAGTTTACATTACTTTAAGTCACGTTAACTCAACAAAGGATAAGGAAAAGTTGCAGGCCAGAAAATAACTTTGAGCAAAGTTGGTGGAGCCAGAGGGATTATTGAAGTGATTCTAAAAATACATGTCAGCATTTCTTGGACCCCTGCAGATGTTTTAAAATACAACTTTTTTTCTTGTCTTTTACAACAATAGAGATGCATCCATTACAGAGAAATGTCTACAATAGCAATTTTAGCACCTTTAGAGCTAAGTCCCTAAACGATTGTCCCAGTAACCCTGTTACCAGCACTTCTACTGTACTATATATAGATATCTTTTCAATATGTTGATATGAAAGGTAAGATAATAAAGAGTCCTAGGTGTTCAATCCTATGACCAATATATTAATATAGGGAAATAATTTAATAAATGCCATGCATCTGTGGTTGATTGTAATGATGATGGGCTAGACACTTTGAAATCTACTTGGTCAAGAAATGTTAAAATGTAATACATGACAGGCTGACTTTCATTAAACCCTATGTAAGACTGAATCTACATGGTTTTATCTGCCTCAGATATTAAACATGCAAATAAAAAAATCCTAAAATCCCCTGCAACAGAGTCTTAAATACTAGTCAGGTGTCAGCTGTAAGAAAAGGTAATGACTCAATTAAGAATTTTGAATTACTATGATCTCCCAAAGCATTTTTAAGGTAATAAAAACATTGGAAAAAATAGGTTTCATTTTTAACAAAAAAGTTTAATTTACTATACTCTTACCAAGTATTAGTATGCATGAACAAATGCATAGCATGTGTTTAAAATAAAAACGGAATATTTATTGGCTTTTGAGAATGGCAAAGGTATTCAGAATTAAGTCAAAATTCCTAGATATGGTTGTTTTCAATCAGAATATTCTCAATGTAGTGCCAATATTTTCCTTATGTATATAAATTTATGTGTCATTGTCCCTGTATTTTTTAAAGGATGTTACAGTATGTATGTACTAAAAAAATTAAATCAAACTCAATTCCAAAAGAGGAATAAGAAAGTGCAATCACATTTAGAATGGGTAAGTCATGGGAATAAAAGTTTCTGATCATTTAGGTGAAATATCAAAGTGCTTGACATTAATTAGTGCAGATATTAATGAAATGCCATCCCGTATCAAAACAAGAACCTTATTTTTGCAGTTGGCTGCACTGAAAAGCAAATTCTTCACATTATTTATTTGTTTGTACAAGATCTCTTCAAAGGCTTGGGAAGGGGGGAAATACTGTTTTCTTTCTAAAATAATATTTTACAGCCACATTTCACTCTGTCCTTGCTGGGGAATGCTTTGCATACATTCCTTCCACATCTCATGTCTATGCTATTTTTGCTGCAGCTTTAAATGGCTATCTAAAAAGCTAATGGTTTTCCAGTTTCACAGTGCTGCCGCTCAAAGGGCCGGCAGTGTGACAGGGAATATCTGATGTAATTTGTGTGTTGATAAATGAGAAGCTAAGTTTCCAGGTTGCAAGGCCTATGGCCGCAATTCAGTTTGAGCGGGACTAGTAAGGCCACCTTTCTTTGGCTGCCAGGTGGCACAGAGCCAAGCCTGTGGAGGAGCCGCATAGTCTGCACCCAGTAACTGGAACGTGGACTCTTGAGCCCGGAACAGCCCCCTGTCTCTTTCTCTTCTCACAGAAGTACACACTCATACACATACATGTACATGAGCACTGACACTATATGAAACACTTCCTTTTGTGTCTTCATTTGATCCAAAATGATCAATTCAGAAAAGCCATTAAGGTGAGTTCAGCAATATAAAGTGCATTAGTATCAAAAACACCAAAGCCCCTACGGAGTTGTCAAGTCACTGACTAATTCCTGGACCAATGCACATTGGTCGGACTGGCAGAGAGAACCATGTGGGTGGAATGAATGGGTAGGGATGACAAGGATTTTAGGGAGGGATATCTGATTAAATGATGAGACAGTCATAGCCAGAGTCAGCCTTCCTATGACCTCAGTGTGTGAGGGTTGAACAACAGGATGGCTCTGTCGTAAAGAATACATGCAGGAGTTTGATGGATGTCAGCAATAAGAGAAACTTGGTCAACTGTGTTCAGTCTATAAGAGGAATGGAACAGAGGGAAAGTGTGGGATCACTTTCATAGAGTGTCTTGCATAAGGCTGCCGGACCTAGCCAAGAGAAATATCACCTCAAATGCATTAATTAAGATCTAACCAAGACAATGAAAAAACAATGACGTGAGAGGACAGATTGGAAAAAAGCGGGTGCATCCAATCATTCCACCCTGTAAGCTGTCCTATGGCACTCTCCTGTCTCAATTTCTCTCCATCCATACATGGACTACACAAAATCCTCTGGAAAAGGAATACGCTCTTCCTGTTAAGATCCTCTTTCAAAGCAACTGTACATAAAAAGAGGGGCCTTTCCTTTTTCTCTAAACATTCAAATTATGCTGCGCAAAGACCTCTATACCTCTCTAATCTCCCTCTAAAAACAGCCAAATCACATCTGTCACAGCTAGCCAGGCATGACTAAAAGGTTTTTTGTCGCTACATTACTACTGCTGAGTAAATCATATCCTAAAATGTTATTTGTGTTGTAATGGGATCACAAATGGAGCTCAAATCTGATATGAACTGTAAAGACTTCAAACTCATAATGGACTCTGTATCAGGGCCTCTCTAGTGCCCTCATGGGCAGCATTCCTTGATTCTTCACCTTCCAATATAAACCTAGCAGAGACACTTAGTCAAACAATGTAATCTTGGGGTGAGGAGTCATGTTCGGCTCTCCAGGAATGAGCTCCTGTTGAGGTGGATATTCCCACCAAACACCATTTTGTGAGTGGTTTGGAAAGAGATTCTCAGAATAGCTTTGTAAATGCTAACATGAAAGCTTTCCCCTTTGATGTGGGTTCATTACACTATTTTGGACAGCACAATGCTAAGAGAAGGAGCAGACACAATTATGAAATTTGTTCCTGAGTTAAAGCTCAATAGCTCTCATACACGTCCGGGTTTCATCCATGGGGTGTAAAGTAAGGCAACAAAAGGAACTGAAAAAAACATTTCCCTTAACTCTTTAACTAAACCCTAATTGAACAAAACAAAAAGGCCTGAGCATTTTCAAGGGAACAAATAGAATCAACAGCCGATTCCAGTAACATGATGCCGTTGAGATTCACAGCTTCTAAACACCCGGGGCAGTAGTAAACAGGGAAATCATTCATCCACCAAAGGACCAAGAATTAAGCCTGTGTGTCTTAAAGTAACTACCCAGCTATCGTGCTCTTAAGGATGGAAGTTGGTCAGGTTGGCAGCTCACTATGCTCTGTAAACAGGACACTTTTAACATGAATCAGTGTAGTCAATAAAGTATCATATTTATCATAAAATATAGTGGGGGGAACAAACAATCTCTTATATACCTGGTGTCTGCAATGGCTCTGGTCCAAAAATTGTCGAGACTGAAGTCTTTGCTGTTGCAGTTTCTGGATAGCAAACTGGAGCTGGTAGCTTCCTTGGGTGGGCTGGTAGCGCTGCTGGGGGTTCACCCTTGTCACCAAGCCATCGTCATTCTGCATCTGCCCATCCCAAAGACCCTCCTCATCCTTCAGTGGCCTGGGGCTTGGACAGTAGAAATGAAAAGGTCAGCCAAAATTGACAGAATCAAAATCAACAACAAAAAACACACACTGTTTTTCACTTCCGACTAAATTGCACTCTGATAGAAATTGCAAATCTATGAAGGTTTCACCTCATTTGGAAATCTCACCATTCTCCAAGCTCATTTGCTTTCTTGAGGAGAGTTAGATGAGAGGCCAGCTGCTGGTTAGCTTAGCTGAGCATAAACACTGTTAGGCAGATTTTTTGTTGTCTTTGGACAGAGCCGGGCTAGCTGTTTCCCTGTTTCCACTATCTACGCTAAGCTAAGATAACCGGCAGCTGGCTACAGCTTCATTTTAAGATCTTTCGTTTAACTCTCGGCAAGAAAGCAAATAAACGTATTTTGCAAAATGTCAATTTATTTTGTTTTGTTTTTAGAATAAACTTTATTATTCTTAATATACAATCATACAGTACAATGAAGTGAAATTCAATCTATGCATTTAACTCATCCTAAGCATCAGGAGCAATGAACAGCCACACAGTGTCCGGGGAGCAACTTGTGGTTCAGTGTCTTGCTCTAGGACACTTTGACATGTGGCCGGAGGAGCCTGGCATCAAACCACCAATCTTGTGGTTGACCCACTCTGCCTCTGAACCACTCCTGTGTAGTTGTGTGAAGCTGAAATGTGTAAGTCTACTATAGCCCAAAATATTCTTTGTTATTAAACTGGTAGTTAAATACATTTTAGTGAGGATTACTCTTATTTTAGACATCAGAGTGTAAGAGAGAGGAGACATTAGAGGAAGAGGTGTGACAAAATAGCATTCTAGCATATATTGAAAGGTAGAAGTGCTAGCATAATTTTAAAATAATTACATACAAAAGTCTCAAATGAAGCTAATACTGACAGATTACTGACCCGTCCTAAAAGCTATTAATTACATGCAAAATTGCAAGATGGTACAAGCTTCAGTAGCTCAATAGTGAGCCATAATAGCACAGTATTAGCTACCATCTTTTCTTGTCAGTTATTTCACCATACAAATACAGCAGAGACGTGGCCGTAGCTTATTAACTCTCCCTTTTCCCTCCATATGTTAAGATGCGACACCACTGACAAAAAGTAAAAAAGACAAGACAGCATCCCAGTCGGTGGATGCTGGGCCCACAGAAGCCTCAAGTCAGAGTGTGCAAATTAGAGTCAAAGTAGAGGGTTAGCCCGTAGCAAACACAGGCTGAACTAAAAACCTTTACTCTTTGCCTCAGTGCTCCCCGAGCTTCACGTTCCATTCACATCACAAAGCCACAACCTGGAAAGCAAACCTTTTGACGAGCTCCACGAGTTTGTAACTGGATTATCTGTCATTAGAACTAAGCCTGTTTCAGCCTTTTTCCTCCTTTTTGGCCCCTGTTAAAGCAATGAGGTGAGCCTCCTCTTCAAACACGCTTAAATTAAGTCTACATTGAGTCTGGTGTACTGCTGTATATGTATCTACTTAGCCAAAAATAATGCCATAAAGAGCACAATTGGGAGCTGTGATGAAAAATATGAAAGAGAAAAAAAGAGAGAGACACAAGCACAGTTAAAGAAATTGGAATTCTGGGGGTCATAATCACAAAAGAAATTCTTGGAAACTCCTACCATTACATGCAATAACATTTGTCCATGGGTCTAGAGTAAGAGGAAACACTGTAGACTTAAAATCACAATAGCTGCTATATTTTTAGAGCCAAACTACGATAAGCTCTAAAATTAGAATTCAATTAATCTTGAACAACAATACACACTGTGGGATAATAATCTTGTGTGGCTCAAGTGAAAACATATTCCTGCCCTGTGTGGCCAAACAAACACACAAGGGATCTTAAACTCATGTGAACACTATATCCGCCCATGCATTTCTCAGTTCACGTAATGGTACATATATTGCAAAAACAACTGGTGTGACCATGGGCCAATTCAATTTTTTTAGCTTCTGGAAACAAAGGCTAGTCTGTGAACCTCGTAAGGCCAGAGATTCTACAACGCCAGGAGACAAAACAAGAACTCGTTCTTTGTTTACAGCAGTCATTTCCTTTAGCTTGGCTGGAGTCTGCACACCGGACCGCAGGGACCTTCAGTGCTACCATTTTATTAGCATAAGGTCTGAAACGAACTATTGCTCTGGTCCACAAGTACAATGTCGCAGTAGGGCCCCAAGGAGAAGTCTTTTCAGACAGGGCTTGTCAACACAACACCACGCAAAAAACACTACAGATTACCAAGAATTTCCAACACAGTGACCAATGAAATAGGGGGTAAAAATGAAGGTGAGAAGAACAGTTTTACATTTGAGTTTCTTATCACTAGTACAGCACATGTGTGAAGCTCTAACAACCAGGGACCTCCCTCCCTGCTGGACTACTGCTCACTGGTGTCTCCCCACTGTGCTCGCCATCCTATAATATGCTGATATGACTTGCTGTAGAACAACACAACAGTGCCAGTTGAGCACATGTGTGGCATCAATCAAACTCAGTGTGAATGTGGGAAAATGGACGGCCTGAGATGACATCATGGCACAGTATCTCAAAGCCCTGCCTGCTCAGTGTAAACATCAATCGCCTCAAGAGTGTGAGGGTATTTCCAGCCGTTACTCAGTTGTTTGTTTATCTTGTTCTATTGCATCAACCCGACACTCAATAGAACTGTCCTTAGGGATACTGATACTTTAGTAAGTAGAGTGGAATCTTGAGACTACCAGAGGTTTGTTCTAAAAAAAATGGTTTACAGGTTTATCATTTAACATATCACTTGGCCCTGCAAAACTGTTGGAAGTGATCTTACAGCCGGTGATGCTGCAGCAACTTCCTGGTGTTTACATAGTTGATTGCTTTTGACTGGGAGGCACTACAGATGTATATTCACAACCAAATTCCTTATTACTAAAGTTTTTACTAGTTAAGACATGTATTAAGTTTAATGGTAAGCAGGATTTCGTAAATCACTAGATTAAAACTAGCGAGTAGTTACTAAAAGATTACTGAGGAATGACTTTATACAAAAACGAATCCTTTTGTCCTGATCCTTTTGACATTTGACAACACCGCAAAATTGGTGAGATATTCTTACTAATACTGCACACTGTGGGACATGTACTGTTGTGTAAGGTGTTTGCATCTGCTGAATAACATCAATCCATTCACTGGAATTTCAGTAGGTTAGGTTAGCTTAGGTTCTCCCTCCTGTTACCACATCTGGCTCCAATCAATTTGAATAAAAACTTCTCTTCTTTTAAATTCAAAGGAAGACAGACATCAAATCAATTTTGGGTGGACTTTGTCCTCCATCAAAGAAGTTTTACATTCTCACCAGAGCTTTTCTGATTAGTTGGTTGGTTGGTTGGTTCAGCCAATGGGTTGTCATAAAATCCTTTGGAATGGTATGTCCTTCAGAAATTTGACCAAGTCAAACATCAATCTAACAGAGTATTGAACAGAACTAAAAATACCCTGCATAAGCAGGGTTGTGGTATTTCTCAGCTCTAGCTGTGCTGGAGTGAACGCAACACTGCAGAGGTAATAGGTTTGCGGTCATTTGTACGTGCAGCGAGAAGAAAATGGGGAGGCAATTTTTGTGGCCAGGGTGCTAACGCAGCTCAAGATACATTAATGATTGCTTGCATGACTAATACATGTGGAGAAGACCAACCATGACCTGCTTCTGACTTAATACAAGAAAAACTTTATCACAAACTCAAACCGCAACTGTAAAAGCAAACCAAATCACCCAAAACTAAGAATGAATAAGCCATAAATAAGATTCTTCTTCAATAAGATACATTGAAAATTTACCAAATTATTTTGATAACTTTTCAGTTTCATTTCACGTTCATTTCAGAAGTATGTTGAATGGAAATCATCATAAACATTTCAGGAGGTCCAGCACCGGAAACAATTCCCCATCTCACTGTGGATATATGAAGACGTGCATTTTGGTTCAAAGCCCTCTGGTTGTCAGCATACTGGAGGCAGGCAGTGGCTCTCAGAGTGCTGATGAAGCATACCTGGTAGATCCTGGCAGCGCTACTTCAAAGAACCGTGCTACTCTTTGAAACCCATCATACTTCACCCCTGTGGTTGCTTAAAGAGTCAGTGTGCTTAACAGTTTCAGTATGTTTGGCACAAACCATTGGCCCAAGTGTATGTGTGTGTGTGTGTGTGTGTGTGGTTACAGGAAATTCTGTGTTATAAAAAACAGCGTTAAGGTGAAATCAAGGCAATTTATCCTAATATCTTATTAAAGGCATTTCACTGCAATAAGAGGTGAACGCCAAACCAAGGGCCAGGAGTATTGGGGTACAAGAGAGCTTTATGTATTGCAAGCCAGTGACAAATGGGAAGATAAAGGGAGCTGTGTATTTTCTAGAGAGATGTAAAATAAGCTTTCACAAAAGCAACTGTAGATTCCTCCTTCTTGGATTATTAAGCTGAAATGAGAAAAGCTGAAATGTGAAGCTGTACTAAAATGTATTTTGTGATGAATGAGGTGTCAAAACAATATAGGAAATACCCAAATATAAAGGGGGCATGACTAAATTGTAAGAAGAAATGTATGATCCAATCAAAGCACTAGAGTTCTAAAGTTAAATGGAAGATCAAAAGGTGACTTCTGTTTTCTCAGTATCATATGTAAAATCTGCGTGAGGCTATCCATAAAATTATAAATTCTATTAAATGTCTCTTCTTGTTTTGTTTAAATAAAAACATTTTAAAAAGAGAAAAGGCCAGACATTTCTGGAATTCCATGACAACCCGATTCATAAGGAAGGGCAGGACTGGAAAAACAGAGACCAAGACCAAGGCCAAGCTGTCTGAGACATTGTTACTCACATATCAAGACAAAAAGAAAAGCGGAGTGACCATCTATGCTTACCCCTCAATGAATTACACCTTTAAATAGCCAGTTTAGTATCTCGGCCAGGTATCATAGAGCATGACTGTGTGATCATATTATGTCCTTCTGTTTCCTTTCTTCTCTCCTTTGAGCAATGTGAAAGAGGTGAGATATGGGGTGAGGCAGGGGGGCAGGGGGAGATGTCAATGGTTGCAGAGTCTGGAGCAGACTATGTGGGTGTTGACATAACCTCCTCAGCACTGCCTCCACCCCACCAATGCAATGTTTTAAGCTGCCAGCATGCTTCACACACTCCTGACACTACGCGGCCAAATCTAGTGTTACTCAGCTCCACAAAGCACTATTAAAATGAGAATAAAATGTGCATTTCCAGGCACATATTGAACTAGCCTGCCCACTCCACAATCCTTTTCCAAAGACTAACAATCTTCAATCTTAAAATTCGCCGGAGACCATTAAAAAAGCATTTAGATTCTATTGAGTGTGACCAAATAGGCTACCACAATCTAAGTGTCTACAGTAAAGACTTGTGTAAAGATGATTACAGAGAAAGTCCTCAGGAAATTAATTTGGCCAAAGTGAATAATACTTGATAGGTGAACAACTTTTCTTTCTTTCAAACCCTCCAAGAATGAAAAAAGCAACTCTATAGAATTTGAACTCTTTAGGCCTCATGACAAAAACAAGAATGGTTGTTAATGCTAACTACAATGTGTTGGTGTACATCAGAGCAGCATCTCAGACTCAAGGCTCTCGGAGAAAAAATATGCTGTTTTCCTTGGCAGTGAACCCCATTGAGAGTGTAACCCACTATTCCTTCTCTGCCGCCTCAGGGGAGGGCAAATAAATAGTGCATTTGAGCACAATGGTGAAATTTGACCATAAGGTCCACTCTCTGAAACACTTATAAGAGAGCAGAGGTGTGGTGAGTGCTAAATGCAAAAGTGGAGTAATAGAGAAGGAACTGTAACACAAAACAAAAATAAAGTCCCACTGAAATCACAGTTACTTTAAATGTATTCCAACGAATTCATGTAAAACTATTATTGAAATTAAATATATATTTCAACTTTGGTTTCTGTTTTTATTCAAAGGAAAACGAAGGAAAAGTATATATATGCTGTAGCAGTAAAATAATTTCAGATGGACTTAAAGATGCTTAAGAAATTAAACCTTCCTCTTTCTTATATGAAAAAATTCCCCCGACTTTTATTTATTTTCAGATGAATTATGTGCGCTCTTAAAAGTTGCTGTGTTTCCTGCGAAAGATGCTGTTTACTTCACATGAGTATGCAGAGAACCTCAAAGGATTGTTTTTTAAAAAAAGAAGAGGAAATGGACAACATAGTACATAGTGATACACTTTTAAAACTTTTTCTCTCCCAATACAAATTCCAATACTATAACACAGGTTATCTGCCAATGCCACGTACCAATATGATACTAGTGTTCCCACTTTCAAATCATAGAGATACCTACAGTATATCACATAACCCATTGGAATCACTTTTATACATATTATGATGCTAGGAATTGTTGTGGCATTAAAAACGGAGTGAGCAGCCCACTGTTACTGGATGAATATAACTGACTGTGGATCAGTCGCATCAAGTCCAATACGATGATGATGCCTTTAATGTACATATTTTTATGCCTTGAATGTATATATATATATATATATATATATATATATATATATATATATATATATATATATATATATATATATATATAGCCTTGTTTATCAACCCCTGCTAATGCTACATGTCTGTGGACTCACCTAGTGCTGCAACATAGATCTGTTCCAGAATGAACAGCTTTTACTGGCCCTTGGGTTGTAGCAGCAGTGTGCCACACTTTCGGGTTCGGTGTGACACTTTCTTTGCCCAGCATCCTGTTTGCCAGGTTCAGGTTGGCTAACTGTGGGCAGAGGAGAACAGATGATTCCACTCAAACCAATTTAAAGTCATTTTATTTAAAGTTACTGTATTAAAGGTGCCCTGTGGCAATGTCTAAAATTCTACCATGGACTCTGTAACATTTTTTGTGGAAAAAAATCTCTTGGTTACTTTGTTTCAAGCAATTCTAGTGTGGTATAGAAAGCCTGCAGGAAGACTAAGCTCGATTTGTGCCAGTTCTCATTAATATTCAATGAGGTAAGATGTTTGACTCTGATTGGCTAGCCAATGAGAGCCTGGTTATCAGCATCCTTTACCCAGAACAACTGGGCGAGCTCATGAATAGTAATGAGCTTAGGCAACATGACGTCAGACTGACCAGCTTTTGTAATCGGCCATTTTCATCTTATTGCTTTTCAGTGGCAAGAGCTAAGAGGAGGTAGCAGTTAATTTTCAAATTCACATTCATGACATAACACAAACACATATGGACCTAACATATTTCAAAAAATGCAAGTAAAAACGGTTTTGTGTGGCAGGGCACCTTTAAGAAGATAAAGGCTTTATTGTCACATACCCATACTGTACATGTAGCAAAATTCCTTCTCTGCATTTAACCCATCCCTCAAGGGAGCAGTACTGTAGATGTAGGCACTTACTAACAAAATCAATGTTAAGTGAAGTTACTTCAACCAAGCATCCCACTTCTAGTCCCAATATCTAAAGCAAAGGTAATGCTTGATAAATAAGCACTCATATTGTGTCTGGGGGCAATGTGAAATGTACACACAACATATGGCAGCGCTGGTCTCCGCTCAGTACTAAATCCAGGTGGTCCCCTCCCCCCTTCTCCATCTCTGACAGAATCAGCTATCATGACTCGCCAGCCAAAATCTGTTTACGACTACTGTAGCAACTGCACCTCTGTACTGCTCTGTACTACTCTGGGAATTATTTTCAGTGCTAATAGGAGAATAAATTATACTGCTGTGGCGTTTAATTTACTTTATTTCTTCCTGTGGACTAAATAGTCCAATGGGAAAATTGTAATGCTGCCAAGCCTTGTACGACGTGAAAAATATAACACAGCCTCAGGTCTCCTGTAAGTTACTTATTCACCCTAATGTTGTCCTCGGGTCAAATTTGACCCATTTACAAAAACTTTCTATATCAGAACTATGACAAAAGAACGTTGAAAAAAGTGATAAATGTGGGGGAAAAAAACCTACAAAAATGCAGGAAAAATATCAACAAAAACATTCTTTTTTTTAAATGCTGAAAAAGTGACCAAAAAAATCTGAAAAAGTGACAATAGAAACATTTAAAAACACTGGAAAAAGCGACAAAAAAAACAGTTAAATTTTTTTTCCAAAAACATATTTGAAAAAATGACAGAAATATAGGAATAAAATTGACAAAAACGTTGAGAAAAGTGTAGAAAAGAACAGCAAAATGTTGAAATGTCAACCCAGAAAAACACAAAGTTGCAGGTTGACAGAGGAGACAACACAAAGGTTAAGGTAGACTGGGCGTCTTCTTACAAACTGTCTGATTTAAACTGAGGAAATAAAAACACACATGTGGGTACCATTATTGCTGAGCTTTTGAATAAATTTTCATATATCATGACAAGAGATAAAAAAATGTGTATAAATATATCAACCATAAAAAATTGTTCTTTACCACATAAGGCACAGTTACCATCGTCTAGTCAGTGTTTATAATTGCTGTAATGCCCCATCTTATAAGGTTGTGTTCACCAGCTTTACAGTGTAACAATGATGTCTTTTAATGATGTTTTGTACATAAACATACACACATATGCATGCTGGAAAGATTTATATCCACGCATCACAGCACAGGAGTTTATTAATTTTATTAATGTGCCAGGCTTTACTCAATTTCCGTTTCAGTTTTGTTTACATGTGGTCTAGCATGAGAGAGTAATCACTTAAACCTTAGAGGTCAACTAGTGCAACAGGGTGTTGTTTGTGTTTACAACGTTCTCCATTTAGTTCAGCAAGTGATTTAATGACTTCAAATCTGAGCACTAAAAAACACAAAATGCACTCTAAACCTTTAAGTGCAAAACACTGTTTTAACACACTATTTTACTGGAAAATAAACAGCTGCCATGCCCAGCATTAACTATTCATAAGAAATACAGCAAACACATTTAAGATAGACAGAATGATGTACTGTTGAAAGGAAGC
This sequence comes from Percina caprodes, assembly GCA_013375575.1. Taxonomy (NCBI): domain Eukaryota; kingdom Metazoa; phylum Chordata; class Actinopteri; order Perciformes; family Percidae; genus Percina; species Percina caprodes. The sequence goes on from JABXJD010000013.1 coordinate 2,054,190, forward strand.
CATAAAATTTGCAGTCTGTGTGGTCTGATGCCATCATAAAAAAATTGAGAGACAAAATCCAGTGAGGCAAAGGGGGAGGAGGAACAGGAGGAGGGAGGAAAGGTTGAGGGGCTCCCCATGCCGAATGACAAATCTTTGGAGAATATAGGAGAAGGTGGTGATGGAGCCAATGGAGCTGCTGCTCCCCTGCTCAGTGCCAATTTGCTACATTCCTCTATTTATAAGCATCAATTACCACAAAAAGTGGCTGCTTGTTAAGTATCAACAGAAATCACTCCCCCATGGTGTATCTGATAATGAGACCTCACACAGAGCCTAGGCTTGATGCGGCTCACCACTGTTTAGGTCAGCCAGCTTTAAACCCCAGTTCCAGACCCACCCCCGCACCAACCCCAGCCCACAGACTGCAGGCAAGCCGAGGACTAAAAGAGAAAGGTGCAGCAGACCCTCCGGCTCCAACAGGTCTGCAAAACGAATAAGTAGCTAGATGCTGCCAATCAGCATGGGGTCAGAGCCAGGTTTACGCATCAACAAAGAGAAATTTCAGAGACCTCACAGTAAGAGACTACTGCAGCAGGCCCAGATTCTTCTTCCTTACATGAAACATTACACAGATCAGTTTACAGTTGCTTAAAAACAATGAAACGTCCTGCTCCAGGTGGGAGTAGCTGTTGGCTCAGTGAACCATAGAGGTAAAAACCTAATAAACTCACGTGTTGTGTCAGCAGGTTGATGTGACTGGTGCTGGCATAGTGGCGAGCTACCTGCTTGTCAGCCAGCTTTTGCAGGGCTGAGATGAAGGCCTGCTGGTTAGACTGGGCTTGGGCAGACAGGGAGCTTAACTCCTTTAATGTCCCTGCAGAGTTTGACTTCAGCTTACTGGAACTGCTCCTCCGGATAACTGACAAACAGAATAACAAAAGACAAATGTGAGAACATGGTCCTGAATTTGATAAACAACAGCATGCAGAATTCCAAGTTTACCTTGGACTGCAGAGGTGGGTCTCGAGAGCTTCTGGCTATAGATGTGCGTGGCACTCAGGATGGAAGAAGCTGCTCCAGAGCTGGACGTTGATGAGGTATAGGACTGAATCCTCTTAAGCACCTGGGTTGGATGCCCAGTACAGACTGTGTTAGAGCCGGTGGAAACAGCTGTCCACATTGCTCTCTGGGGCTGTGTGACCACAAGGGCAGGGGTGTATGCAGGAGGGTCAGAAAAAGTCCCAGAATGGCAGAACTGAGACTTAGCCAAGGACTGTGCATAGGACGGTGGCTGAAGAGGTGGCGGTGGCGGTGGGCAATGGAGAGGCAGGGATGTCGGGACAGGGCAGCAGTGCTGCAGGTGACTATGTGTGCTGTCTAAAGTCATAGGAAAGCTGGAGTGGTGCTGGGAAGCCTGGACCTCTGGCTGGATTTTAGCAATTCTAACTGCTGGCTGTTGATCTTCAGTAGGGACAAAGGGCTGACTCTCAGTGGCGTTGATGTCTGGGTCACTACTGACTTTCCCCATGGAGAGCGAGGACTCTGAAGCACTGGAATCCTCTTTGGCCACAGGCAGAGCTGTTCAAAGGAGGAAAGAAGCCAGAGCTCCTTTATCATCAGTTAGCCATTCCTTGGCTCTGACACACATTTGTTTTCCCCGAATGAGTGCTAATCGTTTGAAGCTGACCTTTCCTTTACCCTAGATGACTTAATCTTTTTCCCTTTACTTTTTTTTGGGTTTTACAAATCTAAACAATTCCGGTTTACTGTGCTTGAATGATAAAATATTAAACATAAACCAGACCTTCAGCTACAAAAATATGAGGGGAAAAACACACGGGAGGAACTCACTTTTGGAATTCTCACAGTTGCCTGAATCTCCTGGGGTATTTACTCCATGAACGTCTTTCTTAACCCTCCGGACTTTTGTTCCTAGGAAGATGGTGGCTGATTTATTTTTCTGTGTGTAGAATGTCAGTACTTCCTCCAGATCATTTTCACTGTTGAGAGAAAATAAGAGAGATGATAAATGTGTATAGCAGATTCAGATCACTTATTAGTCAGTAGCATAAATAACTGGAAAAGTAAGAGAAGACTGAACAATGGTCAGTGGGCTTGCCAATTTACTAACCTTGCTTCAGCGATGTACTCCTGAAACACACTGGGGTTAACACAATGCTCCTCTTTGCTGCTCTCCTGTTTTTTCTCCATATGATCAGTTTCCTGAGAAGATAGGAAAGAATAAGACAGCTTAATCTTTCCAATGTTTGCATCATCTCTTAGATTTGTGACTCTGTGGTAAAGCCGGAGTCTGGGAACTGGCACCTTGTTGTAACAGTGGATAAACTCTCCTAGCTGGTGGGACAGGATGCGTCTGCGGTCTTGGAGTGGAAGCTGGCGACTGGGCAAGACCACCTTTATGTCTTGTTGAAGGTTACTGGCTGCTCTTCTCAGGAAGCGAATCACAAGCTCCTGTGCAGACAAAACGACATACATGGGAAATATTTGATTATAACTTTCCTGAATCATTGATTCGTCCTGCTGCACTTATTCATGTCCCATTTGTGTTCACCTTTCAGGTTCATTCAAAACATTGAGCCCTTTGAATTTAAAGGTCGAAAGACTGAGTTCAATTCACATTTTCCCCAAAGGTTTGAGGTCACTGATGATGATGTACGCCATAACAATGCAGACTTTCCAATCAGACTAACTTTTACAGGGACCACGTTTTCCTACGAAGTGGCTATAAATGTCTTGTACACACTTCAGCTACAGCCAGGGTACATATGAGTAACAGGATAATAATAAGGGAAATTCTGGCATGTATGTACATACAAGGAAAACAATGCCCCAGGGTATTCCACCGATGTTAATTTATTAGGAAAAGGAGATTAAACAATGGTTATCATAATACCATTTGGTCGTTGTCCTTGTCAGGCCAAGCTGGGATGGTGTTGGCTCTGCTTTCTGCCAGCAGTCTTTGCTGGACTCGCTGCAGGTATGAGGAAAAGGCCATCCGGGCCTGCACTTTACTGGAGAGGAGAGAGAGGAAAATCATCAAAAGCTGTATAGGTTAAAAAAGAAAATGGAACTGGAATCTGTTGCTACAACAGAAATAACACGTAGTTATAGTCAATCATATACTCCTTAGCAAAACCAAAGACAGCTATGTATCACTTTCAGACAAAAGTTGTTGAAGTCTCCATACGGACCAAAGTATGGTGGTGGACTGGTAGCTGGAGAGGTGCAAGTTCACCTCCTGGGCACTGCCGAGGTGCTCTTAAGCAAGGCACCAAACCCCCAACTGCTCGGGGCATCTTTCAATGGGCAGCCCCCTCACTCTGACATCTCTCCATTTAGTGCATGTATAGGTACTGAGCATGTGTATGTAATTCAGGCCTGTGTGTAATAGTAACATCAGAGTGTAAATTGTAATTTCTTGTAGATTAATAAAGTATACATTATCTACATTATTATTATATTTATTTATTTATTATATGTATACATTATTATTATTATTATTGGTATTATTATTATTATGTTTGTGACCTGGGTGAACCTGGTAAGACTATTCTCAGAAAAAAAAGATGTTGCCAAACTCAAACAATGATATGCTGTACTATAATTTCCCTGGTTCATGCACAGTCCTGACAAGCACTGAGGAATTTCTACAAACACAGACTTGTTATTGTAATTCCTCCTCAAATTATAATTTCAGGCACTCTTTTAAAATCAACATCAGACCACAGTCTTTGTTGCACTTAGGTATAATAGTATGTACAGTGTTTCATATGTGTTTGACAGTATTTAGAATATGTGGTATCTGTATTTTAAATTAAAGAATATATGAAAATTATTATAACTATTATGTATGTTGATATAATCTTACCACAACTCCCTTCACTCCTCACACTGACTAAAGACATACAAGACTAATGCTCAAACAAACTGATTAAAACATAACTTGTGTAAAGAAGGCCTCAATTTCTTCTCATCCTCTTTGGTAGGTGCATTTCATATTCCTCCTTATTTAATAGAGAAAGGAAAAGAGAGCAGCAGCCAACCTGAGAAGCAGCCCAGAATCCACACTGACCTGAGGTCCCACCCCTGCTGAAGGATGTTGAGCAGGTTGACTCTGGGCCTGGCATCATGCGTGGCTGCCTCTGAGCTGGACAAAGCCTCGCTGTGGCAGCACTCCAGTGGTGGGGCCACTTGTTTTCTTTGCTCTGCTACCAAAGTCTTGTGTGAGACTGGCTCGATAGCTTGTTTCACCTCCTCTCTTTCTTCCTGAGCGCAGTCCTCTCCCTTCTGACTGCTGCTTTCAGCCCGGGAGACCTTGGACTCCTTCCCTAAAGTATGCAGCATTGCAAAGAAAATCAAATGGTAGTTGCCTCACTGGCATTTTGGATGCAACACACACACATACACTCAAATTAGGGTTTCTGATGTTGCTGCAATGAAATGAACTCATTTAGAGTCACATTTGGCCAACCTTACTTTGACACAGGGGAGTTATTTATTGGAAACTAAAGTGCATTAGCGTGGGATGTTGTCCCCACTTAGCTACACTTTCCTGAATTGAGGCAGAACACATCAGACCTACCGGATTTCTTCTTCCTTGCGGCAGAGCGATGAGTCAGGTGGCGCTGTCCCCTCTTACATGCCTCCAGAGACAGCAGCTTCCTCTCGTACTGGACAACGTGACAGCTGTGAACGGCGTCCACCTGCAGCTGCACGTTCCTAAGAGACAGAATTAGACATGTTAACACACAATTGTAATAACAACAACCATAATGATTTATGTGTATCATCAACAATCACAAAGCAGAGCAACAGCTATAAATCGTAACTTTAACTGAAGCCAGTTCTAAGAAAGTTAGTAGTGGTTGAGTTGCTTGTCCAGAAGTTGACGTGAGAGACAGTGAGGGTCCAAACAAGAAAGGATAAATGGCAAATAATAACAGCAACTGAAGTCTTGCAGCAATAAACGTCTCCCTAATCTGGCTACCTAATGAATATGGAAAAATCCTAGATGGGCTTAACTGGGGGCCAAATCTCCAGATAATATTGTGCAATAGACAAAGCTATGGTTAAAACTTGAAAGACCATACTGATTCAAATAACATAAATGTATTCTGAATTACAATGTATAAAAAGTGGTTTAATAATAATCAATGCCGCAATGTCACATAGCCACTGGGCGCACGCTGAAAAAGTTGTGCAACGTCTTTTCAGCTGTTTCTCTTACCTATCCAATCGAAAGACCAAACCAACGACACGTTAGAATCCAACCATTTCCACTAACTGATGGAGAGATTTATGTTCCAATCCACAATGGAAATGCTTACCTGCCATGGAAAAGTCTGTTTGCCAACATGTAGTTCATTGATGTCTTGGACTCCAGATATCCACTAAGAGAAGAAGATAATAAAGAAATTTCAATAATCATAAGGCAGGAGCCCCAATGAGCCTCTGCCTCCTTATTTGCGGCAAATATGTTAAAATCAAGGCTTCAGTGATAAAGCTACTCTGGAAGCAGCCCTGTAAACGCACCAATAATTCCCCAGACCACTCAATAATATGTTTTTAAAAATACCACAAAATCCCTGCTGCTAAGAGGGACACAGAGCTAATCAAGCAACAAATCATCAAATAGGAATATAAATTGTAAGCACAAAAAAAATATTTCCTCTATAATAAGGGCTTACATATCATTTCATACATAATAGAACATAATACACAAAGTTTAACAAATACCAACTCTGTAGCTACACCTTAATCTGGTGGTTCAATTAGTGACAGTCAAGAGGAGTTGTATGGTCTAGCTTTAGGCACTGGTTGCATTAATTTAGCCTAAGTGCCTTACTTATTTGAAGACAGTATTAATAATGAGTAACATTACAGACAAACACCCCTTTAGGATTACAAGTGTCTGTCTGTTCTTTCTTGGCTCAGCTTACCCATAGAGGTCCCATGTTTCTGCAGTGGGGAAGATCCTAATGAAGCCTCCACGTCTCTCGTACTCTTCCTTTATCCTCCTTAGCACTTTGATCTTGTGAAAGTAAACAAAAGAAGTATACTAAATTTGACACAGTTTTAAATAGTTACTATACTTTCAGGTTCCCATTATGTCTCAATTCAACAAAATAACACTCATCGTGTCAGACATTACCATTGTAAAGGTCTTACCTCCTCAGCAGTCAAAGTCAGAGTGCTGTCTCCACGGCCTTGTTTAGGTCCTAGCTTGTCCTTCCCCTCTGTTTCTGAGTTATCGGCAGATGTGGGCCTCTTCCGCTACAGCGGAAAATGTAGAGTTATTCCTGTTTCAAACATAAATACTTTCCAATGTTAAAAATAATTGAGTTATTTCATTTGTTAAGAAATTAGGTATGCTTAAAGATTGTAAGAATAATTGCAATTCTTACATTTTTGTAAAGATGTTATCTGTTACTGACAAACAACCTACTAATCTGAAACACAATTCTCCCTTCCAGCTTGTGTAACAAAAAATACCCTCTTTTCATTTCTCCCTGTCACATAAATGAAGCATTTTTGTCATGCATTGGCATTCCTGGCTGCCTCCACATTGCACGTTACCAGGCTGTGATTGACAACTTTGGCATGCAGGTTGGAACTTGGGCCAGACAGAGGGGCACAAACCCACAGGATCACATACAGAATTTGTCATCTAAATAGCACGGGGTTTACATGTAATTTGTCTGATGCGACTGGGGGATACAAAGGCAGCCAAAAAGTGACAAGGCCTAATCCTTCATTAAAAAGACTCATCTGTTGCCCCAAATCAGAGTAAAGGGTTCTCTGAAGGCATCTGGAGTTCCACAACAACCTCTGTGGTTTAATGTCAGGCTTGTTTTAGATGTTTGAGTAACTGTGCAACAAAGTCTCTGAGTTTTGGGTCAAGTGGTGCATTGCAGCATTTTAAGTAATTGCTTACTAAGGCCACTTTGCTAATGCAATGAGAATTCTATTAAATATCGAATCGATACAAGCCATCTGTCACTATGATAAATAGCAAAGCTGCTTAATCAAATAAGCAAAAAGCAGTAAGCAATTTCTTACCGGTAATGTAACAGGCATCAGGGAATTGCAAAGGAACAAGGCAAAAGAAGATTAATATGTCTGAGTCTGAAGAAAACTCACCATTCTGCTGTGCGCAGTGGCTGTTGGTGCAGAAAGAGGTTTCTAAGAGGCAATGGGTGAAGACAGTGAGTGGTGGGTGAAATCAGCATTGCTGTTTAACCTTTATGAAGCTCCATGCAGACAGCGTGCATGCTCCATCGACATGCAACAATGAAACATTGTTACTGTACGTCTAAACAGGCCCTTTACACAATATAAGGTGGAGTAGAAATCTGTCTGATTTAGTAATCTCCCTCCAGCAGATCCTGTGCCAAATCTGGGTGCAGTCGCGGAGTGGAAGGAGCCAAATGCATTAGCTGTTGTGGCATCATTAGGCAACAAGGCCTACAGAGAGCATTAGTCACTTGATTAGAAATGATAAAACAATAAGCCACAGAGAGTAGCACTTACAAACTAATGTCACTCAAACAGTGTAATTACATTAGCAGTTGTTTTGCATTGCAGTGAATTTTCCATGAGGGTAGAAGAAGAGCTCAATGGCAGTGGCAGGAATGTACTGTAAGTAACAGAGAGATGAAGACAAGAGAATGGGAATGTTTCACAAGGAAGGGTGAATGAGTGCAACAATTGGCTCTGCTGTGCGTGTGTGTGTGTGTGTGTGTGCGTGCGTGCGTGCGTGCGTGTGTGTGTGTGGGCATCCAGTACCTGTGTTTTTTGGGCTGCTGGGTCAGTGCGTGGTTGTCTCGAGAGGGGGTCGTGACATACAAAGCCTACAGGGAAACACAGCCATAAAAGGGTTTATCATCATATCATTTGGGTGGCAGTAGCTCAGGCCGTAGGGAGTTGTGTTGGTAACCAGAGGGTTACGATTCAAGTCCCCATATGGACCAAAAAAATAGTGTGGATTGGTGGCTGGAGAGATGCCACTTCACCTCCTGCGCACTGCCAGGTGCTCTTGAGCAAGGCACCGTACCCCACCACCCGCTCAGGGCGCTGGTTCAGCTGGCAGCCTCCTCACTCTGACATCTCTCCATTAGTGCATGTATAGGTCCTGAGCATGTGTGTGTATTTCAGGCCTGTGTGTGATTTACTAACAAAGTGTGTACGCAGAGTGTAAATTGTAATTTCCCCTCTGGGGATTAATAAACAAATTAAATCTAAATCTTAATCATATAATTTAAATTATATCAGGTCTTAAATATGTTACTCATTCTGATGAACTTTATTTATTGCATCAGATCTTCGATGTTAGTGTAAGAAAACCAAAGTAGCGCCAGAGACATTGAGGCAATAAATTACATGTAAATCAACAATATATTGAAATATTGTGCTAATGTAAGGACATTATATTTGCTGTTAGAAAAATGACATGTTTTTATATAGTGACACACCACTGCCCCATTATGTGAACCACTGACCTTGCTTAAAGGACTAGTTAGAGATTTCGGGAAATACGCTTAGGAGCTTTCGGACAGACATGAGCTCATATCTGTCCATTAAATATAAAGCTTCAGCCAGCAGCTGGTTAATTTAGCATAAAACTGTAAACAGGAGGAAACAGCTGGCTCTGTCCAAAGGTAACAAAATCTAAAATGCACTAATTAACACATAATGTCTTGTTTACTTGGCCCTTAGAAACACCGCGTGTGAAAAAACAACAAAGGTTTTTGGGAGGTTATGTGTCGGATTATTTATTGTCTCTGAGTTTAGGTTGCCAGGCAAGCAGCAGAGACTATAGGAAGTTGCAGCTTGTATCCCTCATTAAATGTGAACTTTGATTTTTTATACAAAAAAGCTAAGCTAAGCTAACCAGCTGTTGGCTGTAGCCTCATAATAGACAGAAATGAGAGTGGTATTGATCTTGCCATCTAACTCTATGCCAGAAAGCAAATACATATATTTCCCAAAATGTCGCACTATCCCTTAAGCTTTTATGTCAGAGAGAAAGAAGACGTTTTGTTATTGTGACACTCTACGATTTAAACAGATCCACACATTTACATTCTAGTGGTAGTTGATAAGGGTGAGGGAAAATGTTTGTAATTCACATTCCCCACTAAGATGTTCCCACCCAGTCAATAAGAATCAATCTATGAGCTTCTGTTTATTAATTCCAACACTCCCTCAAAGCTAACCAGTGGTAAAAGTGAAATACTAATGAAATATGTTTATGTTGCAGTCACACTTGAAGTGAATTCATTCTATTGACAGCTTGGAGCTCAAGGCTATTTGTACTACCTCTTTCAAGCCATCAGGTAAGAATCAGACACCCTGCCATGCTCTTGCCTAAACACCGCAATTATTACAAACATAAGCGACACAGAGCTGACAGCTTCGCACAGGCGGAAAATGAATGCTAATGGAATGCTGTCATTATTTACAGGTCTGGGATGCAGCCCAAGTGTTATCAGCCAACAGCGACTTAGCTTGTTTGGTACAAAATAGATGTGCTATGTTTTACATGCCACTGCTCATTTTCCCCAGACCCACAGTAACTTCTCAGTCCAAAGATAACTGGCAATTTATGATTCTACTCTTTCATTTAATGAGCCAGAGGGGAGGGTTTCAAGCCGCAGCATGGCCTAGGCTAAGACACGTGTGCATGTGTGCACACACCCACACCCACACACACACACACACACACACACACACGCACACACACAATAGCTATTCCTTTAATATCATTAGGCTGAGACCACAGACAGACTTAATGGTTCAGTGCCAGTTTAGATGGACGCCTGTTAATCAGTGGGGTCCATGTATCCTGTGAATGGTAAGGATAAATCAGAGAATTAAGAGTTAAGTTAAATAATCAAGAGATGTGAAAGTTTGGTTTTTATTTGTCTCTTTTTTGCTACATGTGTACTTTTGACTCTCATCTACAAGGATATAAGCAAGCTCACAGAGCTCTGTATGTGGCCAATGTATGAGAGTCTCCTTGGTTTAAACTTACGCATTACAAAATATTATAAGCACCCAGGAATCACTGGAAGATGAGATCTTGTATCTCAGTGGGACCTTCCCGGCTAAAAAAGGACACATAAGATCAAATAAAAGCTCATATTCTGAATGAAAATTCAATAATTAAGAGGCTAGGAGACATAATAGAGATCTCATTCCGTGCTGTTATATAAACAGTGGTTATCTCTGCCTTGGGCCAGGCATTTTGTGTGTCTTTATGCAGAAGACCGACATGCCCCATCCAGTTTCTCAAAAGAGCTTAAAGACTACAAAACAGGTAAGGCCTCTGTTGACACTGATTTTGTCAATTTTGTTAATGAAGTCTGTGGTTTATTTTGTAACATAGGAGCTACTTAAATAATAAAGCCATACAGCTATGTCGGTGTGAAATTAAGCAAAACATTAAGAGATGACTGTCTCCACCTGCTTAAAACATGCTGGTTACAAGTAAGGCCAACAAGCATCTATGCTTCTGGAGTGAGGTTATTGAAATAAATACAGCATAATTAGAGCACTTTCCATTTTATATTAGCTTCTCCAAAATCATAATAAATATTCTATATATGACCTATTATTTATGGAGTTGTTCCATATTCTAATCTAAAGTGTGAGTAATGTTCTTATTTAAAAGTCCCATGACATGGTGCTCTTTGGATGCTTTTATACAGACCTTAGTGGTCCCCTAATACAATATCAATCCCACAATGAGCTTTACTTAGGATGTGCCATTTCTGAGTCTGTAACTTTTGAGGAGGAGTGGGGGTGGGGGAAGGTGGAGGTTAGGGGTGTGGCCTTGACCGACTGCAACTTTGCTTGTTTGATAGCCTTGATGTCTCTCTCTCATGGGTGGGCCAAATTCTCTGGGCGGGCAAAGCAGAGAAAGGGGAGGTAACCTTGCCGCTTATGACCTCATAAGGAGCAAGATTCCAGATCGGCCCATCTGAGCTTTCATCTTCTCAAAGGCAGAGCAGGATACCCAGGGCTCGGTTTACACCTATCGCCATTTCTAGCCACTGGGGGACCATAGGCAGGCTGGAGGAGCGCATATTAATGTTAAATAATCTCATAAAGTTTAATGTTCCTGCCATGGGACCTTTAAAGCTAAAATATGAACTTTAAGTATCTAAGAACATCTTAATAGTTAGTATAATTTGTTTTTAAGCTCTGAAGATGACTAACCCTATGTTATTACAACTACTGTCTCTTGTTAAAGGCCAGATCTTGATTCTGCATTGATGATGAATTATTTCAAATGTACTGTCTGCATTCTTAGTAATACAAATCTGTAACCCTAATATTATAATGTTCTGAATTAACCCAAGATTATACATCCTCTCTTAATTATGTGGTGGTTACTAATATAACTTAAACTGTGTGAATGTGTTCTTGTTGGATATTTAAGGTTTCCACTTTTTTATGTTGATAATGGATTTAAAAATCTAGATTCAAACACAGAATTGACATTAACTCAATGTCTATGAAATGTCATAATTTGTGCAAAACTTTGGAATCAAATGGAAGTTGTATTTAGCCATTGTTTCAGCATGTACTCACCCACAAGTGAAAACATGTCTGCAATCATGCTGGCCTTTACCTTCAGATCCAAGGGGGCATCACTGTAAATAGGAAGATTTATTTATTTTTTTTAACAAAGAAACAAACTTTTAGTCAGCTTGAGTCAAAAATGATCAACTGTCATAAGAAGATACAGATTTGTTATGTGAGCTTAAAACTAAACTGACAAACTGACTGGGAAATATTAACCTGAGGGTATGCTTTATTTTTGGTTTCATATTCTAAGAAAAAGCCTTGTTTAAGTTGGTAGGATACAAGAAACATCTTCAGTAAGAAATTCTCCTAAAAAAACTAAATTAAGAATTAAATGATTAAGACACTCACCAGGCCAGAGAGGGAGAAAGGTTCACCTCTAACAACCAGGGTTTGAGGTTGGAGTCAATAAGCACGTCAAACCCATATAGTTCTACAGAGGGAAACACAAAATGAATCAAAGGGGTTTCACTACAGACTGGGAGGCAGAATTAATCACTGAGATCTGCTCACTGAAAATAAAAGATGAAGGCCATCAAAGTCACAAGAGTTTCATCATAGTTCTATTATGTGGCATTTGGCAACATGGCCTATGTCTTTCTGCTACCGATTGCACGCATGTTATATCCCCAATCACTCAGGAGAGAAACATTCACCAAAGCCTGCTACTGAGGGATTGGCTCAATTACGTTAACTAAGTACATACACATTTAATCCATCATGGAGTTGCTTACGTAAGACAGTAGATCAAAAACACACTGTGGCTGTGAATATTTTTATACAAAGTCAATTTTCTCATGGGAAGATTAAGCAATCCACATATTGTCACTACATATTAACAAGAAGGATGGTGCTCTAGTAAGCATCATAAAGTAAGTATCTTGCCTAACTGGGGCAGTAAAATGTAAACTCCAGATGTACAAAGCTGGAAATGTGACAGTGTGTCCCAAGTGGCAGAAACCTGGTGGACTAGAAAGCCTTAAAGGCCGTTTTATGGTTGTGCGGAGGCTCCATGCAGAGCATTCGCCGTAGCCTACGTAAGTGGCCTGATGTTTATGCTTGTGCGCTGGTGTGTGCATCGAGCTGGCATGTGTTTTCTGACCAAGGTGGGAAATAGGCGTAGGGTCCAGCGTAGACGCAGAGGTGTCTGCGGAAGTACACCGTTGATTTTATGCACAACCAGAAAATGGCCTTCAGGCTATATATTGAATATATTTCACTCCAGTAATAGCTTAGCACTGAGTGACATCTAAACACCTTTTACAAAGTGGACAGAAAGTTCCCTATGTAAAAATTCATACATTCTATCCCAATTTTCCCTCTTGTTTCACTGACTGACATATGGCTCACTGCGACAGAGTTGGCCTATGTAACCTATGAAAGCCCTCACACTACTCTGGAGAGTGTCACCCTGTAAGCCAACGACCCGTCGGCCCCAGCTGCAGCGTGCAGGGAAACCACAGTATTTTACAGGGATAGCGCAAAACCCAGCCATAGAGCCAGAGGAAAAATCCTTCTAATGGTACTTCAAAAGAATAGACTGTTTTGAGAATAGGCCAGGGGGGTTGGAGGTTTCAAAGCTGCCATAACCAGCACTGTTTATTTTAGCATCTCAGGTCAGTGCCAGTGTTAAGCATACAAAAGACAGCGTGACAGCGTGCAATGGCTTTATATTGCACTTGGTTAAATAATATCAGGCTGGGGAATTCTAGTTCAACAAGATGAGTTAAATGTATTTGTCTCTACATTACTTATTGTAGTCATCTCCACCCTGGCCATATGTTATATTTGGTGTTTTACTAAAGGAGCGCTGATTTTACCCAACAGGATCAGTTTGCTCATCCTGAGGAGTACTAAAATGGGGGCATGGAGTTTAAAAGACACGGGCATTTACCAGACAGTAAGGCTCTAACGAAAGATGCTATCGAATTGCATTATAGGAAATTTAAGATCCAGGGTTTTTCCAGACTGCTTCCATTTTGATCGTTCTTTTTAATCTGTCTCTTGTGAGTCCCCCAACTTAATGGAAGTCTCTACAAGAGTTCTCTTTTAAGATTGTAACATTTCTCTACTCATGTTTTCATCATCTGCATTAGGACAAGTTGGAGAAAATGCACACTGGATTTTGTTCACTGGGATATATTACATGGGTCAGGAGATTAAAATATGGTAGTGTCATGAGGTCCAAATTGGTGTGACTGCAAAAACTGTTTTTTCATGAAGGAACAAAGTTTGCCATATAATCCTGAGCCAAGAGCAGCAACAGAAGCTGCCGCTGCCATCTTTAACTTTTTTTTAACTTCTGAGGATGGATGGGACCCCCACTACTAAACAGTACTCGCTTAAGCAGAGCACTAAGATTTTATTTTCCACTTGCCAGCTTATCCCATTTTAGCCTGTATAAAAATGCACACATAAAACATTATGCATTAGTCTTGGGGAACAGAGTACTGGAATAAATGGGTTGCAGTGCCTCACCAGTGGCACCACCACAACAACAGGGGAAAATGGGGAGGTGTTACACCACCTCACCAGCCCCCGACAAGCAGGCTCCATGTGCCGCTCATTTTCCCCCAATTAGGAGCAGACGCCGCTCCTGCCCCAAGAGCTTTCTCACTGCTAGACACGTTTGTTCTATGGCTCGACCGCTGCCGGGGGAGTGCTGTTAAATGTGACCGCAGAGAGGCCACAACAAGCATCACAGACAAGGAGAGGAGAGGCAGCGAACATCCACATCACACCCATTAAAGAGGCAGGGAGAGAAAAAAATGTGACAGAGTAAAGGGATGATTTTTTATTATTGGATGGGCGCTGCTGGAAACTTCACCACAAGAGACAAATGCCCTAAAACAATAATCTCCCCACCCTGGCATTGCTGTCGGTTGGCCCACAACAACAACAACAGCAGAATAAAGTATTTGCTTCATGTATGTTTTCTTAATAGGCGAGAACAATTGGATTACTTTTGCATCATTCTGACATAAATTGTTGCCCCTAAAGTGTTCTTTTTTCTGCTGTTGCAGGGAGCACAGCAGAGCCACAATCATGAAAACACTTTGATGACAACAAATTAAAGTAACAGTTGACACTCTATAGCCCTATTATGATAGCAGGACCCATTCCATTAATCATTCCTTAAAAGATTTTGAATTGTACAGCAGCCACATTGTCATCACAGGCATACCAACACTGTGCTGTAGTGAAATGTGGGAGCATCTGACAAATGTAAAACAGGGAGAGTTCTTCACAGACAGGGGTTCCAACCACACTCAGCACTTAATGAGGGACGTTCAGTGGAACACAGGACCAGTAAGTGGAATGTTTTGTGTGTAATAAAATAGGCCTTTGGCTTGGCTAATCAGATCTTAGTCAAAACATCTCGTAATCAGCATCCTCAGCAAAAAGCCTGTCCATTAATCACACAGCAGCGGTGAGGAGCTGCATGGGTGGCATTTTCTCCCCACTGACACACACACACACACACACACACACACACACACACACACACACACTTACAAATCTAAAACAAAAAATTGGTTGTTTCTATTTCTTCCCACATAACAGAGTTTTTTTTTTTACAGTGTGCACATTTAGATACGGATGTGTAATTTGAGCAAAGGGAAGAAATCCTATTTGAAAACAATAAACATAGTATTAAAGCCATTAATAGACATTAAAATGGCAGGGAACAATTTGCAGTAAATTAAAATTATAATGGGCTTTATGAACTTGCATGGCTCCCGTCCAGACATCCAGGGGCTGTATAAAAACTCTAAACAATGGCTGCTTTTATCGGCACATTAACTGCCTAAACACGCATGTATTTGCTGCCCTGCATTCTGATGATTTACCTGTTTACAATTAAAGGCAGCTGCCGAGGCCCAGGTTTGAATGCTGGGCGCAATGTATTGTTGCAGGAGGAGAAGGGAAGTACGAAGGATCAGTGCAAGAGAAGGCGAAAGGGGAGTTAATGACAACAGCTGACTGATCATGATTTCTTAATGGTTTGGGTGGGTTTTATTTAAGAGACAAAAAAAAAAGCCCACAAAGGTTCTTGACTGGACTCCCTGAAGCTTAGACAGACCTGCATGTTTGTAAAACTAATGCTTTACACTGGTTCCTGCATGTCTCTGTATTCATATTCTCCTTACACACTCACACACGCAACATGACCACACTGAGAGAAACAACAGAGAGAGGATGAGGGTGGTCCTCTTGGAACCGTCAGTGTCTGTCTTTGGAAACTTAATCCTTTAGACAGACTATGAATGCTGTAATTGCCTTGCTTGGGGCCATTATGAAGACTACACAATTACACTTAATTCAATAGTAAACTGATAGGTCTGAAGTAGGGTAATGTGCATGTTCAAAGCAGACCACAACATATTATGTATCTTAGGAAAAGGTGTAGAACCTAATTTCTTTTGTGCCACGCAATGACATT
This sequence comes from Percina caprodes, assembly GCA_013375575.1. Taxonomy (NCBI): domain Eukaryota; kingdom Metazoa; phylum Chordata; class Actinopteri; order Perciformes; family Percidae; genus Percina; species Percina caprodes. The sequence continues at coordinate 2,070,226 of JABXJD010000013.1, forward strand.
GCTGTAGTATCTGTGTCTATGCCGGTCTCTATAAGCTTTGGTATAAGATTTCAACATTGTTGGACAGTCTTAAAGTTTAAATTCATTACTTTCATTAATCATTGCATTGTTTAATTTTAAATAAAACAGTTTATATGAATTAAGAAGTATTCGCTGTTGCTGCCTGCAGAGCTGCACAATGTACAACACAAAGATGGTACCACTTTCCCTCTTTATACTGTATATTTACTATCCTATAAAGAATAAATATTAGATGCTTTTGTTTATGCAGAAGCAGAGCTCTGGTTGTATATGCCAAGGAATTTATATGCAAGTATGGTGCAATGCAGTAGGTAACATTTACATGTTATCACTGAACATTTCATGAAACATTTTTGCAATTGGGACATGTGGATGTGCATAGAGAAAAATTCCAGGCTTACCTCAATGAGTGAATGAATGACAATAAAAACAAACTTGTTTTTCCATCACCGCAAAGATATGTGTCATCTGGTTGTTTATTCATGTCTATCACATGTGTATGAGAGCCAGGTTGAGGCTCACTAAGCCACATTTCAATGTAAATACCTGCATGGTCAACACCCTGGGCTAATGTGGGTTTTTAACCTAGGAGTCATGCTCAGGGTGCAGATAGCATCTTTATGCAGGCGACTGGTGTGAGCCCATGCTGCTCGCGCCATACAGCCCAAACAACCACCAATCAGGGGGGCTATTATGTCTACAGAAGCCTGTCACAACTGTAAAGCCATTTATTTGTCTAACATCTGAAAGGTGAAGGAGAGTGTGAGCAGGGGAGAGAGAATCATAAACAAACAGAAACACCAAGAGAAGAGGAAAAAGAGACAGTGGTGCTGAGGGAGGCTTGGCCAATGTGCTCGCTTTTAAACCCTCAAATCTCAGAGAGACTGCCAGACAGAGAGAGCGAGCGCAGACAATTAGTGCCAACACCAACATGGGTAATGGTTCCAAAATGGGGTTCACACGAGCCTGCTTCTAGACAGGAGTAGCCAAGAAAACAGTCAGCCTAAATCAGGCAGACCTGAATGGCAACAGAGAGGAGGAAGCAAATTCCTGCTTCAGTCCCTCCGCAACCCTGCAGCAACGGGCAGGAAGGCTCCACACTGAGGAATGACTGTCTAGTACTTCAGCTTGGCTCAGTGGAGAAAGAGCATAGAGGAACTGCTGGACAATGAATATGAAACTGAAAGGAAATGTGAGGGGTGGGGTAGTGTGCATGACTAAGTATGTGTGAATGTGTCAAAAAAGGGAATGTTATCTAAAAAGATATTCTTCTGAAGCTGCATCAGTGCAGGTGTAAACTTGTTAGATTACGACTAGATTGCTTTACTTACTGTATGGTCAAAATCATGTTAAGAAGAATATGAAATAATTACCAAAGCAGTTTGTCTTGTGGGGAACAAACATTTTGCAGGCGGTGCCTATCTGAGATTCAGCACTCAGTACAGCTTTGATGATGAGGTCCTCCACCTGTCTCATCAGCACTAGAATATACAAAATTAAGAGATGATTTTTCTGTTACTCTCAAGAATTATTTTGTTTTGGTTAACTGATTTACACTTTTTTCTAAAGCAAACAATTAAGTAGGGGTCGAGAAATGCAATTGTAAACTTAGGGTATCTTTGCATGGGCATTAAAACAAAAAAGGAAAAGATTAAACACATGAAAATAAGAAAGAAAATTAAGATTTGACTCACATGTGGTGTCCTTCCCCTCCTGCTTTAAATACCTCAACACTGCACTCATACTCCATTTGTTCCCATAATCCTCAACTTCAGGGTCATCGCAACTGAAAAGGAAGAAATATGCTTGTGTTCTAATAAATGGATGAGTCAATCAAGCTTCCAACAACAGCGCCACATTCATTGATGAAAGTTACCTGACATAATCACTGCTCTTTTTGTTCACGCTGTAGTTAGTGAGATGCATGAACGTGTTCTTAATGTTCTTTGAAGTCCGGTCATACTTGACTGTGGCAAATCTGCGAACACAAAAAAACCTTCTGTAAACCAACAATTTCACTACATACAGTATCTTTATTTGCCATAACAACCACATTCATAAGGCTGACACTAGACTGAATGATGGGGGGGCACTTTGGAGCGAGATTAGCTCCTGGCAGTGTTTGAGAGGAGTGGATGCCACATGTGTGCAATAATGAGAATTCCTGGCACGCACCGTGTACCTGAATACCAACACAACTCTGTAGGAATGTCAAGAGATAAAAGTGGGATTCAGAATTTGGCCATGATTTATTGCCCACAGTTGATAATCAAGCCAGCAAACACAAGGGCGGTGGCACTTGTATTCAGCACGTACCTCTATCAGACCGAAGCAAAGAGCCAGATGTTCTATAAATCATCTACCCTCTGCTGACCTACCTGTGCCTGACAATGGCCTCTTCTTGGGTCATACGTTATTGTTTTTCAAAATAACAAACATCCAATAAATATAGCGCAATAATACAAAGACATCACAAGATATGATCTTCAAACAGTGACACAATCAGCAACATTTGATGAGCACATCCTACAACTGGAACAATGGAGTGCTTTGTTTCGGAGTCACCACCACAGCGCACATTATATAGAAGTTGGTCTGAAAAGTTAAGGCTGCCCTCTTCTGGGCATTGACTGAGTACCAATGAGCCTAAAGTGCATGAACCAGGCAGTGTCTATACTGCCATTTACTATTCAAACTGTTGAATGATTTTCTCAATACTGAATTGACTGTATTAAAACTCTTCACATTCAGGGCTTTTATATGTTAAGTATATCTTATTTTGTCAAACCAAGAAAACAAACAAACTGTTATGGAGGCAACAGCTGTATAAGCAGAAGTGCATGATCTATTGAGTGCTAGTTTGCAATGTATTTGTTGTTAAATGTCAATTGTGCTGTAGTATTTTTCTTTGCCCCCATGCAGCTCAGGGATCACTGTTGTGTCAGGTATTCATTATCCCAATAATGTCACAAACAAACAAAAATAAAAACCCACAGATAGCTCACCTAGCCAGGCCCTCCTCATACACATAGATGAGGACTGGGTCGTATGATGTTACCAACACGTACAACCGCACGTCAAACTTGAACTCTGTGAACATACAAAAACTAGAGTCAGTCACACGGACAGTCCCAAAACAATCCTTACAAATTAAGATGTGTCTGTACAATTAAATGGTGAAGAACATACCATCTATCAGTAGTGGGTTATTAATATAGCGAGACACCAAGATGTTCTCATCCATTGAAATCTGATTTGGCTGCAGATGACACACACAAAAACACATAAAAGACAATTTAATCAACACAATGAGGAAGATGAAGGCAGTAAATCATAATCATCTTAACATGTCAATAAGTGTAAATTGAGCAGATAACACAGCAACTTCTATTGTAGAATATTTACTAAAGTGATGAAGTTAGATGGCTTTTTTTAACTGAAGTGCAACCTTGCCTAAAGACTCAATCAACATCTCTCAATAGCGAAGTATGAATAGCATTTCCATGAAAGGTTTTGATGTTTCACAGTGCTCCATACTGTATGTTCATTCACATACAACAGCATTAAACACTAAATTCCAAATAGATGATGTGACACTGCTGTTAACCATTAACATCAAAGAATCGTCAAGAAAAGTTGGAGATTGCAATGACACTGGCCATAGCGGGTCAACATTCAATAACAGCCTATAAAAACACAATCTGGTGGTGGGAGATGGGTCATTTATGAGGTTGAAATGTGTTGCAGGTGGCGAAGTTGAGAAGAGATGGGATGGAGGGGGGAGGCAGGGTAACCTCAGTGCTGGCTACAGTTCAGAGAAAACCTGAACCAAAAAAATGAACGTATTTCTTTCTTCTCTCCAAATATCGCTCCGACATTCTTTCCACTGTTTCATAAAAATGCCTGAGAAGAAGAAGGATCGTGCATATGTTTTCCAAGAATGAGAACCTTGTTGAGCTTCTCCAAAAGCCTAGGCCTTGGAAGAGTGTGATTTACTCCACAAAGCTTATTAATGTCTGAAACACTGGTTAATACTTATTTCAAAGAAAGCTGTAAGTGCACATCCCTCCACATACAAAAAAAACATCTGGCCAATGAACTCAGTTCACACACAGTATTGTTTAAGTCACTATGCTTATACTTAACTCCCACTGAGTTTGTCATTTATGTCAAATTTCCATAGACAATATTTGGTTAGCTTAGCTTAAAGATTAGTTGATTCCCTCTGTTTCCAGTGTATGCTAACCTAAGCCAACCACCTGCTGGCTGTAGCTTCAAAGTTATCCTACAGACATGTGAGTGGTATCAATCTTCCCACCTTACTCTCAGCAAGAAAGCAAATAAGTGCCCTTCCTAAGATGTCAAACTATTCCTTTTAGCTTTTCTCATACATATCTCACATGCAAACTAGTGGTAGAACATAAACCTCTGCTAATGTACCATAGATGTCTAAGTTTGTTTTCAATTTCTGTCCCATGTGCATGTGAGATAATGTGTTGTTCCAGTCCCCCACATTCAAGTTTTATTTTACACACTGTTTTAAACAAAAAGCTTAGAAAAAAAACATACATTTTTATGTGATTTCCTTATTCCCTATCCAAACGAACACATGTCGGACAATTCACTCCAACCTCAAACCCAGGTTTATTTTGGGTCATTGCATTAGTCTGAGAGGGGTTATAGAGCAGTGGTTCCCAACCTGACCCCAAGATTTAAGGGATAAGAAAGAAAAGAAAAAAAACATATTCCTGTTACACAAAACTAAGTATGACCTTGAGGGTTGATTATGGAAACATTTCACAAGAAAAAAGTCAACAAATTGAGAAAACTCAGGAATGAAATAAACAACATTTATTTTGACTAGAATATCACAAGGTCAACTTACTTGGTCGTTGTTTTTTTGCAGGGCTTAAAGCTCCGGAAACATTTTATTCACTTACAGTTTATCATTAATAGTTAAAAAATCTCTGATTGTTTTACATACAAGAAAAATACTCTTTTTACGGATTCACAAGCCAAAAAGATTGGGATTGGCTGTATTAGAGAATAATAACTCCTGTGGGTAATATCACTCACATTGCTGACCAAGTAGATGCCTCTCCCTCTGGAAGATGCTACTGGTTTAATAATCCAGGGGCCCTTGTCCTTGGCAAAACAATCTGAGATTAAAGCAGGAGAGAAGAGAAGATGTATAATGTATATTTTTATAATGGGCAATGCTTGTAAACATATGATAAAGACAGGTCGGGATCAGGTGAGTGGTGTCTTACTGCAGAACTCCTGGTACTCAGAGGGAAGCACAAAGGTCTGAGGAACAATATGGAAGTTTTTGAAGCCATGAGTCTGCTGCATTCGCTGGATGTTTTTATACAGACGGTCTTTTCGCGTCAATTCATATGACCTGAAATTGAGCAGAACCTCCAGTTTAAAATGCTCCAGCACTCCACTCCACAGTTCCGAAACTGACAGAACAAAAATATACACATACATAACAGCAATAGATCGCCCTCTGCCTGACAGTATGATTCATTTCATGTTTCAGAGTGGCATGGGTCCAAACTAAATGCTTTGCAGTTGAAGCCAACAAACACATCGCCTGAACCGACGGGCTTAGAATGGCTCAGTGGTGATATTTATAACATAGAAAACAGTGGCAACACACTCATACATTTTAAGTCTATACAGTCTGTCATACCTGGGAAAGTGGTTGACCTTCTGGAAGTCTTGAAGGCTGCGTAGTATGTAAGGCTTGAGGTGAGATCCTGTCCACATGAGGTTGAAGTCATTGCTGTTTGGGTGAACCTAAAAAACAGACAGAATGATTGACTTTACTTGACAAGATGGATCAAAACATTTAGAATCAGTACACACAGAGCAAATGACATTTGCAAAGGGATCAATAAAAAAGCATAAAACAAAGCCATCGCTGTTCATAAGCTCTGTAGAGTTCCCAGTTACCAACAGCAGTATTATATTCTGATGACCATCACATATGACAGCTCAGCTGAATTGAATCTAAGAAGCAGATCAGACACTCCAGCTATAACCTGAAGAAATATAGCCGGCTCTATAGAAATGATCACAGATTTTCATCACCCTGACGATATTTTATCTGTTTAGTTTAGTTTTATTCCAACAATTCGTTAGGAGGCAGAATTCACATAGCCGTTCGGTGTCTAGGGGGAGACAGATGTTTGCAATAAAGGCTTATTAAAGTTTGGCTCCGTTGTGGTTGTGGTAGACACTCGTCTGCCTTTGATGATGGGTTAGCGGGAGTCAAGAAGCATTGAAATGAAATAAAAAGGGAATTAATTGTAACTTCTAGCAAAAAGCCCTAATAGAGATTGTGTGCCCTTGTGAAACAGGATTAATGCTATTGAGGTTGATTTGTTGTTTTTTTCCTTTGGTGCATTCCCGGGCTTTGACATCAGCACTATTAGTCAAATAAGATAGCGCTACTATCCCTTATCGTACACAGAAGAGATGTAAATAATGTATGCAGCTGAAAAACAATGCTGTTTTGCAAGATTTAGACTAATCTTTTCAAATGTGCATGATTTGGTGGAGAAAATTACCTCATGGAATCCATGATTGGCCAGTATTCCCCGTACCAGGCGGCTCTCAGTGCGCACAATCTTGAAGGCCATATTATATCGCTCTATGGACACCAAAATATTGTTAGTATGCAACTTACTGAGGGCTCCACATTTTAAGCATATTATCACTGTTTTTTTCTCAGTCATTTTGTAGCTTCAACAAATGTTATGTACCTCCAGTACAGCAGATATTCCCATCTTTTGAAACTGCAGCTTCAGGGAAAAACAAGAGAACTGGGATGGACTTGCTGAGGCCACTCCAGGCAATGCAGGGATTGTCTCTAGTGGACAAACAATTAGATGACACTCACTCACAGTGAAAGGCATATTTTTAACAGTCTGGTAAAATCGAATAATCTGAAGAAATAAATATTTGACTTCCCGCTAACAATACTATACAGATGCACTGTGGAGTTCACTCCCGGATGATGTGAACTAACCTATATGGATAGTTTACTTAATGCTGAGGGAATGTTTCCTGACATGGCAGACAGAGACAGAACCACACACATTTTCAGGAGGTGCTGGGCAATAACAAACCCATGTACTGTACTAACAAACACCCTTGTAAAACTGCAGATTATCTGATAGTGCCAGACACAGCCCGCTTATCAGGGGCTAAAAATAAGATAAGGTAGCATGATGATGGAGTACAACTCAATCAGGCATGGCCGGTCTTGATAAGGAAGATAGGCATGTAAACAATTGCTGCCCTGAGCTTAAGTATCTAGGCATGTCAAACAATGTGGTAGATATCTTTTACACTGTGGTGGCTTTGTTGCATGCCCATGAACAAGGTGTTTTGATCATATTTAAGCCTGTCATTTATTTTATACATAAACCACCTTCGAGTCTATTGAGATACTACACACGAGATGTAAAGGTCCTAGACAAGAAGCCATATTGTAGCCATCTCAGTAATATTTCAGCATTTAGGTTGCAAATATTTGATTAAACATGCAAATATGCAAGCACTTACATGTGTATGCCTCCTGTGTATGCCTGTAATGCTATACTTTGTTGTCCTTTGCATGCCGTCATAAACTTTTACATCACGTTAAAGTCAACTAATAAATAAAGTGATGACATCCATGTCAGGGATTAGGAGAAAAGTTTTAACAGGTTGAAATCAAATGTGCAGCAGATGCTTGTTTAGGGTGTACTGCAGATACTCATTTTCTGTAACATAAAATCAAAGGGTTTTACAATAGTAGTGTGTGAATAAAAATGCAGCTCCATCAGTAAAAGGAGCACCCGTCACCAGGAGGATAATACTAAGCAATCCAAACTAGGAGGAGATGAAAATTTGCCTAAAGCAGACACAGTGGCTCTCGGTATGCTATGACTAAGTATAGCTTAAGAAGGAATTAGTTGTCTAAGACAAGATAACATTTAGACCAACTGTTGTAGCTAAAATCTACAGTTACTCTTCTCTCTCATTCAGTTAAATTTCATTATGCAAAATGAAAGCTTCCTGAAGGCTTTATTTTGTCTGAATGTATCTTGGCATAAATTATTAAACAGGGCTCCTTCTGTAATCCTGCATACATTACATTACACAATCAATATACTATGGCAAGTTGCACAGACGAAGACTTTTAAACAGCCAGTAAAAAAAGTGAATACAGTGTCACAATAATACTATATTTAAAGAGGAATCTTCAGGTGAGGTATTACTGGAGGATCAGTAGGCTATAACCTAACTGACACTGAAGGTGACCTGTGTAATTCAGACAGCCATGTCCACAAGCTGCAGTGACTGTGAACAAAATCCTATTGACTGCTATAAAAGCAATGCAAGTATATCAATGGATAGGTCTGTTTTCAAAGAGAAATGAAACAGCATAGGTAGGTATAATGTAACACAAGAATGAACATTCTGGTTTAGTATGTCAGCAGTGTGTGTTCTAATGTAGAAGTTTGCACAGACCTGATCAACACTAAGGTGGCTGTATATGACAACATACATACATACAACATTCGTTTGCTGTTGTCATGTTTATTTTGCCTGTGGTCACTTACTCTTGCTCGTCTTCTGAAGAGGACTCAGAGTCCTCTTTGCTATCACGGATCACAGCAGGCATCTTCACAGTATAAGGGGACGAGCTGCCCGGTGAAATCTTCCTGGGATCAAGTGTCTAGGTTTTACCATGGCACTTAAAACGCTACCACCTCCAACTGAAAAACACATCACCCATTGAATAGCTCAACGTCAGTTCATTCATGCCAAATGATATATTAATAACCATGTTACAAAGACTCGTTAACAAAGACTACAGCTTTCCATAAACCACTTAGCACACGTCAGTGGTGGTGAAATTATCTTTATATTACAGTTAAAGGATAACGTTAACGTTAAGCTACGTTAACACGAAACAGACAGACAGTCAAACAAGAGTTAGGTAACGTTAAAGACGTAATGTTACTTTAGGTGTGGGAAGCTAGCTAGCTAACCAGGTGACGTTAGATAAGGTAGGTAGATGCTATGCCATACAAGTACACATCAACGTAAACTTGCCTTTATCTCTGAGAGCGTGCTAGCTAGCTGTTATCGCCAAAGACAGGGCCAGTTGATCTTAGCGGTTATTGTTCCTGGTAACTACAACAACTGACTGAGTAGCAACAGAGCAAAGAGCATGCGCAGTCACGAACATTTTTGTCCACCAGACCAAACTTTGCACTGCATCCAGTGGTGGAACCATAGATGTAGAACATACCGTTTTCTATGTCTTCTTATCGTTATCTATATCTATATTCTATAACTAAAATGTTCTATATCTATGGGTGGAACTAGACTTTAGCGTTATAAAAAGATTAATTTACAGCATAGATGTATTAAGAGATTTAGAGTGGGGGGGATTCTAATGTCTATGCGCGGGACGTGCGGCATACGCTGTCAAACGAAAAGAGCGCATATTGTTTTTTATGAAGGTAAATATGGTGCAAAAAAGAAATGTTTGTATTGATACACATATTATAAGCAGGTATATTATAAAATATTAAAATATTAAATTAAATATTTAAACCATTGTTATAACTTCATTAATTAACGTCGTTCAGGATAACTTGGAATTTTATTTCTTTTCTCTTATTTTATTTTCTTCTTTATGTTGATTTGTTACGTATAAGCTCCTAGATTTTTGTTTATATGCTCAACCCGAGGCAAAAGCTCTATTTTTGAAGTGTTTGTATATCTGTATTAAAAAAAAAATACATTGTACTTCCTGTACTTGTACAGATTTCACGAAGACGCAAGTCCCCACAGAGCATCCTCTTGTTCTACATCTGATCTTTGTTTGAACGCAGCCTAGCCTAACTTCTACGGGTGACCGGGTTCTTGGTTTCTATTGGTTGGCAAAGAAAGTGGGCGGAACCTGAATGCTCGTACGGGCCAATCATTTGAATGGTACGATTGGATGGAGCCATCTCTTAAAATCTGTTATTGGTCAACCCCACAGTCCAAGATTGAAAGTCGGTTGGCTTGACTACACCTAATTGTTTTATAGCCAGTTCTCTCTTGTTTCGTCCCATTCAGGAACATGTTCACATGGTAGTTTTATAGAAGCCGCCAGGTAAATATACGCACAATTCATAATTGTTTTAACCAGGTACAGTAACGTCAGCCTGCTATGTCAAGTTTGTTATTGCTGAATATCTCTTGCTAGCTGATATGTGGTCTTCCTGTGTTGTGTCGGTTAACATGGAGCAGACATCTGTTATTCTGATTGTAATATAACCAGCCAGCTGCACTTTCATTAGCCTTTAGTTTGAAGCTGTGTATCCTGCACAGATAAACAACACTAACTTATCTTTCGGACAGGTGCGTCTCACAGACAGAAGACATGAGTCGCTTTCTGAACGTCCTGCGCAGCTGGTTGGTGATGGTGTCCGTCATTGCGATTGGAAACACCGTGCAGAGTTTCAAAGACCATAGTTTTTTGTCAGAGAAGCTCTACACAGGCACACCAGAGTTTGGTGAGCAAACTAGGTTTGATTGACGAAACCTCATGGACATTACAGATGGGACAACATTAAATGTCACATAATCCTATTTTTCACTCAACTGAGCATGACTTTGGGGTTGTCAGGTTCAGGATTTGGTGATATGATTCCTTAGAAAATATATAAGTTTATAAAATAGCATTGAATAGAAAAAAAATGTATCTGAAATTTGTATCAGCTGCTTAGACAACATTTGTATATGATCATGTTTATGTAAACAATGAAAAACAATATTCATTTTTAGAGTCACACCTACTGGATTTAAGAGACCAAAACCATTTTTTTAACAGTTAAAAAGCAGTGCTCTCTGGTGGACAATATAAAGGTGACAGTTTCTAAATGACCCCAAACATAACATCTTTGGCATGTTAGTACTGCAATTTCTTATTATCAGCCGACATATATATGCTACATATACTGATAGCAATATAGTAGGCTGTTTGTGTTAAGCTAATATTGGCCCAGCTGATTTATCAATCTGGCTTGTATCAAAAATGTGTAAATGAAATAAGTTTAGGCAGACTTAGATATACACATGATTATATCGTGATAGATTTTTTTACACTCTGACATTGCTAATTTTCTACTTCTGATTTCCTTAGTAAATGGTCTCCAAGCTCGAACATTTGGCATTTGGACACTGCTGTCGTCTATCATTCGCTGTTCCTGTGCCATTGATATCCAGAACAGAACGTAAGACAGCTTCTCTTCTCTTTATTTTTTAACTGTTTTTTAACTGATTTTGTGTAAAGCACTTTGAATTGCCCTGTTGCTGAAATGTGCTAAACAAATAAAGCTGCCTTGCCTTCTCACTTCCTGCACCTTGTTTCTGTTGGCAGTCTTCATACTGTATGTTCTTACTGTGTATCATACCGGCTCCTGCAGGCTGTATCACATCACCCTATGGACATTTGTTCTGGCGTTGGGTCACTTCTTGTCTGAAGCCTTCATCTACAAAACTGCTCCTCTGACTATCGGTGTCATGGCACCTCTCATTGTGGCAAGTGAGTATGGACTGTGCTGAGGAGTGATGGGAAATATCATCTTTTACATTATCCCTTATTTGATTACATTTTGACATGTCTTTCCAGCTTTCTCCATCATAGGAATGCTGATTGGATTCCAGTGTATCCCAGAGCCACAAGAGGAAGTTGCAGCACGACAGAAGAAGCGTAACTGAATCCTGGCTGTTTGATTTTCCTCCCACCTCCACAATTACCACCAGACACTAGTGGACTGGTCCTAGTGTGCTGCTTCTGGTTGTACATTACTTTTTTACTGTAACGCTGTCTATAGACTATATACATCTCTATGTGGGCTGTATTTAATGTTTATTAAATTAACAGTTCACAGTGCAATCAAAAATGGTTTGACGTGATGATCTACCAAAGAACTCTAATGATTTTATGTCATCTGACTCCATGCTATGCTCCTCATTGCTAAGTCTCATAAACACGAATATCATCAATTATTCTCAATGTTTGTTCTGTGCTGTGTAATGTTTCTACTCTTAATTATTGTCATATAAAACTTTTAGATAACGACATGATTAGATTTGGGATGATATATATTTATAAACTACATGTGAAAAATAAGTTGTGAGACATCTTGTTTCCGAGGGGGTAATTGTGTTTTTTGACAAACATTTATTATTTGTGCTGCACTGTAAAATGTACTAAAATACCACTGAAAGAATAACTCAAAACATTCATTATAAAAACCGTAAACTCACCAGACAGCTTGCCACAACATATCAAGTAAAACATGTTAAATAACAAACTGTACAAATGCTGATTAGTAGTATTACACATACAAAAAAAAACATTTTCTTGTGCATAATGACAACTGCAGTAGATCGACTTGCCTTCCATCATGTTTTGTGCTGTGCTGTCATTCATGTTCCAGAGGCTCTCACGTGTTCATCCAGTTTATGTATCACCAAATATCTTGTAGAGATCACTTACAGTAAAACAAGGACAAAACTGATGCACAGCATCAATCATATTTATAATAAGCAGGTTGCAGAAGTAATACTTCCATGTGATCCTGAATGGCAGGCCAAGATGAGCCATGTTGATCTGACTGCCATGACAGGAAAACACAGCACAGTGTTTAGTCTGCAATAAACACTAACACTCAATAGAATGCTTCAACAATGTAAAGACTCAGTTCACTTACACACAATATCGGTCCAATATGAGGAACCACAGTTTAAATATTGCTCATTAGATGCATAGGATACTACATTAACACTAATCAGAGGGGGGCTGTAAAATCTTACAAAAGTTAAGTGAAAGAGTGTAGTAATGTTGGAGTCACTAAAGTTGCTGTTGGATTGCACTGAAGGCATATAAAATGCCTACATTAGATACAATAATATTTACAAAGATTATTTTTTTGTAAGGGTGTAAAAACCATTGAGGTTCCTTGTGCATGACTGACTTGTGCTTTGTTTGGGATGAGCTATGTTGCAGTTGCGATATTAGTGTGACTCTGTTGTTCAGGCCAGTGTGGTGTTCAGGTATGTATTGTATTTTCAAATGTATGTCTGTGTGTGTAATGAAATGTCATAATGAGTATTGTCAAAGAAAAGATTGTAGGACCCCAGGAAGAATAGCTTTTAGTGTATGCTGAAGCTAATGGGGATCCAAATAAAACAAAAACAAAGGTCTGCCGGTTTTTAAGGCCTCACAGGAGGCTGCTCAGTATGTTCACTCTCCATGTGCTCACTCTTCATAGCAGCTTTTTCTTCTTCTATGTGGCAGTGCATGTTTATGTTTGACAGTGTCAGTATGTCTGTTTTAATCTGTACACGGTATCTTTGACAGTCTATCCTCCTTAGAACTTCCTCTCTTTCAGGACTTCAGGGTGAGAGACGGCTCCTTCTAGATCAGCATTCGCTTTCTGTAAAGGAAGAGGACAGAAAATTTTAATTGTATCGTCCAACAATGAGTAAAAGTGTAGTTTTTAAGACAAAATTCTCAGCACATCACAGCCTTCAGAAAGACAACAGAATGTTAACATAGACCAACATTATTTTGTACATTAGGGTATTAAACAAACACCTTAAAACATTACCCTTTTGCATTAAAGGTGCCCTAAGCAATTTCATGTGTTTTAATGTGTTATAGGTTCTAGCCAATAACCAACAAGAAGGATGGGGGGGGGGCAAGCTAGTCTCGTTTGTTTAAAATACTTCTAACGTCAACAAGAAGTAACGTCACCCAACATCACTTAGAGCACCTTTAAATCTATAATTCAGAAGTTGTTACTTACTCATCAAAACCATCCTCAAATCAGTTAGTACTGTCAAATGATCACTTTGAAAGTTGATTTGAATAGAGCAAACAAAGTTGATGCACAGTGACAACAAACAAAACAACTGCTCGAAATTAGAGTGACTTTTATAGGACACTGAAATCCTGGGATAAACAGTTCTATTCCAAAATAATAGAGGGTGAACCTGTTTATTTTCATTGTAAAGTGGAGCCGAATGTGCTGCAGTTCAGTAGTAATAACCTCAAGTATTAAAAATACCTGTCATCTATTTTGGTAAATTGAAAGACAATGTGGTCTGTAACAGTTTTGTTGAATGTTCTGGAGATTTCAGTGGCATTTTGACATTGAAAATAAGGTTTGTTTACTGTCACATGTTACTGTTAATGTTGTGTGCCTGTCTGCCTGCCTGCCTGCCTGCCTGCCTGCCTGCCTGCCTGCCTGCCTGCCTGCCTGCCTGCCTGCCTGCAGGCCTGTCTGCCTGCCTGCCTGCCTGCCTGCAGGCCTGCCTGCCTGCCTGCCTGCAGGCCAGTCTGCCTGCGTGTGTTTGTGTGGTACTTGTGTTTACTTGGTGTAAAGACAGTGAGCCCCTACCTTGGCAGATGTGTGTTTGGATTTTAGTGAGGTTGTGGGTTTATGTGAAGACTGCCGTTGCCAGTGGCCGCTGCATGTTATGGCCCCGTAGTCCTGCATCGATGACACAGAGCCTGTAGGCTAGAACGATAGCTTGGGGGTCACACCTTTGAGGGGCCACCTCATCCTCCACCATCTTACCCCACCCCCACCAAACCATGCACACCCAACTGCCTGCTACATTCACTCTAGCCCAGCAGCTCCACTTTCACTGTCTTTAGTGAGGAGAATACAGTGTTTTGTTCAAAGTCATCTAGCAGCAAAGCATGCTAAGCTGTAACAGTATTTGTTTGGCATTATTTATTTAGATATATTTTATATTTATTCACCTATTACTTATTTCAACTGTTTCGTTATCTATCTCACTGCTGCTGGTCTTATTTCTAACAATTTAACAGAACTGGATCATTAATAAAAGAAGGAACCTAGTGGTGGTCAATTTAATGTATCTTAATTAAGACATGTCAGTGTGCAGGATTACTGGAGCTTTTCATTTAGTGCATGTTGTTAGAATTGGATTGTTATGATGTTTGTTTAAAATGACATTCATTGTTAATAATTTAGAGGTGATTCTGAGCAGCTGGAGGAAACTGGGTTTTGTTTTCTGTTCAGCTACATTTAAACATGTGATATGTTACATACATGTGGACTATTGACCAAATAGATGCTTTTGTTTCAGTTTAACTTAATACATTCAACCTGTTTGTTTTATTTATTAACAGTGGCTATTGGTGTGGTATTATCACATTATTACAGTGTTTTATGAACTGATTAGTACAGATTACTGATCTGAGTGACAGCTGTCAAGTGTACATCTTTGCAGAAGTGAAAACAAAATTCGGTTTTTATAGCAACAGATGGTAAACATACTGTTAGAGCAAGTTGGAGAGCTGTCAGACAAAGCAGAATTGTGCTGTTATTGAGAATAGTGAATGTTGTAGAAGTGCAACCCCAGTGCAAATCAACACATTCCTTCTCCAAAGGGATGTGAAGATCCCACTTCAAACTTTATGTAGTGTACACAGATGTATTTACACTCACTGCCTGCACCTCAGACTGTTGTAGATTGGCCTTCTGGCGTCGGAGGTTGGACTTGATGAATCCTGCGATAAAGGAGAGGGAAAAAATTAGCTTTTTTAGTTGTGGTCTCTTTTGGTTTAAAATCAGAAATAGAAAATGGCGTATCAGTGGTGACTCACTTCTGTAATTCAATGTGTTTTAGGTTGAAATAGAAAAACAGGGAGAACATGTCAAAGTAACACATTCCATACAAAATTGTAAACACAACCTAATGTATCTTATGTAATTTTGAAAGGGATGATTTGCATGTTTTATGCCGGAGAATATAATTATCTCATTTATGTGTTAAAGATGAGCCTTGTTGATTTGAATGTCATGACAGGAAAACACAGCACAGTGCTTAGTCTGCATTAAACACTAACACTCAATAGAATGTGTAGTGGCAACTTTTTCTTAGATTAAACAAAACAAACTCAAAGTCAAACTGTCACTGAGGCACCGAAGTAGTGAATCTTACGCAAGGACAAAAACGCTCATTGTCCAGGCAGAGATGGCATTTTGTGAGGTTTATTTATCCAGTTCTCGGCAAACAAACATTTGAAACCAAGGAACAATGGCGTCTTTGACAATGTCAGTATTTCTGTTTTAATCTGTACACGGTATCTGTGACAGTCTATCCTTCTTAAAACTTCCGCTCTTTCAGGACTTCAGGTGGAGAGACACAATCACTCACACACACACACACACACACACACACACACACACACAACCAGTAAAATGCTTTAAAAGTAAAGGAATTTTAGAAGAGCATATTCTTTTTTTAATCTTTCAGCTTACCATAAATAGTAATAATTGTCAGGACAAAGCTTGTGCACTGGGGGATCAGAGGTGCATTAATATTGCTTTGAAAAAGCAGCTCTCATGCCAGCAATGCAAAAAATGCCAAAGAAAATGTTTTAACGCATTATCAGCAAAACTGTAAGAGCTGTTAAGACCTGTGGACATCAAATGTGACAGACAAGGTTCACAATAACATGGGGCCTAAAATGAGTCTAAAGAATGTGTCATCATGACAGAAAACCTTCTCTTAGCCACCATTTCTTAAGACTTAAATCTTTGTCAAAATCAATGACTTCTTGATATAAAAGTAATATTATTGTAGCTTTTTTTTTATCAGGATCCAAAGTCTTGAAGATAACATAAAGAGTTTGGAGAGATGTTGTATACGATGAGTTGGCATAACAAATCTCAGATGACTCCTACTACTGTCACTTTAATCATTCCACTGTTAACATTATACATGACATTAGGTAGCCAGTAAAATGCTTTAAAATTTAAGCAATTTTAAAAGAGCATATTATTATTGTTTAATATAAAGCGAACGAATAACGATTATTAACGAATAAAATTCTGTAATTTTCATTTAATAGCGCCTTTAATAAATGGGGATTTCTCATTCAGCCACTAGAGGGCAACCTTATCCCATGAAAGATACCAATGTGCTGCGTGTAAATTAATAAACATAAGGACCTGGTTTAAATAGTGCTTCACTTCTGTGTTAAATTCCATTTACTATCATGTGCATCCACAATTGCTGACAGAAGTTCAATGTTCACTGTTTTTGAAGTCGTAAGCACTGTGACAGGAGAGGAGAGAGGTGTGTTTGTTGAGGAAAACAGAGGAGATGTTAATATTTTACCTGTCAGTACTGTTCCTATTAGCAGGAAGCTACTCAGGAAGATGTTTCCTGCTAAAGTGCCCCATCTATCAATGATCTTCCCTTGGGAGATGGTGAAAATGATTCCAAAGATCTGAAAGGAGATCAAAAAAATTGTACAGCCCCAAAACCAACAACTTTTGTATTTTGTTTTTTGATGTTGTTCATGCTAACATTACCGACCTGAGCTGAACAGTTAAGCAGTCCAGAAGAGGTTCCCTCTGATTCTGGATAGGTAAGCTCTACTGCAAACTCAAAGCCCAGAGGTAGATATCCTGTCATGAAGAAGCTGCAGACAGACAGAGAGACACACAATTACACACACACACACACACACACACACACACACACACACACACACACACACACACAAGGTCAAATTAAAGGCTTAAAGAAAAGTGTGTGATCTGCAGTAGTTTTCATCCCAACCAAAGAAGGAATAGAAAAACCACAAATTTAAAAGTAGGGCAAGTGTATATGGGTGTACAATACATCCTGTCTGGGTTTCAGTAATGAAAGCCAACAAAGGAATCACTATGGAAACCAGTTATGGGCTTACAGTTTTTTCCAACTGCTTACACATGTTTTCAAAACTATGTCTCCTTTTTGCAAAACACTACACACATATCCCAAAACTGCACACCCAAAATGCCAAATGCCCCATATCTCCTTCAAAATGAAACACTGCATTCAAATGCAGTAAACACATCTCAAAATGAAGCATTTGCATCAAATTGCAAAAAAAAAGTTCATAATAGTACATTTTTAGATACCGTATACCATGTACACATTGTTGTTCTAAATCTAAAGCTCTTTTGTCTTTCATAGACTTTTATCTACATTTACATTGTCCTAGAGTGAAAGTAATCTGCTGAGTTGTTGAAAAGTGCACTGTAAACAACAATGTAATGTTACAATAAAGCAGAAAATATTTATTGGGCAAAATATGTTTGTAAAAGTAGCACAGTGTTGAATACAGTAGCATGAAACAAGAAAACAAAACTACAAAGATATGTAAACCAAAGTTATAATTTTTAGATTTAAGAATATGTGTGTATGTGTGTGTGTGTGTGTGTGTGTGTGTGTGTGTGTGTGTGTGTGTGTGTGTGTGTGTGTGTGTGTGTGTGTCGGGGGATTGTATGCAAAACAAAGTCTGATTGATTTATAATGCTGAAACAATCATTAAATAGTTGCATGCCTGTTCTTATTTCAGAAGGTTTGAAGTATGGACACCACTGTAAATCTACTCAAGATGGGCTTCTCTCATGGTTAATCCATGGTTGATCACATGATGAATCAGTGGGGCCCTGATCTCATCAGGGATGGCTCTTCTCCTTTCTTTCGTTTTTCTTCTATTTTTCTTTCTTTCTTCATATCTCCAACTTGTATATTGTGTATATGTATATTTGTTCTTATATTGTATCCTGTTATTTCATGTATATTCTGTATGTGTGCTGTGTGTCTATTTTGCTGCTGCACCGGATTGCACCGGGATTTTTTTTGGATCAATGAAAAATCTATCTATCTATCTATCTATCTATCTATCTATCTATCTATCTATCTATCTATCTTCTCTTCTTCCCTCCTCCTCCTACCGTTGCTCTCTGCTTTAGTATAGGCCTATACATAGGTCAAAGGTCAGATTACCTGTTTTGAACAATGGATGCCAACAAAAGAAGCAAGCAAGCAAGTCACTTCCTGTTAGATTTTTGTGTCTTAGGTAGAGAATTGTGTGTAGTGTTTTGAAATAAAATGTTTTATGCAAATGAAAACTGAGTCAAAGTCTGAGAAATATCTCATGAATTTGGAAATTTGGTGTGTAGTTTTGTACTATGAGTGAGAGGTTTCACAAATCGTGTGACATGAAAAGATTTTGTGTGTAGCAGTTGGAGAAAAAAACTGTAATCAGCTTACCATAAATAGTAATAATTGTCAAGACAAAGCTCGTGGACTGGGGGATCAGAGGTGCATTAATATTGCTTTGACAAAGCAGCTCTCATGCCAGCAATGCAAAAAATGCCAAAGAAAATGTTTTAAAGCATTATCAGCAAAACTGTAAGAGCTGTTAAGACCTGTGGACATCAAATGTGACAGACAAGGTTCACAATAACATGGGGCCGAAAATTAGTCTAAAGAATGTGTCATCATGACAGAAAACCTTCTCTTAGCCACCATTTCTTAAGACTTAAATCTTTGTCAAAATCAATGACTTCTTGATATAAAATTGGCATGTTTTGTAATGAGGCATTGCTCAAATTGAAACATTTTTACCTGTGATCATTTTTGTAAATTTCTAAGTAATTATATTGTAGCTTTCTTTATCAGGATTCAAAGTCTTGAAGATAACATAAAGAGTTTAGAGAGATGTTGTATTCGATAAATTGGCATAACAAATCTCAGATGACTCCTACCACTGTCACTTTAATCATACCACTGTCACTTTGCCTTGCAATTATTGTCTTCACATGTTCTTGTTCATTTAAAAAAAAAAATTCTATTCTTATTTAATTTGGTTTAATTAATATACCTCTTGTTATTTATTTGTCTATATATCTGCACTCTTGCTTTCTTTGTGCTGCTGTGACAACTGCAAGAACCCTGTTTAGTATTCCTTTTAGAGAAATAACTGACCATAGTTAATTTTTACTCATTTAATTTCAAACCCTGGCTGTGATGTTTATGACCTTTGCAGCCTTTCCTCTGTAATGGTTACCTACCCTAAAACTCCAGCTGTGACAAACACCACCCACAGGTGACCCAGGTTGAGGGTGAAGGTGTAAACCAGCATCCCAATCAGAGAGAGGAGATATACGGCCAAGGTGGTTTGTCTTAGGAAACAGGAGAGGAATATTAATCATACAGTTTAAAAAATGTGCAATGGCAATACGATCAACTAGTATATACTGTACATTTACACACAGAACCCTCTATTTGAGGAAAATCCTGTAATCTGATTTGACTTTTACATTAATGAATCTTACAACAACATCTATAATATATCTACAACAATTCTATACTTAAAATAGCTTAAAGGTCCCATGACATGGTGCTCTTTGGATGCTTTTATAATATAAGACCTTAATACCACAATACCATATCTGACGTCTCTTTCCCAAAATTCAGTCTTGCTGCAGAACTAGAGCCAGTCCCATAAGGACCTTTCCTTAGGATGTGTCATTTCTGAGTTTGTAGCTTTTGAGGAGCGGGGGGGGCAAGGTGGAGGGCTGGGGGTGTGGCCTTGACCAACTGCCACTTTGCTCGTTTGAAAGCCATGATGTCTCTCTCATGGGTGGGCCAAATTCTCTGGGCGGGCAAAGCAAAGATAGGGAGGTAACCTTGGCCCTTATGATCTCATAAGGGGCAGGATTCCAAATAGGCGCATCTAAGCTTTCATTTCCCAAAGGCAGAGCAGGATACCCAGAGCTTGGGTTCACCATCACCATTTTCACCTATCACCATTTCTAGCCACTGGGGGACCATAGGCAAGCTGGGGGAACACATATTAATGGCAAAAATTTTCATGCCATGGGAACTTTAACAATCAAAGACAACACATGTTGGTTTTGTTGTGTAAATGACAGAGAAATATCTGCATCTGCCGTTATTTAATGTAGAGCCCATGTTTCATTTGAAAAAAAACACTTACACTTTTTTTAATTAGTCTTTAAGAAATTCATTACAAGAAGCAAAACTCATCAGTACAGTCATCAGGGTTAAACTGGGATCATCTAATAAGCCAGTAGCTCTGTATGTAATGCATACACCTAACCAGGACTTATGTCTAAAACATTTTCAGTTTCTACCACTACAAGAGATAAGAACTATCAAATAGTTCTCTTTAGGCCTATATTAAAAAGTAATGTATAGTTTGTGTCAGAACAGGCATCTTTTTCTAGAAAAATGTCTTACTTAAAATGAATTTCACTTGAAAATAAACAATAGCAAAATAAGCAACCATAAACAATATTGCTGAGTCACTGAGTACCCCTCGTCACAACCCAGGCCATCTGCACAAACAAGCTTTCTCTGGTGAAGCTGTCTCTCGCACAACCACGCGTAAATTATTGCTGAAAAACAGTTTTTGTTAATACAACATAGTCCTTTGACTCTGTACCACATGGGACAATAGCCGTGAGAGGGTCAACAACGTAAATCCGAACCTGACAGCTTTGACAGCTAACCATCCTAATGGCATGTAAGGAATCTGAGGGACGAATCATAATAGTTTGCATGCCAGATCGCTAAAGGCAGTGTGCCAAACATCTAACGCTCGGAAAACTATTGGAAATAAGTGGTTACTTTATGAAACAAAAGTACAGATATTCTTAATCAAGACAAAAATGAATCAGATATCATCAATGACTCAGAATAATTGGAAATCTTCACTTTTAAGATTGAATTATTAATATTTCCCACATGTTTTATGTGGTGGCCTGAGATGTGACATGGGCGGAGCAACAAAGTATAGCCTGTCAGTTCAGATAAGCAGAGAGGGACATCAGATCTAAAACTCTGTTCCGCTGGATTGTCATTCATGAATGCACTTGGACGTCTCCCTGTGAATGGATAATTTAATAAACATCCATGCAAGGAACCCATGTTTTAAAGCAGAGACTGACTGTTGTTCCTTTCAGAGGTGACGGTGAGTTTTCACTTAAAATATGAATCTATAACATGACATTTGTTGACACGCTACAGGCTCTGTTGGTCTGACGGTCTTTGTTCTTTGTTCTAGACTGAAATATCAATTTCAACAGATGGATCAACTATATCGATATCAACTAATAGATGGATTGCCATGAAATGATGTACAGACTTTCATAAGCCACCGGAATATGAATCCTAACTGCTTTGATGATCCCATGACTTTTCCTATAGCTATATTTGTGGTTTTCAGGCATCGGAGGGATTGTCAT
Source organism: Percina caprodes (assembly GCA_013375575.1). Lineage (NCBI taxonomy): Eukaryota > Metazoa > Chordata > Actinopteri > Perciformes > Percidae > Percina > Percina caprodes. The sequence goes on from JABXJD010000013.1 coordinate 2,092,407, forward strand.
AAAAAGTGTCAATGTTCCCCACAAGATCAAAAGGTCAAAGTATGTTTTTTTTAATTAATTTGCAAATGTTTGCCTTTCAAAGTATCAATAGTAAAATGATGTTTTGTAGAAATATCTTACTTGTATGTTTTGGTCTTGTCCAGCCAAATGCCACATATGATGGACCCCGCCATGCCAGCAACAACAATAGTCAGACCAATTCTCCCAGCATTCACTTCTTCACCCTGAGGGTAAAACATTGACATTTCTGGTTTTACAGACCAAGTAAGGCATCTGTAACCTTGTTCACTCTGTAGTTATCTTGTCCTGGAAGCTACAACACTCAGACTCCCAGACCCCAGATATCTGTGTCAGGGTCATCTCCTTGGCAGCTTTATAGTTATCGGTGTCAGAAAAAAACACACAAATGTCTACATGCGGGTCCTATTGACACTGAGGAGGTTAGGAAGGAAGAGACAGAGAACAAAGAGTGAGATATAAGGTAATCTGGTCTGAAATAAAGTATACAAGGCAGAAGCATATTTTAGAGCAGACACACTGAGACTTACAGGATATTGTTCGATGATCATCTGATTCAACAGTGTGGAAATAGCATAGAAGCAGCCGACGTTCAGCCCTGCAGACAACAAACAGAAATCAGTGTCTGTTTATTTTGAGAAGACCTGTAGGGAAATGCAGATGGTGCAGATGTGACCTAATGCTGCCCCCTAAAAACGCTGCTGACAACTTCACACCACGCACATTATAGCCTTCAGACTCTGTCACTACTTGGCTAATAGCATTTAAGTTTATTTATAATGGAGCACAAAGACACAAAATGACCTTAAAATCCCATTGTCCCGGCACGTAAAGGGTACACATTTACAGAGTAATGCATTTCAATATGCTTCACACTGTTAATCATTGACATTGTCTTCATTGAATAATGACCTTTGATCAAAAAAGTGACATCAAAAGACCTTTAAATCAATACTAAACATTGCACTGGAAGTCCATGTGTTATGATGACACAACCTCATATCTGCAACCCAGCTGATTGAAGACTGTGAGACACATCTGATTGTGGCAGCATCAACTGCAGATGTCTATTTTGAGGCTTTATAATCTTTGTTACCTTTCACATCGATATTGCAACAACATCTTTCCCTGGATGTGTGATAAAAGTAATGATGTTGGAGTGTGGGATGACCTGCATGTCTCAGTGATGTAATCATCATGAAAGAGAAACATATGAAGACACAGATATGGACTTCCTCCTTCTGCTATCTTTATGATATCATTTTATGGGACCTTCTAATGAACCTACAGTATTATGTAAGTGAAACAGCTTACACAAATTCTGATATTTGGTTAATTACTAATCATAATCAAGTAAAAGGCCAATTATTTGCTAGTTTTAGCCTCTCACATGTGAGGTTTTCCTGTTTTTCTCTGTTTAATATCATTGTGACTTAAATTTCTCTGGGTTTTGGATTGTTGGTCAGACAAAAAAGCAACCTAAAGATCATCATCTTGGACTTTCAGAACTTGTAATGGGCAATTGTTTGCCATTTTTTTGCAATTGACATTATTAGTGTTTAATACACTGAATAAATAGGAAGGGTACCTACCGTAGGTGACCACCAGGAGCATAAAGGGCTTGTTGCGCAGCAGCCTCAAGACAGAAGCTGTGTACGAGTACTCCCCGGGGGGGATGTTCCTGGCATGAGCCTGGGCCTGGGTGGGAGGGATCTCCGGTTTCTCCTGAAACACTGTTAGACAAACAGAACATTTCATGAGGATACTTCTGTGTTCTTTCATTAAGATTGTTGTGCTAGTGCATTGTCCTTTCTCTTATCAGCCAGACACTGATGGGAGTAAAAGCCCAGTGTGACGCTGGAGGTCATACTGACAGGCGGAGGAATAACAGTGGAAGCAAAACAACATGATGAGTCAGTTGAACAAACATTCATCATTATCACCATACCTTAATTGTATTACCTTTGTATTAATTCCTTGTCTTTTTAAACCAATTTGTACCTTATTAAGTTAGTATAAGCCTTGAAAAACTTATTACCACACCCTTGATACACAAGCTCAGTATCACATTAAAGTGGCCACACAGCAACTTGCAGCTAATAAAGTAATAATAATGTAATAATGTAGGCTACAAAATAAAACTTAAATGTTTACCCATAGTCCATCCAAACATGTGTTTTTATTTATGTTGCCTTAGGCCTACTCCACATGCACACAGGTATTTTTGAATTCTTCTGTCCACAAAAAGTATCCCTTCAACAGAAGCACTGTTTAAAAAAAACCCAGTTCAAATAGAAATGCTAAAACACAAAATTAAGACGACATAACCCTAACCCTAAAGACATGATGGTCAATCATGCAGAGAATAATTAAAAGATGTTGGCCAAGCAGAAGCCTATATCATATTAACATTTCCCTCACTGCTTTGGTTTGTTCACTTGTTTGGGTGCTGCAAGTTATCATACCAGTTTGGTGATATCCCGTAATGCCATTGCCAGTTAAGATTTTCCAGAAAGAAGTGCAACCCTTGGTGAAGCTTTACTATGTTTCTTTGACTGTCGATGAGTTTTAGTCCTTTGAGGCGGTGAAACGAGGAACTAACAGAGCTGACGAGGAAGATGATTTCATAAAACACTGTCACAACATTCTGAGTTCTGCTTGTATTTCCCATCGTGTCTGAACACATCTCATCAAAAGGTGAACAATTATAGCAATTACTGCTGCTGCTCATCCAGTGGACCACAATGCTGTTTCTCGGTAGAAAGCACATCTCAGGAAGACTCAGCTTTCCAGCAGTGCTGCCTTAAGAGCCCAATGAAAGTGAAGTAAAAAGTTCTACCATAAAAAATTGTGTGTAAACAATAAACCCTAATGTTGCAAAACCCTACTAGAAAAACACCTGTGTTCTCGACTAAAAAATACCATTACATTTCCAACTAAAAAAATTTAATTGGCATTACTGTGGGACAAAGGAGGTGAGGTAATAGCTTTGTCACAGTCCCTAAAGCATAAACTGTCAAGATTACTTTGCTTTATATATTTTCACAACATAACTGTGGGAGTTACATGAACTTGAAAGGGACTTGCATGAGTGGGCAAGAAGCCCTGACAGCTCTATGAGCCTGCGGATGTGAATAGTCATCTTACCAATGACCACGAGGATTAAGATGAGGGTGGCAACTCCTGCGCTGATGTAGAACATGATCCTGATGTAGTTTGCCAGCTCATTGATATCATCCACATTAGGCACAAGGATGGGTGGGAGCAGGAACCCAATGGCGATACCCATCTGTAGGTAAGAGGCACAAAATTAAAAAATGACTCTGCGCCTCTAGCTGACAGCCACACACACAGCTATAGTTAGTACTACACATCATTAAAGGGGTAAAGCATCATTACAAAAGTTGAAAAAACACAAACCTGACATTTGTGTGAGTGATGGCTACCAATAAACACATCAATAATACGTGCTTATTTAAAATGTAGTGATTTCAAAATTCAATTCAAAATATGTAAAGGTGGGTGTTGTCAAAGCACTAGTTTTACATTTTAAGAAACTATCTAAAACATTATATATTGTTTGTTTTATCTGTACAAAAGGAAACTTAATAATCATTGTTTTATGGAGAGTTATGTTGGACCAAGACAGGCTAACTGTCAACCTGTTTCCAGTCTTTAGGCTAAGCTAAGCTAACCAGCTGCTTGCTGTAACCTTATATTTGAAGGACAGATATGAGATTGGTATTGATCATCTCATCTAACTTTCTGCCAGAAGCAAATAAACAAACTTCCCAAAATGTAAAACTATTGCTTTAAGAAGTACAGGTAATGCAATGGGTCATATTTTGGGGGACATGTACTTGACATAAAGGTACAATGTCTGTTTGACTTTTTATATCCTAACTCCCCCTCCCAACACTCCCTCAGGCTCAGCAAAGGTTCTAGTCGATGTGGGACAGTAGGGGGTTCTAAACTTTCCAAATCTGAATACCACACGAGTATTGCCCACTTCTTCATCTTCCTACAGCCTTGAGAACATTCCAGAGGGAACACCAGCCAAAGTCCCTCCACTCTAGGCGAGAGATGGAAATGTATAAAAAAGGGACAAGCCATGTTCTCGGGGAAGAAACCAGGGAACAGTGTTTGAGGCGCGCAAGCACAGAAATACATCAGCTCCTTTAGTCCTCTGAGAATGTTATAGCCACCATATTTAGGCTATAGATAGCACCTGCTACCCTCTACCCTCTACAGTACATGATATTAATCATTATTTTTGGGCATTTTAGGCATTTGCTGACAGGACAGCTGAAAAAGTGAAAGGGGATAGAAGGGAGAATGACATGAAGCAAAGGGCCACAGGTAGGAGTCAAACCCGAGCCCGCCACATTGAGGAGTAAACCTCTATATATGGGCACCCGCTCTACCAACTGAGCTATCAGGGTACCCATATTAATCATTAATTTAATTTCACGTAATTTAGCTAGAGATCCCTACAATACAGTAACTGGAGAGTCATCTATGTTTAATCGCTGTCACATATCCAAACAAAGAAAAAACATCTCATTTTTGTGCATTTTGGAAAAGTAGAGCAAGTCTTGATAACTTGATAACAAAAAAGCAAAACAAGCTGATTAATGATCACTTATGAAGTTACTTTTGACACATAAACTGTTAATCTGTTTGTTCTTCAAAGGCCTTTATGGAAGTCCTACCTAATTTTTCTTAATGTGAACTATTTTTGAATGTCCAAGGGGAATGAACTACTTCAGCCAGAAAACTTGGAAGCATCAAGTTTAGGGACCGGATCCAAAGGAATAAAGTCCTGGTGAGCAAGTAAACATCAACCACAATGTGTTCTTTTATCTTCAGCGGCAGCAAATGGAACTTAAGCAAAAAACAAGAACATTTGTGACAATGGCCGGTATGCAGTGTTTGTTAATGCAGGTGAGAGAGAACACAGAGGGGTCAGACGTCTTTTGATGATCTATGTTTAGGTATAGGGTTAAAAATTGTGGTGCGATCATAAGGCATCCACATATAGCTCAATGCATAAGATGTCTGTGCAGTATCCATTCACTGTTTTTATTGGCGTGTACAGAAAGAATAGTTTAAAACTAAAATGAATCATGAAGTCAGATTCTTCCCGTTAGAAATGACTCAAAAATACATCAAAATGTCATTATACTTCAAAACCACTAAATGTATCATCTCTCTTACAATTGTTTTGGTCTTTTAAGGTGAGAGAGACATGAACATGACATGTTCAGGTTTTCCTTTACTTCAGGCTTTAGACAACGTAACAAGTTTAATACATTTTCTGGTATTTTTAGTGTGAGAGGATAGGATAAACGAACACACACACCCTCTCCAGCAGCCCTCATTATTGCCATGGACACAGCATTGTCAGTGTAATCTCATTATACAGTCAGTTACACCATGCCTGGGAACTTGTTCAGAAGCACGAGGTGAAAGTTGAACACCATCCCCGCAATTTCCCCTGCTTAGAAAGAACAAAAGACGTGCACACACATGTAAAGCTACATTCTGGCATATCTGCTTCCTCCCAGTTCGGGAAAGTCTTTACCACATACCTCACCTATTGCATTAGTACATTGCTGCTTACAGTGTGTACATGTAGAAGTGGCAGACTTCTTATATGAATTTGATATAGCTGACATGTAAAATTTGCTCACTGCCACCACATTTTTCTGGCAATTTTCTTTTCTGTTAAAAATCAACTTGTTTGCATACAATTTACAGTCTTCTGAACACAAAATTTAAGAATACATATTTCACAAAATGGTAATACTAGGCTCTTGGCACGTTAGTAACTAAGCTTACCCAAAGAAATTAATGAAATTAATGAAGCCTTAACCTTGTTAAAGAAAATCACCATTGGACATTTGGCAAATAACCTAAAAGTAAACTGTGAGCTAATACTTTCTCAGCTGACATAATAAAATCCACTTTATAAAACAGAGAATTACAGTCTTTGACTATGATTGGCTGAGACGCCATCTAAGTCGTAAAACACTATCAACATCTGAATCATATCTAAAGACGCCCCTAGCCGTTCTAAAATCCCTGTAAACCACGGCCTGTCATGGATTATTGCTTATTTATTCCTCAACTTCTCATATACCACATGCCATACCGTAGGCTGTCACAAAATGCTGAGGTAATTTTAAGCAAACTGAAGCTAACATTGTCAACATTACATACATATTAAGTGCCTCTCTCAGATCCCACTGTTAGAAGCTGAAGCAGCCACCAGAGAGTGATCACAGACAAAGATGCTGACATAGCATAACATGTACCTGCCATGGCCATTCAGACTGCTAAAGATGATAGATCTCCACCCCCCACCTTCTTTCTTGGCAACTGACACTCATACTCTCTCTACACAAATATGAGAAGATAGCACACATTGCCAAAGACATTTGTAGCCGAAAGGCAAACAAAGACACACCTGATTTTCCAGAACGCCAAAGGAACAGGAGACCTCATGCTACCCAAACCACAGGGACGTGAGTCTGGACGGGATGCCAAGGATATAAACAGTGGCCACAACACACAAACTGGTCAAAGAAGGTCATTGAAAATGTGTTGGGGTTGGCCGTGCTCGTCTTTATCCAGGCCCCAATGCAGTTAAAAGCTGCGCCCACCACCACTACGTGCCTAAGGCCCCCCGTTATCGAGCAGCCACGTTAAAGGCAGAATGTGGGGGATGTAGGGAAGGAAGTACATCATGGAAAGTCAGTCAATGGGGAGGTTGTCAATGTTGTGGAAGCGCATGAAGATGTTGCTGCTGATGCCATACTGCAGCCACATGAAGACGTTAAAGCAGTAAAGGTGAACAGCATGACCCATCGCCGCTTGTACAACTTGGTCTCCATCAGTGGGAAGAGCTGCGCAGCATCCAGGGCTGAAAACTCCAAGATGTCACTGCTGTCTCCCAGTGGCAGCTGGCTGTATCCTCCCAAACTGGTTGTCTTTTTTTCTTGTTGGAGACCAACTATTGGCTCTGGCCTTTCCAAGGCCATGCATCCACTCATGAGGGAATTCATCCTGAGAACTCATGTTGCTCTTACTGAAACCCCTTTCCTTCAGGCTTCTGTAGCCCTTAACAACTGGAGGGAAGAGCAAACATTTCTCCTTGTGTGTCCGCTCTCTCAAAACCGTGGCAGTTTAACTGACTCGTCTCTCCCACCCAGCAGGTTTTTTCTACATGCTGATCTTAAAAAACCTCATCAGCTGTGCCTACAGTGGCAATTACTGCTTATTAGTCCTTCTGATTTAGCAGAGTTGGATATGTGGTGAAGTTGAAATATATTGAGCAATGTTGGAAAGCTCTGATCCCAGGCAACTGTTACATACTTGACTGATTCCAGTCTTTAACACCTCACTTTAGTCACTTGGAAGTTTTATTTTTCATTTCAAACCCCTCCTTCCAGCTTATGTCATAGCATCAACTAAAGCTTAATAGCAGGCGCTGAGTGTGAATGTATGGTATACCATATATATTCATACTTATGGCGATTACCTATAGGACGGTCAAAAAGAGACACTTACATACATACATACTTTAACATTAATGGTAGATTCTCATTCTGTAGGGATACCCCTTGTATTTCTACACTATAATACAAGTTCAATACGTGTGTACTTATGCTGTGGCAAGGAAGTACGCTTCTGTGCTCAAACACAAGAAAACCATGTCCTACTGTAAGACAAGCTATTAGAGTGTTTGTGGTTCATAAATTGGATTTACTAAAGCCCAATCACTTTTTATTGCATCACAATTGCAGATCTGAAGTCGGATTATTTCAAACGTATTCATTTAGCACTAACACATTTTTGTTATGTTGTCTGTCTAATCAATTCAGAGTGCTTGTGTACTCAAAAACATTGGATTATGAATGCTCTGCCATGATGCGGTACTGACAGGTCTGATGCTATAGGATGCTAAAATGTGAGTTTATAGTAATCAACCATAGTGGAAACTGGAGCTTGTTGTCACTGTTTTTGCTCTCAGTGGAGGATTATTACTGTGGGACATACACAATTAGTCATGATCAATCATTTTTCAGAGGACTACTTTGTATTTGGATTATTCAATGTTCTTTAACTTTTTCCAGAAAAGGATTCAATAATGCCACAACTGAGTGTGACAATGTTTTCATGGGAATTAGAGTTGCAACAATTAGTTGATTCATTGATTACTTGAATGACAGATCATCCGCCACTATTTTCATAATCAATGAGCCAAAAGTTATTTAAAAAACTGACTTTTCTATTTGTTGATATTCAATAGATCACATGATTAATGGATTAATGAAGAAAAAATGGTAGATACTGGCTTATTATAGTGTGCCTCATTCATTTTATAATTAATTTGATAATTCTAAGTGATTCTGTTTTGAAGTTTTGGGGTTTTTTGAGCTTTACCTACTGCATATGGGTTTATGTAGCCTATCTAGAAAAGGAGTATTAAACTGGAGAACATTAATTTAACTTTTGGCTCCAACAAAAATGAAATAACTGAAAAAATGATATGATATTAGTGATGTAGGCTATTGAATGGCTTCTCAAAGCACCAATGGTAATTGCTGATGGATTCCCTGCTGTCTACAGCCTCCAGCCACCTCTGCTGCACAGACCAAAGGTGCAAACCCATAAATGGAAGGAGTGAAGGTAAGAGGAGGAGAACCAAAATCTCACATAATTTTTAAACTGCTACCCCTAATGCACTTCATGTTCATTATTTATCCTGAAAAATCCATATGATATTAAATCCTTCAATATCTGTGTTTACATCCGGTGGAAGGTAGCCGAGATTGCTTTTTTGGTATTTGCCTTTTCCATAAAAACAATAAAAGCTATAAAATGCTTAACCACAGCGGATAAAACAATCTATGATAATGATACTTAAACAATCCAGGCTTATATCTAAAACACTAGGTAGCCTATTTGGGCTATAAACTACTTCAGGGTCATATTCAATTCAATTGAATTCAATTGTATTTATAGTATCAAATCATAACATGAGTTATCTCAAGACACTTTACAGATAAAGTAGGTCTAGACCACACTCTATAATTTACAAAGACCCAACAATTCCAGTAATTCCCCCAAGGGCAAAACTTCCTTTTAGGGAGAAACCTCGGTTGTGAGGAAAACTTTGTTTTAGGGAGAAACCTCGGACAGACCCAGGCTCTTGGTAGGCCAATGTTTGACGGTGCCGGTTGAGGGTGTGATAAACAGTGGCAATAATAGTCAGAATAAAGGTAATGGAACTATGACTAGAAATAGTAACTTTATAGTAGTTCATGTAGCAGGGAACTGCAGGGCGTTACAGGTTATAGAAGGCTTAGCAGGGCACAGCAGGACGTAGCAGGGCTGCTGTGCTAAGTGACGAGATATGAACACATGAGCTGTAATTATCCAAACCCCTGTGTACAGCCTAGTATTCAGACATTCTGACTTTTTGCACAAAAAAAGACTACACTGACTCAAAACATTGTACCAGCAAGAGACAGGAATTGGGCACGTCACCTCCCATTTGGTTGTCACCCTCAAAACAAATAGCCTAGCTTCCACGATTGAGGAATATCTCACCAAATTCCATCTATTTAAGTTTAAACATTTTTATCACGTTTTATTTTATTTTTTTAATTTTTACATCTGGGCAAGAAAAAATTGGGAGGTTAAAGAGGCAGTGGTGGAAAGTAACTAAGTAGGCCTAGCTACATTTTTACAGTAGCTACAGTTTTAAGTTAGGCTACGCATGGTTGAGTAGGATACTTCCATTCTTACTTACACTTCATTTCAGAGGGTAGTATTGGCTACTTTACTTCACTACATTTACATCTGATAGCTATATCAAATTACAATCTACACAAAAAATACATAATGAGCTCCCAATTTCTGGTGTGTTTTCTCAGATATTTCATCAAAAAATAAGGTTTTCAGGCCCAAAGAGGAGAAAGCATTTTACAAATAAAAGAAATTTTATTTGAAATTTAATAAAAATATGTGTAGCTGAACTTAGTTTTTTCTTCTACTGTACCCCATTATTCATCTGCCCCTCAAATTAAGTATTTGATTGGAGGCTGAACATGAAGACATACAATGCTTCAACCATCGATATGGTCCAACAGTCTAGAATCCATGAACCCGGATAAGCTTTTTAAAGGTAAGCAGGATCTGTGATGTAGATAAGCTGTCACATGTTAGAGCGCGCGCACGCACGCACGCACTTACACACACAATATGATTCAGGCTACTCATGCAATTCAAACATTTGTCAGGGGGGAGTTCGGGACAAAATCAAATCAAACATAATATAGAGGTCAATCACAGTGACAACTGTGGCTAAGCGATGAACTTGCCTGATTGCCAAAAACTCCGATGGAGCAGGCGGTGGAAACCTCATCCGCGCCGAACCAGACCGACGCCAAGCGGGAGGGCATCCCGAGGATGAACACCTGGGCAAGGGAACTTGCGAGCTGTCCGAGCATGGTCACCCCGAACAAGTTGGGTTTGGCACTGGCTACCTTGATCCATGTCCCGGCGCAGTTGAGCGCGTTGGCCAGCAGTGCTGTGACCCGCAGCCCTTTCTTATCCAGGAGCCAGGTGACCGGGAAGATGAATGGGATGTAGGTGAGCATGTAGATCATGGACAGCCAGTCTATAGAGAAAGCGTCCACGTTGTAGAACTTCATCATTACGTTGTTGATGATCCCGTACTGGATCCATTGGTATGCGTTGCTCAGGGAATATGCACTGAACAGGAACACGATCATCCAACGCTTCTTGTATAAACGCGTATTGGCGGCAGATCCGCTGTCACCGTTCGGGATGCTGCAGCATTCAATTTGCGGTGCGGCATCTGGACCCCCAGCTCCCAAATTTGGCCCATTGTCCAATGAACTCTGCGCGTTTCTGTCCTGCGATGCCCGAGTATCTTCTCCCATCTTCTGCTTCAATAAAAACGAGCAAACTTGGAAATATAAGAAAATATTCCCCCAGCGCAGTAACTGACTTAAAATATTTTTAAAAACCCAAACTGCTCCGAATATGTGAATTAAAAATGAAATTACAGAAGTAACAATTAAAAAGAATCAATGATCACTTTCGGTCCATGTGGCAGTCCAAATACTGTTCATTTGTAGAAACAGAAGAACTGAGACGACTTCAGACATTCATTCCAACGGACTGGCCTGCTCTCCACAAGTTCATTCAAAACTTGAGCTGTCTGAGAAATCCTATTTATTACACTCACTAGAATGAGCTGACCCGACTTTTACTCCACCCAGCTGCTGAGATAAGACGTGACAGTGACTGTAATGAGACACACCTACCAGACAGTAAACAACACAGAGAATATATAGTTTGTCCTTATTTTTCAACTTAATCTCCCAATGCAACATTGCATTTTATCAGTGTGCCACATTATCAATATTTTATTCAATAATAATATATTATAAGGTTGCTATTATTTCTCTAGCAGGAGTTTGGTGCTCTAGCCTCAGTCATCACTTTGTTAATCTGCCTTGTTAAAAGTTAAATCCCACCGTGTAAGAACAATAAGTGCCTTGTTACTACCTGTGTTTGCTGTTAATTAGTACATGCTGTTCTTACATACTTTTCACAATAGATGAAATGTGGATTAAATGTTAAATCTAAACTCATGTGATTATATTACACTATTGGTCCCCATTTCCTTTAAAAAAAAATACAGAAGGAAAGGCATGAGTAGTTTGATGTCTTAATGCTTAATTACACTGGAAGTGAGGGGAATAAGGTTAATCATGAAAGATATTATTTTACTTAATTTTTCCACTGTTATGTGTGGAATTACCCACAGCTAAAACAAAGCTTTCCTTCTGCAGGATACCTCGGGATCCCTGAAACTTCACACATAACAATTAGCCAGAGGGATGCTGGAGAGGTACAATAGGTTTGAATAGTTAATCAAGTTTAAATAGTTTAGAATTTCCTGCATAAAACTATAACAAATGTGTGAAAACCAATACAAACTGGAGACAAACAGGGTTGATCAGGATGTACTGCTACTGGCCACCAGATAGCACCATTTACCAGAAAGTTTGGTCCTCAAAATTTGACCCAAAATATAATACGATTACGATGCAAAATTCCAGTAAGAAAACAAACTAAACATTTATTTCTTAAGGTAATACAAATGAGATTTTGTAATAGCTTATATGCTTATATAACATAATATTCAAAAGTATAAAAAAACATTGGTAGTAACAAAATGGTAACAGAAAATAAAGTACATTGCATATGCATGTGCATACATGACGCCTGCGCCAAAACATAGGAATAAGAAAGAGGATCAACCGCTCTGCCACCAAATGTATGAAAAACAAAAATGATCATGACTCATGAAGGTTATTATAGTAAAAAGGCTTCTGACTGTCTGCGGGTGACACGTACTTGCTTAAGAAAAATAAAGAATTTACTTTTTTTATTGCGTAAGCAAATCCAGCTAAATGTGTCTAATAAGATCAGAAGTAATCAGCAAATAAAAGTTCACTTGTAAATCACCAAATTCATGACTGAACTGATATTAAACTGATGTTTTGATAGCGGAAAAATCCAATTTTAGCTGCTGGAAATGAAGCAATGGCTAAAGCTAAGGAGGAATATAGTACAAGTCCATCATAAAACAACAAACTTAATGTAAAGTAATGTGCCAATAGATGTGTTGGGTTTTTTGTTTAACTTCATACTGATAGTGTCTAGAGTCTGATGACCACAACTACAAATTAATGGGAAAGAAAGAAAAACAAGAAGAAGTTTGATTTAACTGCCAAAACAGTGTCCAATGTAATCACATCCACAGTTTATGGCGTACTGTTCTGTGAGATAAGGTGGGAGGACTCGGATGGATCTCATCTGTGGCTGAGGCCCAATGCTAAGTGCTGCTAGTTGGCGGTTTCTTCTCAACTGTAAACTGTAGAAAGTCGTCACACCTTCACTTGGCCTCCAGTTGCTGCAGCAGGGGGTTGGCCTCGCTCTCCGGCGTTTTGATGCTGTCCGTCCTGACAATACAGGTGGGGCGGTGTCGGTTAAGCATGAGGATCAATTGCTGTCGTTCCAGCTTCAGCTCTTCAATCTGGGCTTTAAGGTCAGAGTTTAACATCTCTAGTCTATCTGATTCCTGTCAGAAGGTGGAGAGAAAAGGAGGCAAAAACAGATACAATGTTGTTTTGGCAATACGATAAATATGTGAGTGTTTTAATATAAAGCAAAGTGATTGAGTAGGCGTGTCTCCTCACCTTTTGTAGATAATCTGTTCTCTCTTTCTTTTTGTTTCGACATCGAGCTGCAGCCACTTTGTTTTTCTCTCGCCTTCGTTTCCTCCTGTCATCCTCTTCATCTCTCTAAACAGCAGTGCAGGTAAAAAGGTTTGAGGCTAAGTTGTGATGGACCTGCTGCACATTGGGAGACTCTTCATGTTTCAGTACAAAATGATGATGAAATTAGTAAAAGAATATTATCTTGCATTCTTTACATTACATCTTCATTTGACTGTAATAGAAGTATGATTTGACCATGCCTTCTTTAATACCATAATCAATAACCAAAGAAATTATAAATAAAGAACTAACAATGTTTTTTATGTCCTATTTACTTTGCATACATGTTGATCTGTATCAGTCACAGCATGCATGTTTAATAAAGTAGAAAGTAGAATCTTTATTCTTCAAGTGATACAAAGTATCGTGTCCAACTATGTCCACTAGGTGGACCTGTTGATTAAGATATGACACAACACTGTAAGTGCCATGGTGCTTTCACTTCATGCAAACCTGTTTATGATATATAAGGCACATTTTACACATAGTTAAACTAGAATCTGTATGATACATTTGAAATACTGTATTTGGTTTGTTGCATCTCTTATAGGCAAAATCCCATTTTTGTCCAAATGTCAGATTAGAAACAGGCATGCAAACTGAGTAAAAACTCCAAAATGTGCCGTTTATGATGTTCATTATCTAGTTCTCAGCTCCTTGATGTTTCCTATACCTCTGCTTTGATCACTAGGGACCTCTTCCCCAGACTGTCCAGGAAGTGCAGAGGTGACAGCATTGTACCGAACTCCTGGAAGTCCCCAAATTTGAGCTTGTCAGTCAGTGTGGTGGCTGAGATCCCAGCCAGTGGGCCCAGGCTGGGCAGGGAGCCTGCTGTCACAGAGGGATCTGGGATTTGTCCTGGCATCGCGTCAGACTCGGCCGTGACCACAGCTAAAGAGGAGGAGAAAAGGAAGACATACTTAGACGGCAACAAACAAGATCAATGAAAAACACATAAAACTCTGTCTGCACTGCTTATTATAGTACATACTTTATGGTATGAGGTTAGGAAAAAAAAGCCATTTTTCAATAACAAATTAGCAGCAAATACACATGTAAGTGCTTTATTTGACCCACAGTCTGTTACAGAGCTTCAAGAAAGCATTTGCCTGAGGTGCACTGCTCCTTTCTAGCAGTCAGACTGGCCTTACTGTGATGAATTTTTGGTCTGTTATATGAGCCGTTTGCTGAGGCTGCTCTCATTAGCTTATTTTCTGGAATGAATAATGAAGAAGAATTTAATGTAGGCAATTTGTCCTTTTATTTCAAGGAGCCGTTCCCAAGAATTATCTGTTAGCCGTGGTTTCCTCCTTATGGAGACAATGTCAGGGGATTAACACATGGCTGCTAAAATCCAGCATAATGTTGTAAACTATGAACCCAAATGTAACTTGTTTGGTTTGGTTAAGCCAAATGACAAAATTTAAGTTGAAACAGTTTACTCATATTTTGGGCAGAACCAATTATCACTATGTTTTCCACACTGGCAAAATCCCCTACTTTAAAATGCTGAAGGTGAACATTTAAAAATATCCAAAGACAATGAGAGAGGTGTGTGAGAGCAAACCAGCCAAATACACAGGAAATTACTATAACAACTCAGCGGATTTCCAAGCCACATGATGCAGCCAAAAACTACTATCTAAGGTCAATTACTCAGAGACATGTAGCCCACACAACAGGAATAAACAGGTAATATCTGATATAAATACCCCTACAGAAAGCAGGCTGCTATTATCTGTGAAGACAAATGTATGGGAATTTTAAGTAAGGAGTGTATGTATGCCAATAAATATGCATCTACTAACTAGATAAAACATGAGAATTGCACTTGGGAAATTACTTTCAGCTTTTATACATCCCCAAACTACAGGTCAAAGTGGAACTCTGCAGGCCAATGCTTATGGCACGATAGGCACATTTGTCATAAAAAAAAGTTAAATTAAAGTAATATGTAATGAAATGCATTATACATTTGGTTTGAAATGCTCAAAAACACTAGCAAAAGCAAAAACAAAGCCACCTTAACAACATAGTTCTGAAACTTTTCATAAAAACCATAGGCTACAATATGGATCAAAGGCCATTTGAATACATTATTGTCTACAGTGAATGATTAAAACAGATATTTAACATACTCTAATAATTGTAACTTTATTATAACCCTAAAGGTCCAAGAAGTCAGTTAGACTGTATTACAGTTATTGGTGTTGAACCTTTACATGAGAAAGCTTCCGGTTAGTTATTATCAGTAGTTAAGGAATATGTGTAGTCATCTTAAATCGACTGCATAGTGTTGCAGCGAGTGCACACTGAAGCCATTGGTCAACTTGAAAGCGGAAGTTTTTCTTCAGTGCGGCATTTATCTTACGTAACCTTGTCTTCCCATCAGAGAGCTGCAGTGATAAAACGTTACAGCTTTTCCTTTCCAGCAGATTTCGCTTTAGATAACCACATTTTAGGAAGCAATGTACACACCAGTGTAAAGGATAAACTGCTCTAACTGAGAACATTTTGTTCTGAATTGTGCACGCCGTGGTTCCATGTAAGAGGAGCATGCAAACAAAAGAAAACGATCTTTGTGTAGCGTGCTAAATAAGTTGTCAGGTCTACTTTGAACACCAAACAAAATCCCACGTCAACTCAGAGACTGCATTAAAAAGCACCATAGAACCCAAACATCACAGACCTTGTCGCTGCCTGCTTCACAAACTATGCTCGTTAGGACCTATGCGTGGCGCGCCAATAAGATGTTTAGTATGTAAAACATACTCTCGACTTATGAAGTTTTGTTTACCGACCTGACTTTGATCCCAGGTGCAACAAATGTCCTTTCTTCTGGTCAGCCGAGGGTCGAGAATAGATTTTAAAAAGTGGAAATCGTTGCATCAGACCGATTTAAAACGTGATCCCAATATGGGAGGATTTGGGAATGCGGAAATTAGGCTATGCCAGCCAAACGTAAGCAGGGATGTAAAAAAGTACATAGTGGGGGCAGAAGTGGGGAAGTCGCACCGCTCCTCCCATAAAGAAACACTGAGGCTGCATACGGCAACGACAGCATATGGCTCAGATGGAGGCCTGCACTAGACTCACTCATCTACAGTCAGCCCATTACACATGCCAAGAGACAATATGAAAAAATAAAAACTTCTTTTTTTAAACTATTTTTATGATATACTGAGGTCACAGTGATTCTATTTTTATAGCACACTTTTACCTTAACTCTGCTTTGCACATGATATGGTCCTTTGTATGAATATAACCTTATAATTTAATAGAACAGAATGTAAATGTAACTTGCATGCTAATAATTTAAATATTTTCACCTTGATATAGAAATAGATTTCTTAGAGACAGATTGCAAACACCATTTTGAATGTAGATTTATTGTTATTATTTAGCAGCATAGATAAGCAATCAATGCTCATTTTGACTTTTAAATTTAACAAATAAATCAAAATCTGAAAGGTAAAAAAATAAATAATAAGGTACATCTTGATAAGATATATAGTATATAGCACTGGATGTTTTCATGGAAAACTTTCAATGAGGTCAAACCACAGTTGATGACATTGAGGTATGTAGGTACTTAACGCAGATGAATATGTAAATACATTTACATCAATCAATACACTATTGACATCAAAACACAAAACCATACCGATACATTAAATTCCACATTACATCTTAGATCTAGTAACAGATCAGATATATAGAAGCTCTGAAAATTATTTGGAATTTCTCAGCATGCGTTTTAAAAATCAAAACTTACTTCAGTCCCTCCTGTAAAAGCCATGCTTTTCGCTACATCACTCTGTTGGCTATGTATCTGGAGAAAGTTAATATGTTTGCTTTGTCACACACATAAGACATTTCATGAAGGTATTCCTTGAAGTGTTACAAGCATATGTTGTTCATGTCATTCCAAAGTCAGGAACCTGCAAACAGAAAAACCAGAGAGATCACACAGCACTTCCCTCTGTACATTATAAGGCTAGGAGAGTTGGAGAGTTGAGGAGATCAACAGATTCTGTTATGCCCCCTCCACCTTTGTGACTGTCTAGTCCCTCTGTGAGAGAGTCTAGCTCGGGACACGCAAATGTGAACACAGACAAGTAACTGCTACAGGTGGGGGTGGAGGTCACCACAGGAGTGCTGAGAGGCTCCAGGTCGCTGGAAACAGACTTGTACAGGGTCTCCCAGTCCGAGACCCCAAGGGAACTGCTCAGATCTATGTCAGGCACGGATCGAGCTGTCTCCATGGGGGTTTTCTCCTCCAAACTGGGCAACATATTTTCCAGCAGCTCCTCTTTAATGTCCAGAGTGGACTCAAGATCGCAGATGTTTATTTCAGCACTGGCACACAGCAAGATATTGGAGTTCCCAGAGATGGCTGTTGACGGATCATTGGGGATGTCCATGTCCTGGAGCGAAGGAGCTTCCTGTGTGCCATCCTCTGGAAGTCTGTCCTCGTCTGGGCTGGGCGGTAGCCCTGGGGACCCCGTGGGCTCCTGGAAAATAGACTCCAACTCGTCTGACATTTGGCACCCTGGTTTATGTGTGGCGAGGATAAATTCAAGTCGCTCTTTCTCTTTGAGGAGATTGGCTATTTCCGTCTCCAGGGCTGCTTTTTCCTCCTCCAGCTTATCGGTCTCCTTCAGATAGATTGACAACCAAAATCATCCACACTGGAAAACACAAACAAACAGTGTGTGCTAATGACAGCTGAGTACATGCGTCACTGTTTACTTACAGTTTGCAGTGTATCAGTGAGTTCCCGCCGTCTGTTGCGACACTTTGCTGCAGCCATTTTATTCCTCTCCCTCCTTATCCTCTTTTTCTCTTCCTCCTCTGGAGACAGCTGGAATGTGAAAGGAATAATTCAGTTATTACCTTGAAGAATCCTGCCATTTCATCCTCTAATCCGCTACATCCATTGCCAGTTCACCCCTCTGAAGAATGGCAAAACCATGTTTCGCTGCAATGCGTCTAAAAATAGACCATTGTTGCAGACTTGCTGTGACCTGAATATAAATTGACTGTAAGGAAGGCACCCAGCCAGCATACGGCACCAGAGGAGCATGCATAATAGCACTGTTGCACACAAGGAATTCAGATTGTTATATGTAAATTTACACTATTGACTATTCTGTCCAATGGCAGTTAGACTTCATCCGAGCTAACCTACCTGCTCTGTTTTCCCCTTTCTGACAGCATTTTTGCCCTTGTTCCCGCCCACTTTGGGTGTTGCCTGGTGAGAGCTTTGTGGTTCATTGGCTTGCTTGCTACCCAGAGACGGGGAGACAGATGTAATAATCGTAGGCTGGACCATCCACTGGAAATCTGGGGTAGAGGAAATTGCAGTGACTGTTGGAACAAATGGAGTGTCTTCAACGCTCATGTCTCGGCAGAGCTCCTGGGGGAAAAAAGGGGGTCGACAATGAGGACTATAATAGAGATTGTTTTTATTTTTATAAATCTATTCCCATGCTGGTTTCATGTGGATCTTATTGTGATAATAATCAGCAATACAACTTACAAATCATGTTTAGAGTATAAACAGAGTGTAGCCTGGATGTGTTATATTATCTTGAAATATACCCAACCAGAAATAGCCTTCTCCAGATCAATATTTGACTTTATCATTGTTTCTGACGTCAACACTGACGCAGAGATGCTGTGGAGTCTCCTGGATGGATTTATTTTTCTCAATGAACCGCTGCATCGACACGCTCACATCTGGTCCCAGGACGTCGGGATCATAACAACGGTGCTCATTTGTCACGTTTCTGCCTTTATTTATTCCTGGTCCCATTATATATCACGTGTCAAAAATATATATATTTTTTTAAATTAAGTGCACCCAGTTAATTAAAATCCTATCAATCAGTTCCATCTCCCCTCCCCCCACCACGAAGATTAAAAAAAGCATCTAGTCCGTGAACCCGTGAAAAAAGGATTGTTTAACCTGCTTGTAAACGGAGCGCCTCCTAGACTGCGTGTTGAATGTATGATCAACAAAGCCATTCATACCTTTGCATTGCTCTCTAAGGAGGAAGCTGGAGAGCTCGCCTCTTCTGGCGTCTTCTGGAAGAGTGTCCCGACAGGAGACTCTGTCCGGCAGGTGGGGGAAACTGAATCCATGTCAGGCCGTCAGGTTGTTATAATAAATCACGAGGGGAATAAACAAGTCCTGATCAATGACAAATATGACTCTGGCCTTCCGCTGGGCAGAGCGGCTCGGTTTTTTCCTCCAGGTATATACCTGGTAACTGGACGACTTGAATGCAAGCCCCTCCTTTTATGCTCGGCTAGAATTTTATGAATGAACCAAGACTGTACCATCGGCGGAGGTGGAGGGTGGTCAGACTGACAGCCACACAGCCCTACATTTCGGGGTAAAAAAAAAAAATCTTTTCTTTTCTCTCTCGCTCTCTTCTATATTTCCTCCCTAAATAATATGTTACAACATTTCTTTGAACTGGTAATAACGTCGTCCCCGCAACAAAACCACGATGTTCACTCCCATTCACAAATATTGGCTTCATATGAATGCAATTTGGGGTGAGAAACGTGAGCATATTTATAAATACACATCATCACATAATGTAGCCATTTCCTGGGCGAAAAAAACAAACTTGATGTCACTTGAAAACACGGATTTTGTTTAATGTAAAAGCTAATTTAATTGCAAGGTCGATGCGACGCATTTTGCACGATGATTTCAAAAATATAGTAGGCCTATGTCAAATGTAGTTTACATATTTTCAGAGTTTGCATATTCCTCTTCCCATGTCATATATGAACATATCCCATATTTAACTTCTGACAGAGCTGTGGGTAAACTCACTTTGGGGCGGCCTTTTTTCTAAGAGAAGAATCGAGGGCAGCTAGCAGACATAATGAAATGATGCGGGATTGTTTACTTGGGGAGAATGAGGTGAAGAGGGGGTGGTGATGAGGCGAGGTAGCCTATGTGGGGGCGGAGAGGTCACGTGAAATGACCCGGAACTAGAGGAGGGAGGACGAGGGGGGGCGGCGGCTACGTTTGAGAGGAGCAGCATCATCCTTCACTCTAGCAGCAGGTCTCGACTCTGCGTTTTCCTGCTGATCGGCTGTCCTTTTGGACCCGATGTTTTCTATTACACACTACCTGCCGGCCAACTCTAGAAAATGTCTACAAGATAACATCTACAAAAATGTGCCGGTCTCAGGCGAGTACGAAGTAAGCGAACATCTGAAAACTACAACTCATTTGAAGGTACGTGAACGTACTTCAGCTGTAACATATGGCAAACATTTCTAGACTGTCTTGGCAAATAAAGGCTTCTTTGTGTTTTAACGTCAAAAATGCAAGATTACAAATAAAAAAAAAAAAACTGCATCCTGCAATATACAAACAGCTGTAAATACTCTTATTGTGTTTAATTTGTATTAAATGGGGGCAGGGTGACACTTGTCTAGTGTTATATCAGGATATCAATATAATATTGATTTATCATCCAGCTTGACTTGGCATGAGTAGTTCTAGTGCCCCACTGAGTTGATCATCGAGAGATGGTACCAAAGCCCCTCGGTTAACTCTTTCCTCAGATCACTGATTCTTTTGGTGACAGTTTGTATACCAAGGCTTCTCCACAGAAAATCATGACCAGTTTGATTCAACACCAGATCTCCAATGGATGAGTGAGGTTTTGGAGAAAAAATAAAGAATTTAAAATATGAAAGAAATGCTAATTTTTTCAATTAATTATAAGTGAGAGAAGGAATATTCCAACTGAAATGGACAAACACTTTATAAATTATGATTGGGGTGATCCAAGTGAGGCAAAATACTAACTATTTTCTCTCAAATAACATATATGTCAGTAGGCAGTGGGTGGGTCCCATACCTACTGGTTCAACTGACATTGAGCACGGCTTGGAAGCAATGAACTCCGAAGCGGTGAGGCACAGTGTTAATACTGTAATCAAAACTTTAAACTATTCCAATATCATGAGTATTAATCCAAACTACTGCTGATAATTCAATGCATGATTACCTTTGTGACAGCAGCAAGAAAGATGATGTAGAGAGAACCCAGCATCTAAACATGTTTGATAACTATTACTCTTGCAACCGCTTTGTCAGATTGAATAATTGGAAAGACTTTAATGAAGACATTGTTTTATTTGAAAAAACTGATGTATTTTTTTTCCTAAATTAGTTGTGCTCACTAAGAAATATCTTTATTTATTTTGAGAGTTGTGTTTTTGTTTTCTTTTATTTTAATATTTCCTCTTTTTGTGTAATTACCAACCTAAATGTTAATTTCTGACAAAATTGTTTATATAAATAGCAAAATCTTCCTATAAATTTACAGTTGCGTTAAAATAAAACAATGTTTCTGTTACAGGGCTTTGGGGAAGAATGTGACTATTTGAACCATTTAATCAGAGAGTTATGAGTTACAATTGAATTAGTTGACAGTAAACTACACATTCAAAATAAAATACACACCCACTTATCTATTTCCATATAGCTCCCACGCCTTATACATTCTTCTTAGCTTTTGGAGGTTGGGTTTCTGTAATTCCTGCAAGGAACAAAAATACTTAGTCACTACCAGATTGCTGTACTGTAAAATGTCTTGAATAGTACATTTGGTACAAAGTTCAGATGTGCTTTTCCATTCTGGTACCTTTTCATCTTTGTCCAAATGGAGGGTGTCTACTAAGGGAGCAATGGAGGGACGGCCATGGGCACACTGGAAGGGCAGCTGGCAGGAGGACAAGGACGCCACCAAGCTGTAGCATTCATCTCTACTCAGGCTGTCATTGAATTTGATGGCACCTGTTAAATGCATACATGTATATTCATTTGAAGATTTCAATGTAACTGAAATATGTTGAATCATCTGTTATAGATATTTTCTCAGCTCCCATAGATACTCAAATATCAAGCACAGAGATGGTTAAAGGTGAATATTGCAAATAGTTGATGTAATTAATTACAGGGAAGCTACAGAGGAAAAGTCTTATCAGTTCAGTTTTTCAAGGCAGCTCCCAAAGAAAAGTTTGTGCACATTGATTTTATACTGTTTTAGAGACAAAGGACTTCTTTCGGACTAGAATACAGCCAAAAACGAATCTCTTCCCTTCCTATTAAAAGGATTCTTTACAACAGTCTATTATGATTGGACAACAGACTTCAAGCAACATCCATTTTATCCTATGACAAAACAGTTTCTTCCTGCCATATGTATGTAGGTTATATGGTGTCACTTGTGCTCTGGTGGAATGTGGTGTCCTGTCACAGGAAACACTAAATAATGAGATTACAGTATGCGCCAACACAAAGACACAGAGTATATAGGAAATGTAAAATGATCATTAATTAAACTCAAAGAATAATTTATTTTTCACATCAATGAACAAAAAGTAAACTGAAGGATGGAGAGAAGAAATATAACCTTACCATGGCATGCTAGGGAGGCTAGCACCTTCAGCACAGTGAGAGGAAGAGTTCCTTTCATTCGACCAGTTGAGCGGAGTAACTGAGACAAAGAAAAAGAAATGATACATGTTACCCTATATTGAATAAGATACTTTCTCTCCACAAAATGGTTTAGGTCTCAAAAAGATATTTACCTCAATCTGCTCTTGAAGATACTCCTGATGTGTGATTATGGGAGGGGGGGAGAAGAAGCAGAATGGTAAATATAAGGTGATGCCTTATACTAAATGAGCGATACAATAGATGGTCTTAAAATGAAAGTCTTACCTCAACAATAGGCTTGATAATAGAAGGTCTTCCCCGCCTGATCTCATTACTCTCCTTTTCCATGAAGCACAATGGTACCTTCCTTACATAAACGTGTGGATCTGCTGCCTTTGAGAACTTCACTTCCAGGCCCAAACACTGCAAATGTGCCTCACAAGACCTGTAAGAAGAAGGGTCCAATACAGAAAACACTGCTCAACAATAATGATAATGTAATAATGTCCACGGTATGAAAAAAGTAAATCAAAAAACTCAAGTTTGTCAGTTGAAGTCAGTAGACATCAGAATTTAGTATAGTCAAGCAATTATCAAAAATGCTTTAAAAAAGGTAAAACAAGCTGTGTAGGGGCATTTGACAAAAAATAAAATAGCGGCACATAGCAATGGTGAAAGGTTGGTTTAAACCTTTAGAGGTTAGCCACAGGCAGGAGTATAGTTTGTTTCTGGTTAAGAAGATGTCATCTGAGGGATGACAATAGGCTTCTGAGGTGAGTGACTGTGTGAGTCAGTATCGGTGAGGCCTTATGCAGTTATAGAGCCATTACCTCCTTGTCCAAATAAGGTAGTGACTCCTTCCACTGTCTGAAAAAACTGATATGATTTTTTGACAGTGCTCCATTTACAAGAAAAATGCAACAAAACTTTGGATTTAGCTTTGGGAGGCATTTGACAGTGTACACTCAACTATTAATACAGGCTGCCACAGCAGTAGAGTGCTGATGCTACTGAATGATGGCATGGGAGCCAAAGTGCTACCTAACAGCTAAAACGGGGGTAAAATGAGGCTGCATCACTGCACCTGCCCTGTCTGTCATCTTTATTACTACCATCCTTCAACTCATTGCCAAAATCTGCCGCTGAGTCTCTCCGTTGTAGTACAGAACAGCCAGCAAGCTCTTGAACATCAAGGCCAACTGCAGGTTAAGGTAATCCAACAAGCAATGACAATAAGACCAAAGTTAAAAAAAAAAAAAAAAAACATGTGTATCCTAAATGCCTTCACAAAAGCCTACAGGCTGTGGTTACCGAATCCAGAAGCCCTGCATCAGCCATTAGTAGTAGCCATCAAGCATTCAAAAAATACATTCTATCCAAAAATTAGTAGTGTTCCGTCATAAAAAAAAAAAAAAAATAATCGGACGCTGACTTATATGTACAGCACATCTTCACATGATATGCTAGGCTCAGCCAATCATTTTTGAAAATCAACGAGTATTGAATCAAGTTTCTTTTGCCATACTTATTAAGCATATTTATATTCTCAGTAGTACTTTATATAACTCAGTAGTATCTGCCTTTCCGCCAGTTTTGTTCAGGTATTCATAATAGCTTGTTGTACTGTACATATACAGTAAAAACACACCTAAGCAGCCTAAGCTCTTCTTCTGTTACACTGATCTCGAGAGGTGGAAAAATGGTGGATGAACACAGACGTCTCTCCCCTGGTGCATCTGGGTCATCCTCATAGGAATCTATGACAGAACATACAATTATGACTGTGGTATCACATCAGGGTACCAGCAACACCATTGTTAATTTAACATTTCATTCTTTACATTAACACTGTGCATTGTGTGTTTGTTTTTACCTGCAACTAGATGTTCAAGTCGAACTCTCTCATGTGCAGCGTGTTGATCCACCAGCACCAGAAGGTTTCCTGGGGTTTCAATATCAAATGTATGAGATGCTGATAAAACAACAAATGACTAAATTAAGTGAAGTGCCTGTCTATACCTTCAGTTTCATTGAGTGCTGCAAGCTCTCCCTCTCTTGTATTGATAAGACATGCAAGGAACTTCTTATCCACTTGATGAATAACCTATAGGAAATTAAATAGCTATTACTTCATAACATCAATGAAGGTAAAATGGCTAAAGGCATTATAATGAACATTTTGTCAAACATTTAAAAGGAAACCAAAAGAGAAATTTGCCCTCATTGAGCAAATCATGGCCTTAGAAAAACGGTATGGAAACAGGATGTTGTGGATCTTGACAGCCAGTCCGTCAGCTTGCCCACTCGATATGTCCACACCAACCTGTTGGCACAGTAGAGTTCGAAATGTATCATTTAAACAGCATTACAATTCAATTTGGAAAGTGTATTGAAACCCTAAACTTTTGATCCGATAAATCAAGTAGATCTTTTTAATCCTTGCAAAGTCTTTACAAAGTAAACACACAACTTTTGTTTACCGTAGGAGGTCGAACAAATACGGGATTATTCCATTTTGAGTACAACAACGCAATTGAGTTGGAGTTCTCACCATTGGCATCTGTTAAGACAGACAAGACTCTATGTGAACACAAACAAGACAATATTACATTTTGTATATTGTATGTGCGCGAGGCACATTACAGTCTGCAATCAGAGCCGTCTGTGGGGTACCTCTGTCATCAAGCCCTGAACTAATCACTCTATCTGTCCTGGATTTTGGTAGGAAGGGCAACACTAGATCAATCTGAAATGGGTAGCATCTGGGTTCCATCCCTACAGTTTTAAGGAACAGGAACAATAGTGACAGGTATTCTTGGTTAATGTTGAGTGGTACTTCCAGTTACTATCATGTCAACATAACCTGCTGAAAAGCACAAAAAAAATAAATACTAACTCACCCGTTTCAGAGATGACACTAACAGCCATATTGGAGACATCAGATGTACAGCGCACTTGTGTTTCTTCAGTAGGTGGGTCTTCGTATCGGCTAAGTCCAGTCACTTTGTTGACATAAACTGTCTTTCCCACAGATGTATCGTAGTGATGAAGCCAGTCCCCCGATGTCGTAACCACTTCCTTCTCAGCCAGCAGAGGATTTGTACTGCAACCTGGGACTGGCTCAGGATTCAAACCACAGTCATTGTCGTTGTTATTGCTGTCTTGGCTACCATCATTACCACTATGACAGGTATTGTCCTGCAAAGCAGTCCTGGACAGGTGTGCTAATACTTTTGAAACGTCTGTTCTGTGTTGTTTCAAATGGTTGAGTTTAGCTGCTAAAGATGTTTTTCCTCTATTCTGCCTTAAGACTGGTTTTAACCTGGTGAATGCTGAGAGGGTTGGTGGGCTTCGAAGGATGCTCCGTGTCTTATCTGTTTCTATAACTCCACCATTTTGCTGATCTTTCTGGCAAACCAACAAATTCTGGGAATTCAAAACAAAGCTGTCTGTACGAGCAAGTCTAGTGTTATTCTGAATCTCTTGAGAGGATAATTTTAGTTCATCAGATTTTCCATATACTCTTCTAAACTTCTCAAGGGATCCAGACTCCTTGCATAAGGCCAACTTTTGACAAGTTGCAAGTCTGGGCAATTTTGGGGGAATGATAGGAGTGAAGTCTTTGCATGGTTTCTGACAAATTTTGTCATTGCCTGCATGCAGTGAGATTTTGCGTTTTGCAAAGGATCTCTCTTCACATTTCTGCGCTAAGATTTGCTGCTGAAATACTGTCTTGTTGATTTGGGATAGGTCCTGAGTCTGCAGCTTTTCGTGAATGTATGGATCAGACAGACTGATCTTCCTGTTACTTACTAAAGTATGTTCATGTCCTCCTGCACTCTGGCAGTCTGGTAACCGTTGCTTAACACAGTTTAAATCAGGCTGAATTTGTTGAGTGATGCTGTCTAGTGAAGTCATGTTGCTGGTTGAGGTAGCATTATTTAAAAGTATTACTTTTTCTTTTGAGAGTTCCAGTTTTTCACTTTCTAGTTGTCTGACTGAACTTGACATACATAACATTGGAGAGCCTTCCTCTACTTCACTGAATGTTGGCTCCACTTCTTCAGTAATGTGATTATCAGATGTAGATTCAAGTCTAGCTAGATCACACTGTGACTCATTTCTATATTCTTTGTTTATGCTTCCTTCACTTATCTTTAAAAACTCATTTACAGTTATCTTTTTCTTCTCTTGTTGTTCAGTTTCTTCTTTGCACTCCATCTGACCAGACTCCCAGCTAACAATGTCCTCACAGACACAGTCATCTTTGCGCTTTCGATGAACAGGATCAGATGCCAGTTTCATTCCAATACTGCAATCTAGTGTAGAAGCACCATTGCCACTATCTGTATTGTGTGTGCCAAACAGTTCTAGAGGCAAGTAGTCCAAGTCTTCCTGAGAAAGCTCCGCCACCAAATTCTCCCTGCTCATGAACGCTTTTACTGCCTCTTCAATACAGAGCAAAATACAGTCCCAATCTTTGAACTCTATTAGAGTTTTGGCCGGCTCAAGACATATGTCATACTCTGAGTAAGAGCATTTGATATTGATGATGTATACTCCATGCAGCTCTTGGCTTCGTTTGTGCTTTGGACTCCTGATTGTAGACTGCCCATCTGGACTGCCATTTTTCTGATTTGAACTGCTCAGTCTGCGTAGGAGATAGTTCAGAAGCTTGTGCATCCGTGTTTTCAGCAGCAGTCTGTCATTTACATACAGGAACTGTAAGCTGTTGTTGTAGTGGCCTTCTTTGCCAATGTAACCGGTCACTTCAAACTGTCCGTGTGTGTAGCTGATTTCTCCAAGTTTCTGTGCTCGTCCAAGACTGTGTATCTGAATAAACCTATGGTAGGTGTTTCTAGCTTTAGGAAGCTGTACCATCATGGCTCCTGTGCAGTCATTCTTTAGGGTGAAAGACACAGAGGGATGCATCAGAGATATAGCCTCCACTCTGTGTCTGATCCTCTCGCCCTCCAGGACAGCATCCATCCTCTTCCTCCGGACTGGCATGTTGTGGAGGAAGTTACAAATAACAACAGTTGTCCCCGCAGAAGGTCGAGCAGTATCTGCTTCAAACACATCCATGCCCTTGCCATCCTTGAAGATTTTGACGTAAGTTTTCACTGACGATCTGGTCCGGGATGAGATTTCAACTAATGTGGCGAGAGAAACTAAACTCGCCAGGGCTTCTCCTCTGAAACCATACCACCTAAGGTTGTCCAGGTCTTCAACAGAGCTGCATTTGCTTGTGTGGTATCGGTTTCCCACGCACTCCATATCCTCCGCGTTAATCCCGGTACCGTTGTCGATTACCTGAATTTTGAAGGCCTCCATGTCCATCCTGACTCCCACACAGGTCGCCTGTGCATCGATGCTGTTTAGGATAAGCTCCTCTAAACACTGCTGGAGCGAGGGGATAGCCACACCGGAGCGAAGTTTCCCCTGAACCTCTTTAGTCAAGCACTTAATCATTGTTCAATTCTGTTATCTAGGTATAGTCGGTCTCTTACCTGTTCCTGTACTACACAGTAATAAATTAGTCAATTCGCTTAAAATTAGCCGTTGCTAATATTAGCTTAGCAGTTAATACTAGCTTAGTTAACTCCATGGGTTCCAACCATAGACTGTATTAACGGTCGCATTTTGACTTTTTGACTCTTTTTTTAAAGTCGGGTTACACTCATATACTGTATATAAAAGATTACGCTAAAATAAACTATCGGAAGTCCATGTTAAAAAGTCAATGTTAAGTAGCTGTTTACAGTCAACGTCTAACAAGAGATGACCGTATCAACTAACGTTAACAGCCGAAGCTAACAGTGCCATCTTCTGGTGCGAAGGACTTGCCGTCGTCTTTTTCTATTGGTCGTTGGCAATTCGCAATCAGCTTGTATTGTGCATCCGGCCACCTGCTGTACGAAGATGGACTCAGGAACAGGTTTTTTTATTGCATTAACTGTCATTGTGTTATCCTTGTATTTTCAAGTTAAAGTTGAAACAAATAAATGCAAATTGTCGCCTGACGCTTATTCATTTAGCCTAGAAAAAAATCTTCATTTATTTGCACACACATACACTGCATAAATCCAGATAATGGTAAAATATAAAGTGTCAGCCAGGAGATGTCAAGAAGCCACACGTTTAACAACAGACAGCCCCTCAACTTAATCATTTATTCTTATTAATTGATTCCATTTATAGCTTGTTAAATTTTGTTTTTATGTACAGCTCTTTCTTTCCTACATATATTAAGTCTCTCTCCCTCCCTCCCTCCCTCCCTCCCTCCCTCTCTCTCTCTCTCTCTCTCTCTCTCTATCTATCTATCTATCTATATGTATGTATATATATCCTTCCTCTATACCTCTTGGCAAGTCTTGTTAGGTCTGACATCAACAGTGACATTCTTCATGAATATTTCCCTAATATTTATACATCAAATTAACACAAATTGAGGACACATTTATTCTACATCTTTGGCTATTTTGTTAGTGTTTCTGCACAGACACCTACAGAGTTCACAAAGGAGGGCATCAGCATTCTGATAAGTATTTAGTCATTCATCAGGCTCCCCTCAGACTCCTTCAGTCACATCTTTGGGCAGGCCGATGAAGACAGCTGTGACGGATACCATTGCCTGTTTGCTCAGAAGCATGTCTGCTGGATTCTGATTTGTTTGCAAATACCCCTTTTAAACAGATTTAAAGTATGTAACAGTCTGTTACATAATAGGTTCACCTCATCAAATACTTCCTTATTGCTGTTCCTACAATATAATGCATACAATGTGAAGCAGGCTGAAAGGAATTTTCCATTTATTGAATGTTATTCCATATTGTAGATGTTAATGAGACATAACCTTAACACATCTTTTTAATCCATTACTTGAATGTAATCCAACCAATAAGAAAAGACTAAATAAATAAATATCTGCTTCAAAGTAAACATTACAGGCACAATCTATGTTATTTCATTTTACTATGTTAAAAGTTGAGTATTCTAGGCTATCAACTGTTTTCTCGTTCTTGAACTCTGCCTTGGTTATGTTTGATTTGGGACTCCCGGTGGATTTCAGCCATACTTGCATTTCTTTCACCTTGCAGCGTGGGCCTTGTAGCTGCCCCTGAACAGTTCCTGCACCTGTGTTTTGGACCCATCCCACCAGACCAAGCTTCTTCCCTTCAGCCTGGAAAATGAAACACATTAGCAGAGTCAGGATACTGATGGAGAATGTGGCTGTGATGGGATACTGGGAAGGGAATATTACTTAGATAAATTGTACAGGATGGAACAGTCTTGATCGCTAAGCACTGTTTATAGGACAAAGACTGCTTGTCACGTTCATGTTATATTAGTTTTAAAATAACACTTGATGCACGAAAACTCAAGGTCCATTTACTAGTTTCTGGAGCTGTTAGTTTTTAGCATCCATTATAATGAACTGAGTTAACTCCATCCGCAAGATCGTAAGATGCAGTTGAAAGCTCCAGAAAAAGCACCTTGAGTTTTTTCTTGGAAAACTAAGACTATGAAAATAGCATACTGTTAATGTGTATGTTAACTTTATATTACTGTCAGACTCACTTGAGTGTATTTTCGAAAAAATACACCTTGCACTCTTCCAAAAATTTCATAATCCACTGAAATTAGATCTTCGTTGGCCATAGTGGACCTAGAAACGGAGAAATAAGACAGGAGCTAACTGCGTGCTGTGTTGTGTATGCCAGGGACATATCTACATTGCAGGGACTAACGTTATGTTGTGGCTAGCTGCTATGCTAACATATAATGTATGTAGTATATGTAGCTAGCTATGTATGTTCAAACGGTTTGCAACCTGGATAATTAATGTAGCTGTTTATAAATGGTGTATAGATACATAAAAGCTTGCTGTCTGTCATATAATTCACCTGAATATTGTTAGGAAGCCGTGGGACGACTGTCCAGTATGGGTGTATTATGCTATCCGGCAGCTCCCAAGGACCTCGATTTTGAAACATACGGGGATCTGCTTCAGGAAGTGATGTTCACTGGACCAATCAGAGAACACCCGAGAAATTTGGTTTCTAAGCAACAAGCATAAACGTTGGGAAAAGGAGTCGCAACAATTATCATAGCTGTCACCGAGTGGCTTAATTTGTAGCTAAACTTAACTTTAATTTCAATCCAGACTACATTTAAAAGGTCAGTAACTGTTGGAAATTCTATACCTTTTTTTGGGAAAATGTGTTAGCCACCAATAAATCCATATATACCACGTTGCTACATTTTATCTGACATCTTTGAAGTAGGGTCTGGCAAAGCGAGACTACGGTAATCTGGCATTGCCCTCTATCATTTGGCAAGCAAATATTACCTAAGAAATGCCATGTCAGCAATGTTTTGTTTAAGTATTATATAGGTTTCTTAATTTTTGCCCATTTTTATCTTTTATTTTATATTTTTTGGAGTGAAACACCTAGGCTACTTGTCAAAGAAACTCTACTCAAGATATACTCAAACTTCATCTGCTGATTACTCTGAAGGCGAAATGGACAAGAAGTCCCAAACCTTTTCAGAATGGTGCAAACATAAACAGTTGCATGACAACTAAGCAAATGTCACCTGCTAAAGACGGTGTTACTGAATTTTGTATAACAAAAAAGAAGAAAAAACTAGCTACAGAACAATTGTATTTGTAGCACATTCCACAGGAACTATATCTAAAATGATTGCATGTGATAATTGATCGATTTATTGATGACTGATTTATTGATTGATTTATTGATTGATTGGTGGATAGAGGGATAATGGATTGATGAATTCATTGTTTTAATCTTAACAGATCTTTGTGCTAACTTGATTTTCTACATTTAGACTAGAGACTAATTAGATGAAGTTGCTTGGGTAACTGATACTAATATGTAACTCAAGCTATTTCATACAAATAGTTACACACTGCAGATACCAGCTCTGATCCACCAACCTTTTACCTTGCTTTCTTTTTCTGCTTGTTTTTTCTTCTTCTTAGAACTCATTCAGGAAAGAAACCCTCAGTGGCTGGTGTGGAGGGCTAAGGTGTTTTTGGCAAAGATCTAACAACAATTAAACCTTAAAGACAACAGATGAAGTTATGAGCATGTACCCACAAAGAAGACACAGTCCTCACAGGCAGTCCATTATTGCAGGAAAAAGGCAAGACATTGTCTGTACTCAAGCACAACATGGTGTTGTACCTGGTAGGAGAGCAGATGGAGTAGACCAGCCATTTCCAAACAAGCCTGTTAGCCACAGAAGACCTCTCAACCCTCGGAAACAAGAATCACTTGATCTGAATGATTTTGAGAAAATCACAATTACAAAACAACCAAGAGGCCTTTTGTCGCCCCAAGAGTACCATTCAAATGGCACCAGAAAGACCACGTCAAGTAAAGACTCGCATCCACTGTCCAGGGGAGAACTGCAGATGGCCAGAGCAATTCATGTAAAAGAGCTCATGCTGCAGGATAAGCTGTGGAGTGTTGAGGAAAAAATAAGACAAAAAATCCAGAGAGACGCTGCTGCAAGTGAGTACCAAAAGAGGGAGGAGCAGAGGCACAACAGGAGACAAGCAGAGAGGGGAAACACTCAGACATTAACCAGGCTGGCTGAGCAGAAGAAGATAGAACCCAAAAGAAAAAGTGAAATGACGATGCAAGAAAGAAGACAGGAGGATGTCAAACAACTTATGAACAGGCAAGATCAGAAGAACGAGGGCAGAAGAAGGAATACACATGAAGAAGAAAGGTCCAGGTGGAAAATAAGAGACAAAGAAGACGCACAGAGTTTCCAGGCGCATAGACAAGGCCATAAAGGTACTCATCAGATCACAGGTCATGTGCAAAAAGTGAGCGGAGAGCTTAACCTTTCTAGGTGGGAACATGTGAACGAGCATACCAGAAGAAGAAAAGGAGGGGAGGGAAAAGATAATGGCGTTTGGGGAGAGACAGGTGTAAAGTCACAGGATGGAACAGAGAAAGCAAAAGAAAGAGAACAAAATACAACCTACATGGCCGATAAAGGTTTGACAAGAGAAAGGAAATATAGGGAAAGGACATGTAAGGAGGTATATGGTTTAGATGATGAACAAGACATGCCTCAAATTAATCAACAGAAAACATCTTATAAAGTTGCAACAGAAAACCACAGAGGTGCAGGACTGCTTCCACCAGTTTGTCATCCTTCTCATTCCAGCAGACCGGAACAGGAGGAACTCAGACAGGAAGTTAGCACAGGCACTGGCCTCCAGCTCCTTCCTTGCAGAATCTGCAACCGAAAGTTTGTAAGCGAAAGATTACAGAAGCATATGCAAATCTGTAAAAAAGTGAAACAATCACATCGCCCAGTCTTCAACTCCTACGTTAATAGGACCAAGGGCTCCGCCATAGAGCAGTTCTGGAAAACCCACAGCAAGATTCCAGAGGGAGGCCAGTAACATGTTGGCCTCTTTTGAAGGCTCACCATACCAATTTTACACACAAATGTTAATGTTAAAGGTATAACCTGTGGAGTACCACTATGGGGAATGGTTTTTAAGAGCTGGTACCACATGCCTTTGTTCAAAAAAGAAAACTCCACAGGGTAGTGTAGTTGGTGACTCCGGACGTAGATTTTCTGAGGAAAAGGACGGACAAATTAAAAAAGACTGGATCATGGTGAGTTGCTGAATCTTCACATGGGCCCGAAAAACTGAGAGGTGAGCAGAAACCCTGTTTTATCAAAACATTGCATAGCTTAGGCAGATGTGAAAACATTTAGACGTAAAGATTCAGTAGACATCACCGCCGTAAGTCTGTAAAAGTAGCCTAATGCGCAACTGAAGCAGTGATGAGGATGAGCTTAAGCAATGGTGTGTGTGACTGTTTTTTTATGATTGAATTACTGTAAGTGTGAAGCTAAAAAGCCTGAAATAGGGTCTCGAGCTGACCGGGACGAGAGACCCGAGGATCTAAGCGTTTATGTTGTGTGCACTGTTTTAGCAAGTCCGTTTGAGTTGGCCGGTGAAGCCTGTCAAATCTTAAATTTAAAGTGATCGTGAAAGAGTCGACCTGGTGAACTTGTGTAAATGTTTGATTTACGTGATCGTGGAAAAGTCGACCTAGTTTAACCTGTTAAATTTAAGATTTGAAGTGATCGTGAAAAAGTCGACCGGGTCACAGGAAAAATGGAAACGATACACTTAGGAATTGTTGATATGCTATTTAATTTAGAGATTTTTTTTTTTTCCCTTCCTAGATTTTTTTTGTCCTCCTTCCTGTTAAATGAATTAAGTTCCCATTGTTTTTTCACCTGGTCAAAGACTTCTAGTATCTTCTGATTTGTTTTTGTTTCTAAAGTTAGTCACTAATCCCTGAGTAATATCAGCCATAGGAGCAACAGTTGTGTTAAAGACCATAACATTTTTACAAGAAAAGGATGATGAGGTCAAAGGAAATTAATTGTTTGTAAAATCATGTTTGTTTCTTACAACTTTTTCAGCTGATGTTTACATTTTTGGTTGTATTTTTATGTTCATATAATTCAAGACAAGACATTGTTTTCAGTTACATTTATAGTATTTTCACACCAAAGGTGTGAAAAAGGAGGGATTGTTGAGTTCTAAAAAGTTAAACTATGTATGATGGAGACAGGGTTAGGAAAATATGCATTATCTCTGTCCCTCACCTCCCCCCTCATTTCCACTGAATGTAAAGAATTGATCAGGTCAAGTTCAGATATAGCCTATAAATAATATACAGTCTATGATCCCGACTTGTTCTGACGTCATGCACACGTGGGCAACGGAAATCTCACGAGAGCAAGGCGGACGCAGTTCTGAGACGCAGGCAGCGCAGCAGCTTTTCACCGACTGCAAGAGCCAGGCGGACCCAGAGCATGCTGGGAAACGCCGGCTTCTCAGCTGATTTAACACCTGATTGGTTTACAACATGATGACGTTTTATATAAACTTTTTATTGTTTTCGGAGATTCTAATTTTCGGGATTTTAATTGCTATTTGTCTGATTTAAAGACTTATTCTGTACAGAACACACGTTGTGGCTGATAGTGATGTTAAGAAGTCAGAGAGACTAAATCCGTCCGGATCACTGATCATCTACAGTCTGTTGTTAATTAAAATCAGCAACATATCTCATGTAGAGCATTCTGAGAGCTACTCTGTCATGATTAAAACAACTAGAGACTGTGTACCAGCTGATATTTGGGTCTGATTATATTTTATTAAATCGGAATCGCACCACAGTGTTTTTGTCACTTCCTGTCCAGTCTGAAGGCGGCTGGAATCGGCTGGAAACTGTCCAACTGTACCGCAGCTTTCAGTCCCCGCCCCCTGCTGCCGCCGCCTGCTCTCGTCTACTTTACAGGCGAGGCGCAGTTCATCTCGAACGAGCTAGGTTAGGTACTAATGAGAAACTACTATTAGTTAGATTGTGGGAAATGTAGTATTTTTACCCATACTAAGGACTAGGGGTGCACGATTCAGAAAATGTCACGATTCAATTAGATTTTTGATTTCGATTCAAAATCAATTTTCAATTTAATTTTCAATTAAAAAGACAATCACAGTATCTAAATGTTACTTTTCCCTTGTGATAGTATACACGCCAATACAAAAAAAAAAATATGACTTGAATTTTGGAATTTTATGATTCAATTTTAAATCTATAGAGCTTGAATTGCGATACGAATGTGAATCGATTTTTTGCCACCCCTACTATGGACTAAAGGTCAGAGATCATTTTCACTGCTTTTTATTCCTTTCACCAAGCTTTTTTCACAGTTCTCAACTTTATGGGAATTAAGTTGTAAATTATGTAAGTATTAAATATTTGAGATGTATTTGATGTCTTTTTATTCATGTTTTAAAGAACCCAAGACAGAACCACATGGCAAACACGAGGAATCTTCATGAGAGTCGACTCCCAGCTGGAGCCTCACAACATAAACGGCCCAAGTGCCGCCAAGACCAAATCCAGACACTTTGCCCCTGGACCATTGGAACCAGAACTCCTCAGCTGTCAGCACACCCATCATCCTTATTGTCTTTAAATGCTGTCAACACACTGTATAAACAAACAACCTTAGGCACAGCATTGTCACATTTGCACTCATTTTGGTTTCAGTAGCTTGCTAAGGCACTCTGATTGTATTTAATGTTGCATTTTACTGCACGAAAACATTGCAGTGTTATATTGCACACATCTGACATCCAGAGAACAGCTTGTAAGCTAACATTGGGAGACACACAGACACACATACACACACTCTACAATGTCTTAATATAATGCAAAATAAAGCACAGCAACATTTCTAAGACAAAACGGTTAGAAAATGCAATAAGATCACAATAACAAATTTGCAAGGTCAGCTGTATCATAAATGCTTCCATATTCAAATAAAACAGTTCAAGTGTTAATACGTGTCACAAAGAAGACAGACCTACATGTGCTGCCCCTACAAGAGTCAAAGAAAGCAATAAGAAAAAGTAACTAAAAGTAGTTGCTAAAAAATTATTCAGTAGTTTTGTCTTTCACACAAATACTTTAAGACATTAAAACATGCACAATTACAAAAAGTATTTATTTGAATATGTTTGTAATAGCTAACATTTTTGATAAATATGTAATAATGTTTTAGTAGGCTATTTTGTGTTGGCTATTTTGGTATTTTAAGAATATCAAATGCATTTAAAATAATTGAAAATAAAAGTGATACATATGTTTTCACATTTGAAGATGGTGCCAACGTGAGCCATGACTCATGATCAATCTGGACAAACATCCTGGCAGCCCATCTCTCAACAATTGACAAGACGAAACCCAAATTGTTTCCCATTTGTGCAAGATGGTCTTACATGTTATTTGATAAATACTAATATATGAGGCACTGAAGACTGAAGCCTCAATCCTGACATCACTTAAACTCAACAATACCACTAAAACATGGACTTAACATTCACATTGCAGAGTAACACTATGATAATTGTCTCTCACAGATGTCAAGGTCCAATGCTTCATGTTGAATCCAGCCAACATTTCAGTCTGTGGAGAAACTAGCTCTGCATATGAGAGTGTGCAAGATATTATACAGTCTTACATATGAAACAATGTAATCCTGCAACTTAGATCTCTGTCAAATATGTATACTATTTGTAACCACTGCGAATGGGCGTGAGGCTGCACCCTCCACTGTACTGAGCCTCCACTCCCCGTCTAACAAGCTTGTTTAATTGAATATGTGCTAAGAGCTTTGACACTTCTCCCATGATCAGGACTTCTGCAGGTTACACCTCACACACTGGCCCCTGCAGATCGACCCCCATGGTTTGTGAATCCGCCTCCTCTTTCTCCTCCATCCCCAGGCATACGGGCATCTGACTGATGGTTTCCATTATTGTCACATTCTGCTTGACGTTGCGTTGAACGATTAATCGCTGCCCAGAGCCTTTCATTCTCCTTTTGCTGCTCCTTGACCTAGAGGCAGAAATGCATGCTGTTAAACATGCACAAGGGTCAAAATCAGAACAATATCTGGTCGCTTTTAGGAAAAATGTCTCACCTGCTTCTCGAGGCTCTGGATCCTCATCTCTTGACTTGAGACTGTCTCTCGCAGCTGCAAAATAAGTTCCTTTGTCAGATACTGTGGCAATGTGATGGACTGATAAGATCATGATTTGCGGTGAGCAGAGTGACCAGATTTGATACCTGTGTGACTTCACTACTTGCTTTGCAGCATGCGTTCGATTCTCCTTTTTTGCAGACGTCAGCCTCCTCCAGTCCATTGACTTTATCACAGCTCATTCGTTTAGTCTGGAAAATAATAATGCAGGTTTAAAAATGCAAAATGCAGTTTTACACAGTATAAACAGTAGTATTGTGAAATTCTAGTGTTTATTTGAAGATACATAATTTATGTCTTGAGCAAAGGACAGTTATGTTGCCATTACCGATAGGCCTTTCTTAGTGCTGACTGCTGCTACCGCAGCCTTTAGCTCTTTCAGCTCCTCATAAGGTAGAGTGACGCTCTCAGAGATAGAAGAGAGATGGTCAGGAGTGGATGCCTCAGAGCCTTCTGGCAACGGGATGAACTCTGCGTTCTCAAGCTCCTGTTGGATGAGAACCTCCCTGAATTAGAACACTGAGTCTCCATTTACAGGTTTCTGTGTTATGGTTCAAACTAAGGTTTCCTTATTCCTTGGTGCTTTCATAATAACACACCTTTTTAAGCCAGAGAGGGCAGGAGCTGTCCCCAGTCTGACTTGCCAGTGACATCATCGGGGTCTTCATGAGGCACTCCTCTGTATTATCCTCCAGTGTACCCCCAAGACCCCTGTCACGACACTCTGTCTCTGAACCAGGTTCTATGTCCATGTCCAGTGTGGATGTAGATGCCTCCTGGCCAAGTCCTGTGTATACAAACATACATTGACACAGACCCACAGACACACACACGGTAAATGTAGACTTATTCTTCAAGCAAAGAAAATGAATCAATACACAAATTGATAAATAAAGAAAGGTATTTACCACAACAAGATGATAGTCCACTGCTGTTAGAGCGAATAGTCTTGGAGTTGAGCACTTTCTCTGCAAAAGAGAAAATATATTAGACAACTGGCTGCTTGCACCAGTACACTGGGCAAGTGTCTGGTTGTGATTACTAACCCATTATTATAATGGTGTGCCAACCACGGCAAGAGAGGTCCGGTACATGGTGGAGGGAACCAAAGATAGGCCTCGGCATGGCAGGGCATACCTCTGAACCAAATCCCTTATCAGCTGGCATACCAAGTCGCCCATTTCCTGCGTTTCCCCATGCAAATATCTGATTGTCTGCAAGAAACAAAAACAGGTGATGAAAGCTATATCCTCAAGACCAAGATGCTGGGCATTTGAAAAGTAAAAAGGTACTAGAAACCTTGACATGAAATCAGAAAAATATACATATTATTGCCATAGATGCACAATAGGACGGTTCATGTTTTTACCCTCAGTGGCTGTAATGGTGAAGCCGTCTCCACAAGACACTTTGGTCACTATCTTTCCTCCGAAGGGTCCGAGAAGGAGTTGGACACCCTGATGTTTTTTAAAGTCCTTCACACCCAGCTGTCCGTACTTGTTGCAACCAAAGGTGATCAGGCGACCACGTACTGCAAACCCAGAAAACATATGTTATGTTTCTTTGAAATGGTAAAAAGGTTCAATTACAAGATAAATATCAGCCTTTTTTAATGGTACCATCAATGGCAGCTGTGTGGGTCTTCCCTGGAGCTATGGTCTGAATCTTGAACCGTGACAGCTGCTTTACCAAGGTCAATGTGGTGATGTATGGGATCCCCTGGTAACTCTGGTGTGGCGTACAGAAAAAAAAAAACACACATAAACATAGCTGCATTCCCTAAAGTGTCTATTATTACAGTCCTTTAAGTATAACCTAGTACCTCTCCAGGGTGGTTTTTGAGACCAGAGAATCCCTGGTTCAGACCAAGCTTGTTGAATTCATTGTTTCCACATGCTAGGACTTTGCCAGTTTCTGTTAAAAAGAAAGTTCCATCGCTGCCACATGACACTGAGGAGATGCTAGCGCCTTTAGGGATCTCCACCTGGGAAAACCAGAAAACAGACACTACTTTCTAAATAAATAGCTACAAATACTATTCTATTTTAAAACATTTGCATCTTACTTGCTCCTGCGTGGACTTAGCCTCATAAAAGACAGTGAAGAATATGACAGAACACGAAACAAAATCTTACTTGCATCGGAGAAGAGAAGTCATCCTCACATTCCAGGCCAAGACGCCCTGCAACACAAAAATAGAACAATTTAGACTGAGAACACTTAGTATGACTCTAGTTTAAAAACAGCCACCATCTCCGCCTGCTGTCTACAGTTATAACAGCAACAACAACCTTGATCAGCTCAGAACACTAAATACAGCAACTCTGTGTACCATACTCTCCACAGCCCCAGGAGTAGATGTCCCCACCCCGGGTCAGGACCACCACATGGTTGTCCCCACACGAAACCTGACGGACAGGCCGATCCTCGAAAAACTCCAAAAGCACTGGCTCCAAAATCTCCATGCCGAGGCTACCCTCCACTCCAATGCAGCCGTAATAGTCTGACCCAAACATGTACATCTGGTCCTCATCTGCAAAAGCAGCAGTAGAGGGTTCAAAAAAGTGTGTTATTATACAAAAAGGTTTTTTCCCTCAACGCAGGAAGATTTCCCCGCTTACCGGTCACACAGGCAGTGAAGTCAGCCCCACATGCCACCTGTCGGATGGTCGTTCCCTGTAACTTCTCCACCCTTTTTGGCTGTCGGTACGAGGCCTGGTCTCCCTGTCCCAGCTGGCCCACCATCTTGGCTCCACCTTGGACGTTCTGAGGAGAAGTTTAAGAAAGCTCCTTGTAGTGAAGCACACAACTTGATCCAGTAAATCTCATCCATGGATTAACACTCACAGCCCAGGTATACAGCTCCTTTTCCACTGTCACTACTGCAAAGTGATTTTCCCCTGCACACACATGTTGGGCACTGCTGCCTCCTTTAAACATGTCCATTTTCTGGGGGGTGAACTTCCCTCCGCCCCAGGAGTACACATCCCTTGAGCGTGTGGTCACCACAGCAACAGAGCTGTCAGTCACTGTACTCAGCCTATTGTGCAGGCAGGACAACAAATCCATTATAAAATACAAAATCTGACATAAAGGACCACAGACAGACTTTTACAATGCAGAAATTTAAACAAGTGTTAACAGCTTACTTTGGTTTTTTCATTGCTGAATTCAGCAGGGCAACTCGCTCTTCAAGCTCCCTACCAGAGAATGAGGTTGTCAGTGAGTTGGCATGGATGTTTTTGACTTTGTTGCATTGTAACAGAATCTAAAATATTTTCTTATTAAAAAGAAATAACCACAACGATCTTTTCACTTTCAACCAACTTACTGTCTGCAGCAGGAGATGAACGGCTGGTCCAGAATCTGCTCAGATGTAGGCCTTTTTTCGGGATCCTGCAACACAAAAAGATCACAACAACTTTACAGTGATATCCCTCACAGAGGCCAGCTTTTGCTTAGCACATAGTATTATCTCTGGCATCAAACCATTTGTTTAATGACAATCACAGCACAACACTCTTCTCGGATTATTACCCTCACTCACTTGATCGAGGCACTCGTACACCAGTTTGATCAATGCAGATGAATAAACATCAGAGTTCACTTCCATAGTCCAGTTGCCCTGGACTATTTTCACACAGAGGTTTAGAGGGTTCTGATGGACACAAGAAGCTAAATGAGTTTTTTCTGCTGGAAATAAAATAAAATTTTCTGACTAATGCAAAGCATTAAAACTATTTTCAGCAGGTTAATAAACTTACCGTTGCATCAAAGGTTCTTGTAAGAGCCAAGACTTCAAAAATGACACAACCCAGGGCCCAGATGTCTGATTTGAAGTTGTACTTCGATCCCTGGCACAATTCAGGTGACATGTAATATGGAGTTCCCACACACTGGATTTACACAGAAAGAAATAAGTGATAGTGAACAAATCCAGTAATATTTACTAAATCATAGCAGTCTGATTAAAGAGAAAAAAAAAATCAAAAAACATCACAACTTACAGTCTCTGCCATTGAAAACTCAGAGTCTAGCTTCTTTGCAAGGCCATAGTCGCCCAGCTTGATGAGGTCAGTCTTAGTCAGGAAAATGTTCAGAGTTTTGATATCTCTGCAAGAACAAAAAAATCATTGTTCAAAACAAAAATAAAAAGTCCTGCAGATGCCAGATAATGAAAATGTGGTTACCTGTGTAAGATCCCAGCCTTGTGAATGTGGGCAACTGCTGAGGCAATTTGGTACAGGTACCATATGACCACCTAAAGAAACATGTTAAAGGTAAAAATATCATAGAAAATATCGTCTTTGTAAAAAATAAATTCCCTTCAATGTTGAACTCATACCTCTTCACTGAAAAGTTTCCCATTCTGGTGGTTGATTTTATCGTACAGATTTCCTCCTGTGATGAGACGGCCATTTAGCATTCTGTCACAGATGAACAGCAATCAAACTAATCTCAATTAAATCTTCAGAGTGGACACGATATATACATACCATTACAATACTCCAACTCAATGAGCAAGGTGTTTTTATCCATGAAGTGATTGAAGTAG
Source organism: Percina caprodes (assembly GCA_013375575.1). NCBI lineage: Eukaryota > Metazoa > Chordata > Actinopteri > Perciformes > Percidae > Percina > Percina caprodes. Next base: position 2,134,480 of record JABXJD010000013.1, read on the forward strand.
GCTATGATGTTGTTGTGCTCCAGGATGGAGAGGATGCTTATTTCGTTCATGACATCTCTGCGCTCCTTTTCAGAGAGCGAGTTCAACTCCACCTCCTTCCATACCACCAAAGAGTTGTCCTAGGGAAGCCAGAAGAGACATGATACTAATGAGAGTCTCAAATTATCAGCCGGATGTGTCCCTCCAGATGACAGAATGCATAGGTTTAGGTTTCTTTACACTCCTCATTACCAGTTTACAGAATAGACAGACAAGGAAAATCTTCTCAGTTTTAGAACAAAAACCTTTTATGAAATAGAATTTGTTCAGAATATTTTCTTAAGAGAGGGTCTGCTCAACAAGATGTAGCACTATAAACGTGTAGTGTACAAGTAATGTGTAATTAGTATGTTTTCACGGTAAGCAGTGGTTCATTTCTGACTGCAAACCCCCATGGCTGTCCAAGGAAAAGTTTTGAGCACCTTGCAAACTTGCTTAAGACGTGTTTTCCTTGCCCTGTTGTTGTTGTAGTTGTTGAAGTGATAATAAATGATGTAAATTTAAGAAAAACTAACAACAAACTGTTCATTGTGAAAGAAAGTGATTGTTGCATAGCATAATGTGTTATCCGTGCCTTTTAAAAACAAAACTGCTGGAACAGAAATATGACTTACCTCTGTTCTTCTGTACAGAGTTGCTTCACCAAACGCCCCCCTCCCGAGGATCCGGATAGGAATGTAATGCAACTTCTCCTCTTCGCCATTATATGTACTCGACGCTGATCGCTCACTGACCACAGACCCGTCGCACAAATCTGAATTTAGCGAATCAAAATGTCTTTCATAGTCCCCCAGTGACATTTCTGTTCAAAGTCGTGTTAGCCAGTGGTAACGTTACTGATGGAAATAACCCGAACAGGCCTTAAGATAACTCTTTCTGAAAGACTTGGATAAAACCGTGCATGCGTCTAACATGTTACCCGTATCGGCTAACAAAGAAGCCTGTCAAAGTATTCGTATTAAGTTACCTGATGCCTTAAAGGCACTCAAAACACACAATGTACGAAAATACAACGCAGCAAAATACGTACATGTAGTTATACCAGCGTCAAGCATGACACAACAAAAATGAGGACGTTCAACCAAACTTAATGGAGTTTCAGAATAAAAGGCGTATCTTCGAGCGTGCTGTCATGTATTTTACGATGAAAGCCAACCGAACGCATTTCCGGTAAAGGCACTAGTCTATTTAGCTCATAGAAGTGAAATTAGCGTAGTTGGCTAACACCTGGTTAGCAAGAAGAAAGTACAGCACTGCAATATAATACAGAATTGCCATGGGAATGTTAGCACACTAAAACTTTCAGTACATCTGTATAATAAACACACGGGTTGTATATGTTCAAAACCGTCTGGTCTCGTCTAACACGCGACAACCAACCGAAAACTCCTCCATCCTTGCCTTGCCCTTAAACCCGGAAACTATCGAATTAAACGGTTTCCTTGGAGTTTTAAAACTCTTGTAGCAATCTTTTTTCTCCTTGCTCTAGTTTAACGACTATAAATTAAAATAAGAGATGTTACACAAGTAGCAGATATGCAATTGAAGTTGTATACATCAAAGTCAAGCTACATCATACATCAAGCTGTTCATCACATTGTTTGATACCAAATTATCAGGACTACTGTGGTGCAGTGTGACTAATTTTACAGATAAACAAAAGCAAAAACAAATTGTAAAACAAGATAGTCAGACATAAATGTCTATTTTTGCTGATCCACAAAATTATTTGATACATAAATCATATCAAAATCCAATATTATAAAGCTGTCCTTGTCATTGATTTAAAAAAGTGCCTGCAATGGTCTTCTCCCGGATGTATTAAAAGGATAGTTACTGTAGTATAAAGGGTAACTGTGAACTGTAACTTTAAAACCTGGATAAAAATACATCTAAAATATTTAATGCTTACTTATTAATGTTGGCATTAACTTACCATAAAGTTGGGAAATGTGAAAAAGGCTCAGTGGAAGGTCACTTATTTTACACACACATTGCATATTTGTATGCAACAGGAGAGATTACAAATAAACAATTTTTATGTCTCCTACAACCCAGATTTCTAGACGTAAGAGTACATCACAAAACAAACCACCCATGATTAGATGTGGGCAGCACATGTGAATCCGTATCAGAGTGTGTCACTGTAATATACGCATTTTAAATTAACTTCTCATTATTTGCATCTGTGGGACTTCCTTAAGAATCTTAAATACAAAAAACGATGTTGAGGGTTAAGAGGATTTAACCAAAAGGCAGTTTGTGAAAGGCAGCTTAAACATAAATATTAATTATATTGCATTTACTGTAAATAATTACCACTTCTGTCAAGACAAATTATATCAGATTAGGAAATATTATTAGGCAATATATTAGGCAATATATTATGACAGTTTACACACACACACACACACACACACACACACACAAGAACAATTTCCTGTTTTGACCAAACAGAAATTACACTAAATACTGCAAACTCACTTCCACACTTTACAGCCCACTCAGCTAGAACTGCAGTACCTGTCTTTGTCACTGATGTGTCTCTGTCTGTGCCCTGATTGAGTGTACTGTTTTTCTTAACAAGGTTTTTTTTGACACACACACAGAAGAGAGGCTTTGCCAGGTCAGCTATCTGCTTGTCCCCTGAACACACTGTAAAAAAACACAGTCTCTGTAGATAGCCCAGGCTCCACAAACGGCAGCAAAAACAAACTGTGCAAACCTGGGGCCTGTACTACGAAGCAAGATTTGGCGTTAACGAGGTAACTTCAGGTTCCATCCAGGGTTTTCTGTATCACGATGGTTGATCACTTGTTACCGGGTTCATCACCGTGGTAACTAATGCTGAACGCCTAACCCGGTCATGAGCAAGCAGGTTATGTTGGAGATTAGAGATCAACTAGCATAAAAGGACTGCCTACTGACCAATTAATACTCCACTGACAACGATGTCATCGCTCTTAGAAGATCTGGAGACTGAATGGGTGGAGCTCGGCGAGTAAAATAAAAAGAATAAAAAAGAAAAAGCTCAGTACGCAGAGAGAGTGAAGTGTGCTTTTAAAAGTTAAAACATTTAGAGAGCAACAATTCCATTAACATTCCCTGATAGGTATCTTTGAATCGGTTTGAATTATATTTTTATATTTATATTTTTTATTTCCTCTCACGATTGCTTACCAGGTTGTCAGGGTTGCAACCGAAATAATAGAGTTGTGATTTACACATTTACAGTGTTGGCTTTTTTTGCCAGCTTATCTTCCTGTTTTAGGAAGTAGCTACTGTATTGCTTTTTCCTACAACTGTGTCTGTTTTCTTCGTATTTAAATAGAATTATAGTTTGCTCTTCTTATGCAAAATATATGACTTGGGTAGATGTTTGCGATTGTTCCCAATTTGCAAACACCGCCTCTTTTATGTGAACGTGCGCGTCTCTGGATTGGGAAACCCTGGGTTGATTGAACTAGTTGATGACCACTGTTGTGACACAGCTTATGCAGGACTGCGGTTGTTAGGGTTAATGAAGCCAGGTAACTGAAAAAAATCCAGGACATGTTGATCTTGATTCGTAGTATAGGCCTCTGCACCACGAACCATGACAAACAGTGTTCCAGCCCATAACCGACAAGAAAAGAGTTGGTTGAGTCAGGAACGCGCATTGTGGAAGTAGCCTACATGCTAACGCTGCTGCAGTGATGGCTCAACCAACTCCTTCTTGTCGGTCATAGGCTTGTCACTGTTTGTTATGGTTCATGGTGCAGGTTGCTGCAGTTGGCTTTTGTTGCCAATTGTGGAGCCTAGGCTGTACAATGTGTTCAAGGGACGGGCAGTTAGCGGATAGTGAGGAGATGTTTGCTGCATTTGACAAAAAATGTGACATCACTTAGAGCACCTTTAAGTTTGCTCTTAGTGAAATGCGAAGTGATTTTCAGTTGGGCTTTTATTGTGAAGGATAGATTTATGCTCTGCTGTTGTCAATATGGGACTTTATAAAAGTGAATTGACAGTCTTAGTTCACTCTGGTTAACAGAAACGCAGTAAAACTTCAACAAAGAATAATAGTATATTGCAATCACAGAAGGAAAAAAATTTAAATTGAATTGAATTCTGTATTTCCTATTTATGACTCAGCATCTTTTCAATATGAGAAAGAATACAAGGTTTATCAGTGAATGGGATAATAGCATTATTTTTGGACTAAATAAAATATTTACACACATTTTTAAATCAGAGGTTAAGCTACACAAGCTTCCTTATGACTAATATTTTACCAACTATAATCCTCACATACAAGGAATTAGCATCTGGACCAGGGTCCAAACATAAACAAACATGCACCTTATCACTGGTACAGGCAGAAGACAAACAGGTCAATAAGCACTACTTGCACCACTATAATGGAGAACGCACAGTCAGAACAAAGGGAGGAAATGTCATTTGAAAAAAATATTTCTCAAGATTTCAACACAAATGAGCACTCAGGCTTCCACCATCAAACATTTGGACAAGGTACAACTTTAAAATCAAATAATCTGCTGTTTCTAACTCTAAGTCTAAGTCTTACTTCTTTTCTTTAGTTCATTCAGTAACGTTGAAATGTATGTAAAACACAAATATAATTTACAATATATTCTAATGATTTTACCTCTATAATCATAATTATCAAATTCTCTGTAACCTCATTAGAAGTTAAGACAGTCCATGGCAATCCTCTTAATTGTATTAGTAGTGTCTCATTTAAAATGGAATTTACAAGATTTTAAGTCAGAGGAACTTCATCAAGGTGTATATCATATCATATCATTACAGAGAGAGGTGGATCTGCATTTCCACTCTACCGACTGGTTACTCTGGGCCTGCTGAATGCAGTTCTGCTGATAACTGCTATTGTCATTGGGATTTACTGTAAGTAAGAGGGTTCACAGAAAACAAATTTCTTTAGAATTTGTATTCACAATCGGATGTGGATTGGTTGCTGAAAAGATGCCATTTCACCTCCTGGGCACTGTGTTTGTGTGTGTGTGTGTGTGTGTGTGTGTGTGTGTGTGTGTGTGTGTGTGTGTGTGTGTGTGTGTGTGTTCCTGTGTGTAGTGATTAATAACAAAACAAGTGTAAATTGTAATTTCCCCACTGGGGATGAATGAACAGTATAAATTATAAGGATGAACACCTTGTGTCAGTTAAAATGCTGTACAGGTATAATAATAATAATAATAAAAATAATAACATATTTGATGTGTGTCTTGATGTGCAATGAATGATTTATTGCATCTAATAGATTCATGTGATTGGAACCAGTCACAAAATGGAGAAAAAATGACCATTATTAGTGAGGCCAAAGTAACAAAGCTGTCAGAACCACAGTGGTGGACCAACTGACAGACATTACTTCATAGTGTTGCTAGCATGGTAAAAAAAAAACAATCTTGACTTTACACACCAAGTTTGCCACAGTTCCTCTTTCACTTTATTACAACAAGTTGTTATGCCTCAGGTGCCAAAGGAGATTACCTTCAGGTTCCTCATTCAGCTGCCACACCCCTCATCTTTGAGATGGACTATCTCCGCAACCAGAGTGATATCATCATCAGAGCTAAATTGGAGGCCCAGGCACAATTAGCGAAAGTGCGTGCCAGCCATCTGCAGCTAAAGCTGCAAATGATGCCGACTAAGATCCTCACCGACCACCTTCAGAGACAGATTGAGACCCTACAAACAGAGAGGACAAATCTGCAGAATAATAAAACTTCCATAGGTAAGACAGACTTTCAACCTGTCTTTGGTGACTAACAGTCCATGCTACCCCCCCCCAAAAAAATAGAATACAGGATGTAAACCTGTGCAAGTTATGCACATAAATTGTAAAGGTTTACATAAGAAATGTGTTTTTTTTTTCAATCTCCTGTTGCAACAGAGGAATCGTGTGGTAGATGCCCAAAAGGATGGCGTCTTCTTAAATCATCCTGCTATTATTTTTCTCACCATGTGTCCAACCCCAAAAAGAATTGGCTGGATAGCAGAGCAAACTGTATTAGTCAAGGAGGCGACCTACTCGTGATCAATAACTTGGAGGAGCAGGTGGGTTTCCATCTCTAAAATAAAAGTTTCATTGGAATTTAAGGTCCTGTGTATATTTTTTTAAGCAAATACTTTCATTTGATGTTTTACAGTCCCAAAAAGTTCATTTTTCATGGCTCTGTTAAATATAGTGCATGGAAATGTTGGGTTCATGTCCACCCCATTGCTCAGTGTAAGAAGCTAAATGGGGGACATGTGCAATATCAATTCCTGTGTCTGCTTTCTTACAGAAACTCATAAGTGACAACTTTCCAAAGCTGAGAAGCAGTTTGTGGTGGCAGAACGGATTTTGGATCGGCCTCACCGACGTAGTGACAGCAGGAACATGGATCTGGGTTAACAATGTGACTGAGGTTGAAACAATGTAAGCGTCTCACATACTGTTAGCGCCTATTGTACTATTGATTTCTATAGTTTTGTGACAATATAATCACGACTAATAAATATAGTGGAAGTTAATTCTTCTCTGAATGATTTCGATGTCTTCAAGGTACTGGAGAGATGGACAGCCTGCCACTGATGGACTTCTGAGTGGGAACTGTGCTGCTTTTATTTACTCGGCAAATGAGAAGACATGGTATAATGGAAACTGTCTTACTCTTCTATTGAACTGGATATGTGAGATGGATCCAAGCTAAGCGTGACCAAAAAATGTCCTTTCAAAATAATAGAACTATACCTGGCTCTTACAATAACGTAAAAAAACAATCTGATATAGCACCATATGTCCAGTCTTATATGAAAGAAAAAGCCTGCCATGTGAATGAAATAAAATAAAATGACAATGCTCTTCAAATGACCAGCACCCCATGTAGATAATTAACAAATTAACTTGATTTTCTGTTTGCAATGTTAGCCTACCCCCACACACACACACACACACACACACACACACACACACACGCACACACACAGGGCAATGTCCTAACAAATAATCTCACCCAGAAAATCAAGTACTCTGATTTCAACAGTCAAAATGGAGGACGGAGAAACTTCAGTTGGCATTTATGATGGTTCATATAACAAACTGATTTATCAAGCGGACGATGAGTACACTCTCTACTCACATCAAGAGAAGCAAGGTACAGTAAATAAGGAGTGAATAAATTAATGTGCACATCAACAAGAATTTGTTAATCTGTTTTTGACACTGGTACCAGATTCTAAAACAGGACTGGAGACATTGTATTTCTATGCTAATTTTAACATCCTTGTTTTGCTAAAAGTGCATAATGTTAAATCACTGTATAGCTCAACCATTGATTATTATCAATACCATCTTTAGATTGAACAAATGCATGACAAATCAAAAGAAAGTGTCTCAAGTATTGAGGTTTTTCCTTTACTTTTTGTCAACTGTCTGCACATTATTTTGATAATATTGAACTCATAATGTACCACAATTCATGCCTCTGATATTGATCCACTTCTTAGTGTCCATGTCCATGGTGAGACCAGAATCCACTTGGAATCATTATAAAGTGCTTACAGTAAGCCTGGTGGTGCTTGCGGCCATGTTACTAGCAGTTGACATTGGCCTGGGAGTCTATTGTAAGTCACTGTTCACCCCGTCTTGGATTTACAATATATTGTGACAATATTGAAGTGTTAGGTAGTCATGTGGTGACATCTCATTCAAAATTCACTTGTGGTGGTGGAAGAAGTATTCGGATAGTTTATTTAAATAAAAATACTCCTTAACTTTATTTGTCCTGCTTTAATGTCCTTGTGCCTAGTTGTTATGTATATAGATGAGAGCAATGCAACAAAAACAAAAAATACAGAGTCAGTGTACACAAAGGCTACTTGCTAATAATAATAATAATAAAGGTGATTCTAATTCTACATACAATTAAAGGTCCTGCATTTAAAATATTACAAGTTAAAGTATAAAAGTATTAACATCACAATATAAGTAACAAAAGTAAAAATACATATTTTGCCAAGTGGCTTGATACACTAAAAGGGAAGTTTAGATTGTTTTAAGTGGGGTCCATAGTATAGTATGGTATCCAAAGAATACCCTTTATTTAAATGTAGGAATTTTATAAGATATAGAACAAAAGAATCTGAGTTAAAATATAAGAAATATAAAAACAAATGTTCTAACATAATGAGGGTAAGAAGGATTTTAATAATAAATGACTAGAAAATAACAAAGAAAGGAACATGGAATACAATAAACACTATTATTACAAAAGGACTTCATAAATTGAATTATCCGGTAAATTTCAAGGATAATTACAAGACGTGGACAAATATGAATGAAGTGGTTGACAGATTCAACAATTTCTTTGTTAATGTTGGCCCTAAACTGCCCAAAGATATAAAGTACACAGGGATGAAATGGACCATGTGGAAATTAACCCATACTCATTGTTTCTGGGAACTGTAGAAAACAAGGACATTATAGAGATTGTAAATAAAAGTAAGAATATGACAAAGATTGTGATGGCATTGATGTCTCTAGTCAAAAAAGTAATAGACGGGAAAGTATATATATATATATATATATATATATATATATATATATATATATATATATATATATATATATATATATAGTCATCTCAGAAAAGGATGACCATAAAAAAATCAATATAGTTTGCTGTCAGTACTGACATTAATAAGGGTCTCCACTGTCAGCTCTTTAAATAACAGCAATAGTGAGAGAGTAAGAATGAAGTGAGAAATGAGTAACTCTGAAATGTATTTATGAAAATGTTAAAAATGCCTGTTCACCAATAAGGATAATATATGTTACTCCTGTGCTCACGTTTAACTTGTTCATTTTTACTGTAGGTAATTGTACATCTACTGTAAAAAGTGAAAAAAAATACTGAGTAACACAATGTTTTTGACCACTGACAGATAGCAAGCTTACTGATGGACAGCAGATAATGGACCTCAGCAATGAGGTGGCCAAACTGCAGGCTACTTACAACGATGCAATCCGAAGCAGGGATGAAGCCAAGAAACAGTTGGCAAATGAAATCCGTCAGAAGGAATTTACCAAGTGGGAGATTGAACACGACAATAAAAGAAGCAAATCCTTTGAAGAGCTAAGTGACCAAATTCAACTGGAAATTTCAGTGCTGGAGTCCCACATCCTAATGATTAGTGAGAGCTTTTTTTGTTTTGTTATCAAAGTATAATTACATAATTATTGTGACAAAACCACCACAACCAACAACACATCATGTTTCCATCTTCTTTGACAACAGAGGAAGGCTGCAGACGCTGTCTACCAGGATGGACTTTCATAAACTCCTTCTGTTATTACTTAGCTTTCCTTGACACTTTGTCACGTAGATCATGGCAGGAAGCCAGACAGTTCTGCAGAAATGAAGGAGGTGATTTGGCAGTGATAGACAACAGAAAGACACACGTAAGTCAAAACATTACATTTTTGTAATTCCTTTTTATAACACTTTACATTTAGTTGCTGAGCCCGTAAAAGAGCTTGGTGGTACATGGAACCAAACAAAATAAATTAATGTACTTAAAGTGCTCATATTATGCTTTTTGTCTTTTACCCTTTCCTTTATTGTGTAATATATATTTTATGAGCATAGGTTTACAAAGTGTAAAAGCCCAAAGTGAAACCCAAAGGCACTTAGTGTTTTCTCCAACAGAAAACACTGTCCACAAACTGCTCCAAACAGCTCTATTGTAGTCCAGCCTTTACTTCCGTGACAAACGACCATCACTTTGTAACACGTTATATTGCTCACCTAGCTGCTAGCATGGCACGCCCTCATACTCTGCTGCTGACTGGGTAGTAGTCCTTACCTAGCTACTGCGCATGTGCGACTCCCAACAAAGATGGAATTGAAGTGAGATACTTCACTCTGTAGCTAAAACAGAGAGCTCAACACACAGGGTGACAAGAGAAGCTGCGATAATTTGCAATACAACAAAGTGTTTTTTGAAAATTAAACCATGTAAACCTATTCTGATATAACCCTTTAAATACAATAATGAACCTGAAAATGAACATAATATGAGCACTTTTACGTGTGTGTTTGTGTGTACATTTCCGATGTTTGCAGCTGGCAATAAGTGAATTGATAAATAACTATCACGACCGTACGATAAACGTATACTTCAGTGGCTTCTGGATTGGACTGACAGATGTGGAGCAGGAAGGGATTTGGAAATGGCTGGATGGAAGAACACTGAATGAGGGGTAACAGTTTCATATGTGTACAGTACATACTACAAAAGAACTCATTGGAGTCACATATTGTGATTTAAGGCATTGATGTGATAGCACATTCACATATTAGCTGTGGGGCTCCTCCATTTGTAACAAAACTCTTCAAAATCAACAAGTAATTAATAATTAGTTTATATACACAGTGGCAGAGCAGTTATTATGTCTGAACAACCAATCACCTGTTTCAGGTTCTGGAATAATGGAGAGCCCAACAACGCGGGTAATGAGGACTGTGCAGCAGCATATCCCAGAAGCAACCCTTTAATGTCCTGGAATGATGCTCCATGCAATTATGAACTGAAATGGATTTGCCAAATGGCACCAAGGTCTTCTTCTGAAAGCTAAATGTAATTTTAATCAGATTTATTTTTCAATTAATTGTTTGAACGAAAAATTAACTCCACTTTGGAGACTTTTACACATCTTCTGAATCTTTTTATTGTCATGTCAAAATTGTCAATGGCAAAGAAGGTCATAATATGAAAAATACATCTGATTTATGAATTGAACTTTAAATATAAGTTAACCATTTTACTGTAATAAATACTGATATTAGCTTTACTATGTACAAATGAATTACTACTATATAGATCTGTACAATTAGTAACCAATTTATCAAGAAAACACATACAGTCACATACACAAACTATACATTCCGACAAGCAGCATTGAGAGTGTCAGTTAGCATGGAGTTAAGTTAAGCTTGCAAATGTCACAGACATTTATTATTACAAACCAGTAAGTGTTAACCTAACCACTGGAGCTAATTATTAAACATCTGTCTTGTTGGCCTTTCGTGTGAAAAAAAACTTGACCAGAGATTGTGTAATAAAAACGCAAAGCTTGTGGATCAGAGGGCTCAAAGAAGAATGGCCAGAAAAGTGCAAATGAACAGATATACCATAACAAGGCCAGTAAAATCCAAATCAATGCTGGTGTTCAGAATGTTTCCAAAGCGATACAAAACACACTCTAGGTGTACCTAATAATTTTGTTCTGAAGCCTGATAGCTACCACAACAGTGAAATATCTCTTGTCTTTGACCACTAGATTATTTAAACAACACCTTGCTTCCTAAGCACGCTGCTTGGACGCTCACAGCACTGCAAAGTGCTGCCGAAGTTGCTTAAGAAGCTGCTGAGTGTCGACATGCTCCGGAAAGGAGTCCTCAGACTTTTGGGCAGCAGTAAAGCTGCTTTGAAGGTCTCCAATCTGGAAGTAGACAAAAACATCATTCTGGCTGACTGTAATGTGGAGATTATACTTTGTCTCTTTAACTATTGCATTGTTTCGATGTTCAGATGAATTAAATAGTAATAAATTACCTTTTCAGAGAGAATGGAGAGATTGAAGTGTGGCTCATACATGTGGGGGGCCAGTGATGCAGCAGTCTGCAGGAAGGCTTTTGACTAGCGCAAAGATAGGACAACCATTAATACTGCGGACATTACAATGTTTGAGTTATTATCATAATCTGAGTAGGATATGGAAATCTGAAATAAAAGTTTGCACTGCCTGAGTTCGCCTCCACCACATCTATGCCAGATGACACATTTTACATCATTTGCCATTTTTTTCATTTATAGTAGGGCTGCATCTGAGGAACGGGTAGGGGAATCAGAAAGAAAAGATATATTTCTGCCATCTTGTTAGCTCAATTTTTAGTGGTTTAAGTTAAGCTTCAAGACCATAACTGTTGTTAAATGTACATCAACAGCCTTTAAGCCTACACATTAGTTCTGCTCATAGCTCCCATTCCAACACAGTCGTTATTCTAAAAACACCTTATTTGTTTTTCCTGCCCTTTTTTCAGCTTCTTTTAGTATGGCAGCAGTACACCCTCCGTGCGGCTGTGGGATAACTACAGTCTCATGCAATATATCTTATAATCTTGTCTCATATCATTATATTAATGCTAAATTAATTTATTGCCCAGCTGACTGGTCTAACTGGTGGCATATAGCTTGTTGGATTTATAGTGTGCAATATTTGTGTTTAACAACTAAGTGACAGTGTAATGCTACTTAAATAATGGTCTGTGTTACTTAATATTAGAGGGTCTAATAGAACATCAATATGATTCCATACCTCATAAATGAACAATGGAATAAAAGCTACATGACATAAAGATTTGTCTTCACCTGTTCAATACGACCTTTGCGCAGCTCCAGCACAGCAAGGTTGTTGTAGGACTCAGCATGGTCATTATTAAAAGCCAAAGCCAATTTAAAACACTGGTGGGCCAGTGTCAAGTCCCCTATGCCCTGTAAACATAGAACACATGCACTTTGTACCAACTTCTATTTGTATCTATCTGATCTAAGCTTGTGAGTTCTATTTGCAACAAACTTAAGAGGGTGTAACATATTAAATAATCAGACATTCTGGGATATGTTTGGGGATTGTTAACTCACCACAGCCACATGTCCTAGGTTGTACCACACATCAGCCTGTTCTTCATCATTGGCCACCAAGGCCAGAGCCCTCTCAAATGAGGACAGAGTCATGTCGTACTGCTGGGCGTAGAAGCAGCACAAGCCCAGGTTGTTGTACAGCTGGCAGTTATACACCCCCATCTGAAGTAGCCGTCTAGCAATGGGATAAACTTATTGAATTATAGATGGGATATCATTTCTCATTGCATATACTGTACCAGGGCTTTAAATTGACACCAGCCAACCAGCCAAATACAGGTAATAATTTGGCGAGTAACATTGTAAAGTTCCTAGCCAACTTGGCCATTGATGAAGAAGCAAATAACACTGCGTCTATTTGAATCGGCAGGCTGCAGAAATGATACCTTTTGGACAAGAAATTTGGGCAGTTTTGTGTATGTTTGGCTTGAAACATAATCTTTATCTGGCAACACTGTTTGTAGTACTAATCCTACATTTCCCATGGACACTATGTAGTGATGTGTCATGCAACCGTGGCTACGTGTCTAGAGTCTAAGGTATCAATTATGAGCCAGGCTGAAATGGAGAAGGCACAAAGCAAACCTGAGGACCAAAAAATAAAAGTTAGTTAGAAAAAAAACATGTGGCTAGTGGAAAATCTGATTGGCTGGTAACTTTTAAAACCTTCTAGCCTTGTTGGCTGGTGATCAAAAAAGTTAATTGACTGCAACAATATATTACATAAAGTAAGCATGCATGTTTATTTGACCTGTAGAAGCGCAGGGCAATCTCAGGCTGATCAGTGTAGAAGTGATTGCTGCCTATACAGGCAATCGCCTCCACGTGAGTGTTGTCCTGCTTTAGGACATCTTTGTAATACTCTGTTGCTGATGAGATGTTGTTCATCTCCTATGAAAATACAGTATAAACAGAACATGTGGTTTCATATTTCATTTTGTCAGTTGTATCTGGAAAAAGAACTAAGTGGACTCTATAGTAAGGACCATGGCGACATGCTGTACTTTACCTCATGTATGCGAGCGATTCCTGTTTGAAGAGTAACCTCACCAGGAAAGTGGTCCAGGCCTTGCTTGAAAAGGTTAAGCGCTGTTATTGGTTGATCCAGGCGCAGATACACCTAAAGGGAAAACCCACACAAGGTTTTTCATTCATTAGCAAACATTTGGCTTAAGGAAAGATAATTTTTTCATTGTTGCAACAAATTGGTAATGTGTTCCAACCTTTGCAAGGTAGAGATATGTGTCTACCACCTCTTGGTGGTTGAGAGCTGATCTAAACTGTTTTTCTGCTTCTCGATATAAACCAAGTCTGCAAAGGTCAGATACTGTCCATTAATAATTACATTGATTATAAAAAAAAATGCAATTTCATTAAATGTCAGAAATGTTGATATTCAAATTCAAAAATTTGAATGTCTGTGAGTTACCTGTAGTAGCATTTTCCAAGCTGAACTTTCCACCACCAGTCTTTGAATTGAGCATGTTCCGTAGCTTGAGCAGCCAAATCTAAAGCCTGGACAAGAAATATAAAAGTTGTGTTGCATTAATGATACCCAACAAAAAGTAATATGAATTTCCCTTATAACATAGATTTATTAAACACTTACATTTTTTACATCATTTTCATGATGGAAGATGTACTCGAACAGTGTCTGAGAAGGGAAATTATGGTTACTTGTCGTGAAGAGTAAAAAAACAATGATCTTGATTTATTTTTGCAAGTCTCAGTCTTACCCTGGATAAATTAGGCTTTTGGGAATACTTTGCCAGGTTTAGTCTCGACAAGTTTATAAAAGGTCCTTCTGGATTGGTTAACATTGAAGCCTGGAAGAACAGTGAAACAAATCAGTCATGCTAAATGTTTCAGGCTTTCACAGTCAATACAGCAAAATAAAACACAATTAAAAATAAACCGAACGTTATTGGTCTAACAATATTAATATAAAGAATATTGTATTCTCTGTCAATGACTCTTGTTTGCTTGTCTGTTTCTGTGTGTCTTGTTTGTGAGCTGCTGTTGTGTTTTTGTTACGTCACCCTCCTTCCTCTCTTTGTTTTGGTGTGGAACATTTAATCGTAAGGAAGGATTGTGGAAAAGGTGCACTGTGCCTTCTTTGGTGTGTGTAGTCTACTTTTCTTCATATTGTCATCTAGACCAATGTATATAAAATACTATAAACAAAGATGAATGAAACTAAATCAAATATTTGTTTTTTACAGGAAAGATAAAATCAGTTATGTTAGCTTAAACTGACTGGACCGATTCTGAGTTTCAAATATAAGAGCTCTATCATATAGAACATATATTTGTGTTTTACATAGAGCTTCTCAGTCGCTGCAGACTGACACAATTTCAGACATATTTACTTACTGTTCCCAGACGGATGAATCTGCCAGAAGCGCTAGTGACAGGACGAGCAGTGCTTGCGGTGCGTGGGGTCTTGATGGCCTGTTCCATTGTTCCAGGACGCCCTGACTGTGTGCTGGGTCTCACAAATCCTGTGATAGGACGCCCTGATTGCGTCATAGGCCTTGAATTCAGAAAAGAAAATTCAAATTGTACGTAGTTGAAAATTAAGTCAATGGTAAAATTTCAAATAATAACACAATCATTGTCTGGCAGACAGCACCTGACAGCAGGTGTGGCACCTCCACCCTGACTTGTTCCAGGAAGCCTCAGTGATGTTCCAGGTCCTGGAAGAAAGTCAAGTCTTATTAATTAGACAAATTTAACCATTAAGTAAATGTATGAATTATTTATTTTCTTAACTTAGGCACTGTGAATATTATAAACGTACTTGCAACTTGAGCAATAGAACTCTCATCCAGCATCATCTCAGCAATCCCTTCCTGGTCGACCTCAACTTCATCGATGTATACCATCTCTGTAAGAGCACGGGTTTTCAAGCTCCATGCAGCCTACGAAGCACACAATGATTCAATCATAATGATGGCTTCAGATGTAAAAATGAACATGTTACAATCAGGATCTATGTTGACCTATCCACAAGAAAAAATAATGACAAAGGAAGACAGAAAGGAACAAGGTTACCTCTGAGATAGGGAACGAGGAGTCCTTGAGACAGCATGCAATGAGTTAGTGAGTGAAGAAGAAAGTTGAGGACAGATGTGAATGAATGGGGAACATTTTAAAATAAAAGGAAAATGTTTTGCAAGGAAAAACAAAAATGAAATGCAGTGTAACGTTTTTCATCTACAGTTAAGACAAATGTTGATTCAACGACGTGCCAGTTAACACAGCGTTACATAAATTACGATACTCTACAAAGACTCAACTAATCAGGCTTATACTCAGGTTCTACCGCTTTCCTGCGTTAGCAAACAAGCAGGCTTTCCTTAATGGATAATCGCTAGCACGCTAGGCTAACTTTATCACAGTAACGTTACCTGGTCGTACGGGTTATCTTGTAATATTTTTGTGCAAATATCTGAACATTGTTGGAGCTTTCGCCTCCTGAAATAGCTCCACGCCAAAAACAAAGGGTCCATCGTCACCTCCATTGCTTTTTTGGAGGAAAAATGGTTGGAAGAATCGGCTACCAAGCTATTTAGCAAAGCTGGGATGATGGCGATACCTTCTTTAACTGTCTATGGGCGAGACCGAAGCTTTCTCTGTCGCTCGGCAACGGCGGAAAAGGGCGGTGCTTTACTGACGTAGTTTCCTCTAATAAAATCAAAAATAATAAAATAAAATAAAATAAAGATAATACGCAATATTTTTTAGTATAGGTGCTTAATAAATTATTTTCTAGTTAAATTATCACATGTTACTGCTGTATTACATATCAAATAAATAATGCCCTGTATATCAAAGAAGAAACAAGAAAAATAAGATGAAAGTGATACACAATAAAGATAATAGATTATAATTGAAAATTAATCCAATAACGTGTAAAAGGCATAGTTTATCTTAGTCAGATGTCTCTAAATAGGTCATGAAATACATAATTGTATTGAACACAGCTTAACAGACTCAATATAATTTCCATATTTAATAATGAACAATTCAAAATGGAAAGCTTTGAAAACTTAGAACTGAATATGGATATAAAATATACTCGATAAAATTAGTAAGTAAACAGTTTTAAATTTTCTGATGCTTATGTCAGTAGCTTAGAATGCTATTTTATATTACTTACATTACTCATCTAGGAAGATCATAAAGCAAAAGTTTTGTTGTTTCTTTTCATCTTACAAAACTCACATTTATTTGGGACATCTGTTAATTAAAATAAAAGTTGTTTTAATGTAACGTTATATTATGTTTTGGTCTGTGCGTGCGTGCGTGTGTACGTGCGTGCGTGCGTGCGTGCGTGCGTGCGTAAAATACACACACATTCAGAGCAGGATATTTTCAATAAGACACAATGAGTGAATGTTAAATTTAAATTCTGTTATGCCGTTTTAATTAGAGCCTAGCCTAACTTCTCTAGCTTTTTTCCTCTAGGATGAGTTAAAGAATCTGATTGGATGACAAACTGATCCGTCATCTTTGTGGGCGGTACCTATGGAATAACAGTGCAGCTCCATCTTTGTAGGATTTGACAGGAGCTCTGACCTGTGTCGAAGAGGACCGCAAGCTTTGGGCTGAGGAAGTCCAATTGGATTCTTACAATGGAAACAACAGCTTAGAAACCTGTTTCTTAAATAGAGACGGAGGGCTTTCATCTTATCGGACTGCAAGACTATAAATTCCCGTGACCCTCAAACATGCCTAATTTCAACGCTCTATTTGGATTGGTAAAAATCGAACGGAACTAATGGGACACACGGGCTTAAAATAAATTCTTTGTGGTGAATGACACTATATCAGAAACCCTACGTGATAACGACACAGAGACACACACGGAAGTGCGGACATGGCTGACAGAACTGCTCCCAACTGCCACCTGAGACTGGAGTGGGTGTACGGATACCGGGGACATCAGTGCCGCAACAACCTGTACTACACCGCCGCCAAGGAAATAGTCTATTTTGTCGCTGGTGTGGGAGTTGTGTACAACA
Source organism: Percina caprodes (assembly GCA_013375575.1). NCBI lineage: Eukaryota > Metazoa > Chordata > Actinopteri > Perciformes > Percidae > Percina > Percina caprodes. Next base: position 2,152,257 of record JABXJD010000013.1, read on the forward strand.
CCCGGGAGCATAAGCAGAAATTTTACCTGGGCCACAACGATGACATAATCAGGTAGTGTTGATACAAACAACAGTTTGTTTTCAGTACCTCGGACAGCATCTGACCCACAGCAGAATTGACATGAATTGATACTGTAGTGTTGTCATTGTGGGTGCTTGTGCAATGTAATATGATATAGTTTTAGTTTCATAGGGACCTCGAGGGTGCACATACCTACTCAACAGCATCCCCGGAGTTAGTAAGAGGCTTCAGTATTACTCCAGCTGGACAGATGCTTTTTTTTAAAAGCCTTCCAGATTGAAGGGTGGTCTTTCTCACCACTAGAGATTGTATTGTTGTCACTCATGTAGTTGCAGCGCTGCTAGAATATTGCATTGGAGTTAATCAATCAGACCCAAATTAATCATTTAGGGGAAATGCCACTTAAATTTATCTGAGCTCAAGGTTTTTTTGTCCAACTAAAAGTCAAAAAGGTAAAGATGTTCAATTTATATTTATAAAAAAATCACACTGAGAAAAGCAAATCCACTCATTAAAGAATGTGTTATTAGAAAATATTTGCCATTTTTACTTAATAAATGACTCAAACGATTAATTGATTATCAGAAAAGTTGACTATTAATTTTCAGTAGATTGTCTAAACTATTAATCAGCAATTTCTTTTTCTTTGATGGAATTCTCAGATTGTTGGCAAAAAAAGCACATGTGGAGCAATCATATTAATGTGCAATTCAGAAAAAAGGCACCTGAACAGCTGTCCTTGAAGGCATCCTCCTTGGATTAGAAGGCTTTCCATGGGTTGTGGTAACTCAAACAAACCTTGAATCACCTTCTCTTTGATAATGCGGCAAAGTAACCAGTGTTAGATCACACATGTAATTATCCTGCCTTTCCAACTTTTCTCAACATGCCACACAACAGTGACCTGTGTTCAACGCTCCAACGCTTGTGTTGACATGTATGTGTGGGTTGGCCTGGAGATGACTAGCATTCTATACTATGTCGGTAGTCAGCTGGACTCCTGCTCCATTATTAATGGCACAATAGAGATACTAACCCACCGATGCCCTGTGGGTAAAGTGCCTGAGTTCAAACATTTAGCTGAAGAAGTCACTGACTGCATTTGCAAGACTAATGACTATGCAAAAATAATGAATTGGTTAACCCTTTAATTGGCTATCTGTAGGCCTACATCTGTTTTTAATATTGCAAGCACATTCGTCAGGATTATGTCAGACCAGGCTCCTTATGGTGTAATTTGGTCTTACTTTTTCTACAGCCAGGTTGTTTAAGTTTTAGCATTATAAAGACATTTACAGTACAAGCTACACAGATATCTTAAGCTGTCTGTTATTGTTGAAGCAAACCAGGTAGTCATTTTAAATGCAGATCTCAGAGGAGTGCTTGTGAAGCTCTCATAAACCTTTTACTTAGACGCTATGACACAACCAGGAGCAATCCTCAGCAGATCCAGTGCTGAATAACTGTTGGACTGCTCTCACGTTGCACTAGCTCATGTGGAATAGATGCTGCCCCCTCAGATAGCACTATGATTCAAATCCCTCTTAGTTGCTCTTGTCTTCATTTTTCTCTGTCAATTTTGTTTGCTTGCGAGCTACATATAAATTAGTGTTTTACTTCATGAATTAATTACTGGCCTTGTTTCTCCCTCCTGGTTTTATCTTGCCCTGCAGTCTCTTAACTGGTATCCCAGTCTGATGTAGATGAGCTAATAGGCAGGTTTTTACATGAATGAAAGGCTCAGCTGTCCATGCCAGCAAAACAGGAATACAAGATAGCCTGACCTTCTTTAACAGGTCTGGCTCTTAAATTAAATTCATAGGTTATTGGGCAATAAAATAAAACACTGAGGATGTATTGCATTGTAGTTAAAACACAATTGCCCTTGAGTCATGTTCGTAAAATGAGTAGCTAAAAACTGGTATTTGCTATTCTTTCCTCACATGTTTCTGTAGTTGTTCCACTCTTTTGCAGTTCAGATATTTATTCCAGTCTCAAACTCAAAGAACCTGAAGCTACTGCTAATAACCTGCAGGAGTCAGTACCACAAATATTAATCTCTCCTTTTGCAAGCATGCTGACATGCAGAACATGCACCCAAGTACATTCAAAACACACATGCACACTAAAAAATAAGCTGAATTACTAAAAGATGCTTTGAGTGTGTGAGTTCCCATAACTATTGCAAAACAGCACACACAATCCAGTCCAGGTAAGAAGAGTGGAGGTGAAGTAGCCTTATTTATTCATATTATACATATATCTGTATCAATAAAAATGTCACTTTCTCTAAGTCTTAAGCAGTGTCATCACTTAGGATCTTATTGGCTTGAGGGTAGAAGCTCCTCCTAAGTCCCTCAGTGCTGGCCTGGTGTTCCCGGTACCTTCTTCTCAACCTCAAAAGGGAGAAAAGACTGTTCCCCTTTTCCCCTTGTTACCCTGGTGCGTTGGCATCAGCGTTTAAAAATGTCAAAAGATAGACAAACTTAGCTTTATTTTCTGCTGTTATTCAAATTCTTGTCTTATTTATGTCTTATGTTATGATAGAGTGTGAAAGTTAATGAGAGAGTGTTATGGATGCAGGAATAAAAGGCTGTCTCATCTTAAAATATCTTGTTAACTTTATGATAGAACACAGCCAGTGTTATGGATTATAGATGCCAGACCCAGACTGGTCTTGTTTTAGTGAGCTTGAAGAGATACAGTGAATACATTTATATTAACATTGCCTAATTAATTATTTTTTTTCTTGTTAGAATTTGCAGGAAGGTGCATGCAGTCAAATGTGTCAGGTTTGCAGAGAAGAGTCTTGCACCTGTACTCTGAACTGTATGAGCCAATGTGAATTAACTCTACATATTAATGTATTAATGTATTAAAGTCAAGTCTGTAAAGTCATTATAGTATGTTTGATATACTGTACAAGCAATATTTGAGTTTCTAACAATATTACTATTGCACAATGGTTTGTGCTATACATTTCCTAAAACATTGTTTTTTTCTGTTGACTTTGGCCTCAACAGAATACCTCTGTATTTAGTCATTTATAACTGCATCAAAACATGCCCATACATTTTAATTTACCATAACCACAAGGGGAAAAAGTAGAAGAAAAAGATCTAGTGAGAAGATGATGGGGGAAAAAAGCACATAATACCAATAACCTTTGCTGACTTTTGTTTCTTACCTTTACACGTATTTCCAGGTGCTATGTGCAGAGTGTCAGTGAGATGCTGAGGTCGTAGTTCCCATCATCACTGTGAGTAGCTGGCTGGTCTCTAAGGAACGCATCTGCCGTCCCCAATTAGGATCCGTCAGAGTTCAGTACGTTAACTTAGCACAATGGCATGATTCAGCATTGTTGTCGCTGGGATTAAAGAAATTAACTCTGACGGACGTCTCGTTTAAGTGGTGATGTTATGAATGTTTCACACAGATGAGGAGGAAGAGGCTATACATGCCCTCACTTAGAAACAGCATCAATATTAATGGTGCCAAGCTTTAGATTAATATACTGTAGTTTATTTATGAGTGGATGATGACAAAATTAAATATCACAATATTTTGGACCAAATACCTCAGTATTAAAATACTACATATATTTTGGAAATGATAATTGATTAATTTTGTGGGTATGATGATGAATTATTCATGATAGCTTTACTCAGAAACAGTCAGCTGGACAATTAAGTAGAGCTGAAATGATTAGTGTCCATACATCGATAAGTTGATTGATCAATCATCATTGCAGCCCTGCAATTAATAATACATTTTATTAAAAATCCCTAAATGATATCTAGTCTGGTAGCAGGACATCATTATATTCATTGGGGCTGTAACTCATGATTATTTTTATTTTCGATAAATCTGTCAATTAGCCTTCTTTTACAAGAGATTGATTAATTGTTACACATAAAATAGTGGAAAGCGCCTATTGCAATTTCCCACTAGATTTGACTATTTAATGACATAGTGAAATTAATTGTTTTTAGTCAAACTAAAACCCCAAGATATTCAATACACAGTTCTATAAAACAGAAAAAAGCAGCAAATCCTCACATTTGAGAAGCTTTAACCAGCAAAATCTGGAAGTATTTCCTAATAAATGACTTAACCCATTATTAAAGAAATTAAATTTCTTTCAATTTACTAATTAGCTGATTAGTTGCTTCAGTGCAAATATAAGACACCATATCCAGTGAAGAGATCCACTAATTTAGTTTTTCTGAATTATTTGAGGACTAAAAAAAATTAAACCTACCCTCTTGGGTGTCATGATGGCATGTTTAGCCAGAATCCTGCCTGATGTCACCTCCTTTTAAATCCTCTTTGTCCCTTTGACTTTCTAATAAAGCAGAGCACCACTATAGTCATTGATTGTTTACTTTCACACCTGGTTTTATTTTTTATAGTTTGCAGTGTAGGAGTTTCAGATGGAGTTTGATGGGCAGCTCGATTAAAAATATTTTGTGGAATCCTGGGAGTCCTGGGCTGTACTGTATAGACCTTCAGAAACATCCTAATCCTCTGCTCTTTTTAATCCACTGTATAGACAATCAGACAAAGGCAACTACTGTGAATCAAAGTTGTCTCAGTTGCTCACTATATCATGAGGGTCTATTATAAGTTCTGCCCATATAATAGAAAAATAGATTGTTTTACTTGTGATGAAGAAGGGAAAACATTGAGCTGGAATGGATAAAGGTATGTCTCCTGCTCTTCAATGTCGCTTAGTTGACCTTTGTCTCTTCCTGTGCTGCATTTTTGCATCTTCATCATGAAAAATCAACTCTTCCGGCAGTTGTTTTTACTCTTATCGACATGAAAACAGGCTGTTTAATTGCTGCAGTATTTAGCTTGTTTGTACTACAGGACTTGGCAGATGGAAGACAGCCGCATCAAACAGCCGTAGCCTATTTTAAACAGGAGAACCACGGTGATGCACTGCAGGCTAAGTCATTAGTGATGGCATTTAGGAAGCTCTTCAGCTGACAGAAATGTAAATGAAACAGGGATCTTTTTGTAGCTGGCTCACAGGCACACTGAAGTTTCCAAGCAGTATCATGGACATAGCATACATATTAAAGGTGGTAAATGTGAGACATAACTGAAGTGAGGTCCAGCTTAGTTTCAGTGTTGCTTGCAAATTCTTTTGGCCTCCTTCATAGCTGTTGGACGTTTTATTCTTCACACTTGTTGTTCCAGTGTCAAACCAAACAGATTTGCTGTGTAATACATGCTTGTGCCAGAGCAGTTTTCTCAGCTGTGTCTGTCTGCATCTCAAAGTGTTCCAATCATTTCTTTTCTCTTCCTCTAAATGCTATTTATAGTTGCCTTGCTCTGATTATATAATCCATAAAAAGAAAGATGCAAAATTGTGCGAGGTTTAACAAAGAAAAGTGCAGGTGATGATAAAAGACCAGGAGAGAGAGTTGAGGGAGGACAAAGACCTGTCACATCTCACCCAACTCAGCTTTCAGAGACATTACACTGTCAAATCTTTGTCACACTGTGCACACAGAATGCAGATGAGGAGTCAGACAGAAAGATTCCTGCTCCAGAACTTTGTAGGACAGAGACAGAGAAAGACAGGGAAGAGTGAGGTGTAAAGTGTGAGAAAGTGAAAGTGGAAGAAGACCTAATTTATCTTCAGCTGCTTGTTCTCAGCAGGTTGAGGCTGCCCGGCCTGCGAAGGCTCATCCAGCCTGCTTTCTGACTACAAGCCAGGGTTAGAAATTCTGGCAAGCAAAACGGGCAGCCTGATTATAATGGAGGGAGCTCCGTCACAGCATGAAATATATAAGCCAGGACTAGGCAAGAGAAAGAATTGCCCAGTGAATCACTCAGGCCTGCCTGAAACGTGACTGGCGGCCAATGAAAGGATGGGAGGGAGTGACAGCTTTATACAGCAGGCTGTTGCTCAGCTGTAGAGTGGGAATGCTTATGGGTGGGGGAGGTACGAGTGGAGTGGAGGGAACGGGGGAGATTATGTAAGAGTGTTACAAACATGCCTGATGATGCAAGAAACCCCAGATGAATTATAAAAGGTAAAATGGGCAGAGAAGGGACACTAAGAAAATAAACAAAAATGGAGACAAAAGAAATTCACTTATTGACCAATACTGCTTTTTATACTATATGAACATCCAGTATGCATGCATGAGGCCAGGCTGTGTATTTGAGCATGGCTTAGTTAAATGGACCGTGTCACCTTGTCAAGCTGCCCCTTTGCTTCCATATTCAGACCCATCATAGACTTAATGTGTTCATCTCATCCCAGTGGTTTCCAGTGCTAGGGTAAATCCATTGTCTGCTCCCAACACACACACACACACACACACACACACACACACACACACACACACACATGCATGCAAAATGGCAATGCTAACCAGATGTTTTCTTTCCCTTGTCTCTCTCTCTGTACAGTTTAGCTCTGCATCCAGAGCGTGTGTTGGTGGCCACAGGACAGGTGGGCAAGGAGCCTTATATCTGTGTATGGGACTCCTACAACCTGCAGACTGTGTCCATCCTCAAGGATGTGCACACACATGGCATTGCCTGCCTGGCCTTCGACCTTGAGGGGCAGGTACAGTTGTGACACAATAAGATTATTATTTTAATTGTGGCATTTTTAGGCCATTATTGGATAGGACAGGTTAGACATGAAAGGGGAGAGAGACATGCAGCAAAGAGCCGCAGCTTGGAATTGAACCTGCTGCCGCTGCGGCGAGAACTGGGCCTCTTTATTTTGGCACGCTCTACCAGGGGAGCTTCCCAGGCTCCCTAGTTGTGACCAGGAAAATGACTGTTCCCTACCAGTCTATGAATTGTTTTTAGTTCTTTCATAAGGCTCTGGTTTCTTCAAAGAAAAGAGCACAGACAGAACTGAAAGTGTCAACAGAAAAGTTTTAGTTTGAGAAGCACAGAAGCAGCATTCAAAACTCCACTCAAGACCTTCAGGCTGGCTTTTGCAGCTCGCCCGCTGGGTTGACTGTTTAAAATGACACATCTGTGGATACTACAGCAGTATTGGCTGGACAGCTGCACCAAGACATGCTCTACTTGGTAGATATTACAGGAAAACAGTCACTTGCAATGCTTGGTACCTTACAGTACATAACAGAGTTTGATTGGACCTGGCTGTGTAAAGGTTAGACAAGCTTCAGCACATGGGAGGCCTTTAAATACTCTTGTGAAAATAAACTGACATCCGGACAGTGAGACTACTATATATTATTTGTAACTTGCTATTTAACGTTTTCATGTTATTTCTTAAACCTGCTCCCTGCAGTCTTGCCAATAGTTCACATTTACATGCTGCAGCTTCCACCCAATGTTGATTTGGACTATATTAATCGAGACTCTGCGGAAGCATCTCTAGGTTTTCATCTTTGCTTTTCCTCCCGTAGGAGCTTTCAGAATTATACCTCCTGTATTTTTCAGTAAGAGACATGAAGTTGACCCCATGCCATTTTCCTACTTGGATAGAAAGCTGGGGATTTAGATGGAATGTGACAGTGTTTAAAGCCAGAGAAGGCTCCATCGCTTCTCAGTTTAGTGGCTCTATTTACTCATCTTCTCTCCCCTTCCCTGATTAGAGGAAGTCAGAGCTGAACTCAAGACAATCCAGAGGAATGCCTTGTGCCATTTCTTCGTCCATCTATTAAAGCAATATCAAAATATACACTGATGTTTAAGACATCTCTTCTAGGTATTTCA